>WOXC01010906.1:0-206987 GCA_011680675.1 Gymnobelideus leadbeateri
GTACTCACATTACCACTGAATTATTTGACTTTTGAGCTTTTTGCCACAGTAGAACTCTGCTACCAGAGAGGGGAGCTTTGTCCCTAATCACTGGGGTGTTCTCAGCTGCAGGAACTATTAGTTAGCTGCCCTCTCTGATTTCTCCACATGCTCTGACAAACTGGTCACACCCCCAGGACCTCCACCCTACACCACAATACAAATCCAAGTAGGTTAAAGCAAGAGTGATTAATCCTCAGACTTGTTGGCTGGCCCCCCCTAAAATCTGCAGGCCAGGAGCTCTGAAGCAGCCATGTGATGGTGGCTGCACAGCCATTTTACTTCAGTTGCTTCCCCTCTAGGGGGTAAAGGCCAGACCACACTCCTAAACTCCATGTTCCCAAAGTCCACACTGCACTGACCACTCAGTTTGCCCTTAGCATTTATGGGTTGATAATTCTGGAAACTGCCACAGCTGCTGGTGATCTGAAGTCCCTCCAACTGATGGCTAGTTGTGGCTGCCCTCAGGCTAAAACCTCTGGCTCACACAGGGCTAGTCTCGGCTCCCAGAGTGCTGTGCTGGCCACTTCCTGCAGGCCTCCCAGCCTCTCTTTAGTGGGAGGTTAGCTTCCCTCTGTCATTTTGTGGGTTGTGTAGCTCCAAAGTTTGTTTAGGGTCATTTTTTACTTGGCTTGGAGTAGGTGTAAGTGGGAGCAGTGAGGAAGTCCTGTTTATACTCCACCGTCTTGACTCTACCCCCCTTGACATTTCTACAAATCTCTAGTCTGATATTAATGGGACAGTGGTTTGTATCTCTACTTGTGTGTTGGATATTTTGAGCTGAATGCTCTATATACATCTTAAAATCAACATGTTGAAAACTGAACTCATTATCTTTCCCCTCAATCCCCTCTCCATAAGAAACTTCCTAATTATTGTTGAGGGTGCCATCAACCTCCTAGGCATCCATGCTTTTAACCTATGTATCATCCTTGGCTCCTCATTCTCTTTCTTCCCCATATGCAATTGATTATGGAGTCTGTCAATCTGTCCTTTGTTACATCTCTTGCATGTGTCCTCTTCTCTCCCCTGACACTGCCATTACCTTGGTACAGGACCTCATCACCTCATATTTGGAATATTGCAAAAGCCTACTAGTTGATCTCCCTGCCCAAGTTTCTCCTCTTCAGTCAATTTTCCTTTAATCTGTCAAACTGATCTTAAAGTGTATTTTTTATGATGGGGAAGGGAAAAGGAGGAGGGGAGGAATATACATTCATATGACAGCAATAATGTGCTAAGTATTATGCTAAGTGCTTTACAAATATTATATCATTTTATCCTCACAACAACACAAGCTAGTAAGTGAAATCCAGTTTGAACTCAGGTCTTCCTTATTCCAGGCCTAACACCATCTAGCTGAATAGTACCATCTCTATCAATTCCATCATCTATTTGCCTTATCACCACACAACCAACCTCTCTAATTCAATAAACTCTAGTGACTCCCTATGGAATGGAATATAAAATCTTCTATTGGATATTCAAAACCCTTCATAACCTCTCCCGCCCCTGCAAAACACATAGACATTTTCAGGCTTCTTACATCTTATGTTGCAGACTCCAGCATTCACATACTCGGTTATCCAGTAATACTGGTCTCCTTGCCATTCCTTGAAAAAGATACTCCATCTCCCAAGTCTGGGCATTTTCACTGTCTCTTCTCCATGCCCATAATGCCCTCTATTCTTGTCTCTGTATCCCAGTTTCTCTGCATTCCTTCAAGTCCCAGCTAAAATTCTACCTTTTACAGGAAGTCTTTCCATTTCTCCCTGAGTTCTAGCTCTTTCTGTTGGTTATTTCCAATTTACCTTGCATATTACTTGCCAGTATATAATTATTTGTATACTGACTCCCCTATTAGACAATGAATTCCTAAAGAGCTGGGGCTGGCTTTGTCTTTCTGTGTATCCCCAGTATTTAGCATGGTGCCTGCCACATAATAGGCACTTAATGGATGTTTATTGGCTGATTGATGGACTGAATGAAGGACAGTTTAAGATCATTAGGTCACTATACTAGTCACCTCCTACCCAGATTCATTGAACCATCAATGATCTATTCTTCATAGAAGCACTCAAAAGAATGCTAAATTTGAAAGCAGAATGCCTGGATTCATATCTCTCTGCAACTTCCTACCATGCTCCCATGGACATGCCCTCTAAGGTATATATTGATTAGTTTCCTCATCCATAAAAGTAGGAAGTTTATTTAAATGATCTCTAAGCTGTCTTCCAACCATAAATCTATGATACTATGCATTTTGTCATTCAAGTTAGAAATATATTAATTACATTACCATTTAACCCATATGTATCTACCCTTCCATAATAATTGTATGACATTTTATTGAACCATTGGGTCATGGACTTTGAACTGGAAGGTCCCTCAGAGGTTGTTTGATTTAAAATCTTTATTTTACAAATAATGAAAATTATTAAATACTTCTCCTGAAGTCATACATGTAACTGATGGAACTTGAACAGAAGTGCCCTGACTTCAAATATGGGGAGCTTTTTACTATGACATACTGACAACTAAAATGGTTTCTTAAAATTGATGGGAAATGTGTATTCTGATCTGCCAGTTTAATAATCCTGTTAAAGAAAGAAATCTCATTAGTATAGCATTACTTATTCTTGATTAAGCTTCTTGACGATTTATAATAATCTCATCCCTTTCTAGGAGGGCAGATAACTCAAGAAGAGAAAAAATGAATCCTGTTTTTATTCACAGGTGCTTTTTATGAATTTTTAAATTGGTTATTAGTAGCATTCATGTTCATATTTACCATAATGAAACTATGGCTACTAATAGATATTTTCTTTGTGTATATTCCACTGTATGCCATATATATACATTATATATATATATATACATTATATATATATATATATTCTCTCTCTCTCTCTCTCTATCTATCTATAGATATATATCTATATCTATATATATATAGATATATCTCTCTATATCTATATCTATATATATATAGATATCTATATCTATACATATATAGATATATCTCTCTATATCTATATCTATATATATATAGATATATCTCTCTATATCTATATCTATATCTATATATAGATATCTATATCTATATATAGATATAGATATCTATATATATATAGATATAGATATAGATATATATCTAGAGAGAGAGAGAGAGAGAGAGAGAGAGAGAGAGAGAGAGAGAGAGAGAATATATATATTTGTTATGAAGCCCCCTACATTCTTGTATTTAGATAGTACCAGAAGGTAAAAATGAGCTTGCTTTGCCTGGGGGGGTACTCTTATGGGCGGTCCAACTAATTTATTTCATTCTGAGCCAATGGGGTGTAGATAAACAAGGTATGGTATAAAGATAACCAGATCTAATGTCTAAAGACTTCGGCTGGTATATTGGTCTGCTATTTAGTTTTACTTGAGTGAATATGACCTTAAGTCATTCTTCTCTTTTTATTTTTCAGTTTCTTTATGAGTCAAATAAGAGAGGTGGCATATGTTAAGCAGATAATTGGTAAGATTCCTTCCAGTTTTAAATTTTATAATTCTAAGATCTTATTGCTAACTCCACATATAGCAAATTAGAGCTCAGCAGGAGGTAAAAGTAAGTAAGACATTCTGTGGTGCTACATGAGCAATTCAGGAGGGCTCAGAGAAACTGCCTGGGAATGATGCTCCCTGGAAAATACAATATAATTTAGTAGCCTTTAAAAAGAGGAGCAGTATCACTACTACTGTCTCTTCCCTAGAAGCTTTGAGATAAAAAAGAGAGGCACTAAACACAATGTAAAAACCTTAAGACTCTAAAAAGGGCAATCAATAGGCCAAAGAAATTAGAAAATAGGATGGCTGTCAATGATACATTTATTTGTAGGTCACTAGGTATATATACATACCTACATACATACATATATACATACATATATACATACACACATGCCTGTGTATATGTGCATGTGTGTGTGTATGAGTATACATGTACATATGTATATGAATGTTTATATATAAATCTATATGTATTTATGTTATATATATAATCATATGTATAATATATATCACAAATATAATATATCATCAAGTGGATCAAATGAGATTATATGTGTGTATATGTATACATAAATACATGCACACAAAGATGAGCATGCACAACACATGCATGTGTGTATGTATATGTACATGTATGCACACATGCATGCATACATGCACACACAATACACTTACACATACAAAGATACTTAACCTCATTTGACCATAAACTTACAACTAGAAGTGACCTTAGGGGGCATGTAATATTCATTCCTCATTTTATAGATGAAGACCCTGAGGCACAGAGAAATCAAGTGATTTGCCCATGGTCACTTAGGTAGTAAGGGACACTACGAATTTATCACTCTTTTGGGTTGTCCTTATATCTTTTCTAGGGAGGAGGATAACAGTTGTAGGTCTTTATGATAAACAAATCTATCACTTCACCTGCTCTGAGCTCCTGGTATCTCCTCATAAGTAAACATCTCATTTAGAGAGGACAGATTCTATCAGATTTCCCTTGCTTATATGCCTTCCAGGGAAGGTAATTTATTTTTTGTTTTGTTTCATTTTTCACCCAAAAAATCTTTTTTCAGGGAATACCTATCATTTGATCTAATTGGGATTGGAGTCCCTGAGAACTTTGGGGTGGATACTGAAATATAAACATTTTCAAACTCATATTCTTAGTGAAGCACATGAGCCAAAAATAGGAAGCCACAATAACCTGCTCATGGCTATTGGCATATTTTATGCCTATAATTCATAAAGCATTCATATATATAAAATATATATATATATGTGTGTGTGTGTGTGTGTGTGTGTGTGTGTGTGTGTGTGTACACATTTGGCTATATACATGAATTTTTACCATGTTGTATTTAATGCTACATATATATGGTCTATACTATGCTATAAATATTATTTCTTTGTTTAGTTGTCCATAATAATTCCATGCTAGTATGCAAAAACAAATAGGTTTTATTCAACAACTTCATCTTGTGTCTCACAAACTCTATGGGTTACATTATCTCCATTTGAAGCCTGTGATCATATTTACCACCCAGTTCTCTCCCAGGAACATTGTTGAGAATAATGAGTTCAGGGGGAGGAGCCAAGATGGTGGAGTAGAAGTAGTAAACGCCATGAGCTCCTGCCCAACCACCTCTAATACTAGTAAAATGTGACTCTAAACAAATTTTAGAGCTACAGAACCCACAAATTTACAGAGAGAAAGAAAGATTTCCCATTGAAGGCAGCCCAGAAGGCTGACAAGAAAGGTCTATTGCACCTAGCTGGGAGCCGGGCATAGTCCTGTTTGAGCTGCACTGAGCCCAGGGCTTTCCTGACCAGTGGCCTATACTGACCAGAGCAGACTTTAGAAGAGTGAATCACTGGCAGGTGTAGTGGTCTCCAGACTTCTCAACCCATAAATGCCTAAGACAAAGTAAAAGGTCAGTGAGGAATTCTTTTGGAACTGAGTGACAGAATAGTACAGCCTGGCCCATGTCCCTGGGACAAGACATGGCAGAGGCACAGCAGCCTCAGCTGCTGCTGCATGGCTGCCTCCAGAGCTCCTGTCCTATAGATTATAGGGGGACCAATAAAGCATTCATAGGGTAATTGCTCTTGGTTTGACCTCCTTGGATCTGGGTCGCTGTCTTGGGCAGTGGTCCGGGGGTGACAAATGCCAGTGTGCCAGAGCTTGTGGTGGCTATAGAGAGGGTGACCTCTTCAAACATCTGACAACATTTAAAAAAATCCCAGCAACTTGGGACAAAGCTCTCCATACTAGAAGCAGAGTCTTACCATTGCAAAGAGGCCAAAAGTCAAGGAATTGGCTGGAAAGATGAAAAAGCAGAAGTACAATCATACCTTAGAATCCTTTGTGGGGGACAAAAAAGGATCAAAATATGGAGGCAGAAGAAGGCAACAAAGGCAAAGCTCCTGTATCAAAAGCAGGCCATGGAGGAGCTCAAGAAAGAGTTTGAAAATCAAGTAAGAGAAGTAGAGAAAAAATTGGGAAGAGAAATGAGAATGATGCAAGAAAATCATGAAAAATGCATCAACAGCCTGCTAAAGGAGACCCCCCAAAAAATACTGAAGGAAATAACACCTTTAAAAATAGACTAACTCAAATGACAAAAGAGGCTCAAAAAGCCAATGAGGAGAAGAATTACTTAAAGAGTCAAATTGCCCAGATGGAAAAGGAATTTCAAAAACTCACTGAAGAGAATTATTCCTTCAAAATTAGATTGGAGTAAATGTAAAGTAATGACATTATGAAGAATAAAGATACTATAAAACAAATCCAAACAAATGAAAAAATAGAAGGCAATGTGAAATATCCCATTTGAAAAATCACTGACCTGGAAAATAAATCCAATAGAAATAATTTAAAAATTCTTGGACTACCTGAAAGCCATAATCAAGAAAAGAGCCTTAAAATCATCCTTCAAGAAATTCTCAAGGAAAATTGCCCTGATATTCTAGAACAAGAGGGCAAAATAGAAATTGAAAGAATTCACCAATCACCACTTGAAAAAGATCCCAAAAAGAAAACTCCTGGAAGTGGGGGAGCAGGGGGAGTCAAGATGGCAGAGTAGTAACAGCACTTCCACAGGGCTCTGGCCAACAACACTTCCAAATTAATTTAAACAAACTTTACAAACTCTGGAGCTCCAGAACCCACAAAATGAAACAGAGAACCTAACTTCCCACTGAGGACAACCTGGCAGCCCAGCAGGGAGCAGCCAGCACAGCACTCTGGGAGCCAAGCCCAGGCCCTCATGATTCAGTGTTTTAGTACCAGGGTGGCCAGACCAGCAACTGGCTGGAGGGACTCGAGAACACCAGCAGCTTTGGCACTTCCAGAATTATGAACACATAGATGCCTGGGGAAAAGTGAGAGTTCAGTGCCCTATGGACTTTGGGACTCATTAGTGGGGAGAGCAGGTCGGCCTCTTTCCCTGGGGGTGAAAAGCCGCTGAGACACTTCAGCACAGCCACAGACATACTCAGCAGCTTCAGTGCCTGGCCTGTGGACTGTAGGGGGACCAGGTGATTAGTCTTGGGGGTAATTGCTCTTGCTTTAACCTTATTGGATCTGGATTGCAATCTGGGGTGAAAGTGTGGGGTAAAGGTCATGATAGAGCATGTGAAGGCTTCTGAGAGGGCACCCAATTAATACCTCTGGCAGCTGAGAAAACCCCAGCATTTGGGACGAAAGCTACCCTGGCTGGTAGCAGAGTCCTACTGTGGCAACAAGCCCAAAACTCAAGTAATTGAGTGGCAAAATGACTAGGCAAAGAAACGAAATAAACAAAAAAATTCAACATTAGACTCCTATTTTGGGTGCAAAGAGGAAGAAAGCATGGAACAGGAAGAGGACTGGGAGATCAGAACTCCTTTACCAAAAGCCCCAAATGAAGATACAAGCTGGTTACAGGCCATAAAGGACATTAAGAAGCAGATAAGAGAAATGGGGGAAAAATTGGGAAGTTAAATGAGAAAGATGCAAGAAAACTATGAAATGAGAGTCAACAGCCTGACTAAGGAAAATAACACCTTAACAGACTAAATCAAATGGCAAAAGAGGCTCAAAAAGACAATGAGAAGAATGCTTTAAAAAGCCAAATTTGCCAGATGGAAAAAGAATCTCAAAAGCTCATAGAGGAGAATCATCCCTTCAGAATTAGACTAGAGGAAATAGAAGCTAGTGACTTTATGAGAAATCAAGATGCTGTTAAGCAAATCCAAACAAAAGAAAGAATAGAAGGCAATGTGAAATATCTCATGGGAAAAACCAATGACCTGGAAAATAGATCCAGGAGAGACAATTTAAAAATTATTGGACTACCTGAAAGCCATGATCAAAGAAAGAACCTAGAAATCATCCTTCAAGAAATTCTCAAAGAAAATTGCCCTGATGTTTTAGATCTATAGGGGGAAATAGAGGTTGAAAGAATCCACAGATCACCTCCAGAAAAAGATCCCAAAAAGAAAACTCCCAGGAATATTATAGCCAGGTTCCAGAATCCCCAGATCAAGGAGAAAATACTACAAGCAGCCAGGAATAAACAATTTCAATATTGTGGAAACACAATCAGAATAGCCCAGGACCTGGCAGCTTCTACACTAAGGGATCAAAGGGCATGGAATATGATATTCCAGAGGGCAAAAAAGCTGGGAATGAAGCCAACGGTAACCTACACAGCAAAACTGAGTATTTTGTTTCAGGGGAAAATATGGTCATTCAGTGGAATAGAGGACTTTCAAGCATTCTTGAGGAAAAAACCAGAGTTGAACAGAAAATTTGACATCAGACACAAGAAGCAAGAGATGCCTGAGAAGGTAATCAGGGAAAAGAAATCAAAAGGAACTTATCATAGTTGAACTATTTACATTCCTACATGGAAAAACAATAACTTTGACTGATGAAACCTCTCTCAGTATGAAAATAATGGAAGAAGGGTATATGGGCATATGAATAAATATGTGAATATGTGTATATATGTTTACAGTTATACATGGATAGAGGGCACAGGTTGAATTTGTTGGGAAGGGAAGATACCTAAGGGGTAAAATTATGAGGTGAGAGAGGAAAGTGGCAAGAAGAGAAGGGGAGAGACAGGGTAGGGTAAACTATCTCATGTAGAAGCAGCAAGGGGAAGTGGCTGCAGGGGAGGGGTAGAACAGGAAGGCGAAAAGGCAAAACCATATTCTCATTGAATTTGGCTCTGGGAGAGAATGACATGCATACTAAATTGGATATCTCACCTTGCAGCAGAGTAGGGGGAAGGGGGATGAGAGGAGGGATGATGGAGGGGAGGGCATTCTGAGGGGAGGGGAGATTGGAAGTACCCACTATAGAAGAGTGTCAGGATCAAAGTAGGGAATGGACCAGGTGGGGGGTGGGATGGGTGGGAGGGAATTATAAACAGCCTTGTACAATATATCTACTATGGTAATGTTTTGCATAGCTATACATGTACAACACATACTGAATTACTTATCTTGCCAGAGGAAATGGGTGGGGGAGGGAGGAAGGAAATGGATCTGAAATTCGAGGTTTTAAAATTCAATATTTCAAATATATATATAAATACTATTATTAATACTATTTTGCATGTAATTGGGAGAAAAGATGTTCAGGCATTGGGGCACAGAGATTCACCTCGCCCTAATGGTAAAGTCGAAGGGGGTATGGGAGAAGATATGGGAGAGAGCAGATTGGATGAGGGGATACCTTGTAGGACTGTTATTCTAGGATGGTGGGTAGGGGAAAATGGGAAAAAAATGTAACTCAAAATCTGGTGGAAATGAATGATGTAAACCAGAAGTTAATAAAGTATTTGTTTAAAAAAAAAGGAAGAATCCACCATTCACCTCCTGGAAATGATACCCAAAAGAAAACTTCTAGGAATATTATAGCCAAGTTCTAGAATCCCCAGATCAAGGAGAAAATATTACAAGCAGCCAGGAAGAAACATTTTGAATACTGTGGTAACATAATCAGTACAGCTCAGGATCTGGCAGCTTCTACACTGAGGGATTGAAGGGCTTAGAATATGATATTCTAGATAGCAAAGGAGCTGGAATTAAAATCAAGAATCACCTACCCAGCAAAACTTAGTATATTGTTTCAGGGGAAAATATGGTCATTCAGTGGAATAGAGGACTTTCAAGCATTCTTTTTTTTATGTTTGTCATTATTTATTATGTTGTTATTATGTCTGCTTTTTGTTTGTTTGTTTTGTTTTTATATTTGAAACATTTAATGTTAAGACCTCGATTTCCAGATCCATTTCCTTCCTCCCTTGTCACCCATTCGCTCTGGGGAGATAAATAATTCAGTATATGTTATACATGTCTAGCTATGCAAAACATTATCATAGTAGATATATTGTACAAGGCTGCTTATAATTCCCTCCCACTCATCCCACCCCCCACCTGGTCCATTCCCTACATGATCCTGTCCCTCTTCTATAGTGGGTGCTTCCAACCTCCCCTCCCCCAGGGATGCCCTCCCATCCACCATCCCTCCTCTCAACCCCTTCCCCCTATTCTGCTGCAGGTTGAGATATCCCATTTAGTATGTATGTCATTCTCTCCCTGAACAAAATTCAATGAGAATGTGATTTTGCCTTTTTTGCCTTCGTATTCTCCCCCTCCCCTGAAACCACTTCCCCTTGCTTCTTCTACCTGAGATAGTTTACCCTACCCTGTCTCTTCCCATCTCCTCTTGCCACTTTCCTCTCTCACCTCATAATTTCATCCCTTGAGTATTCTCCCTTCACAACAAATTCAATCTATGCCCTCTATCCATACATAACTTTAACCATCTACACACACATTCACATATGTATTCATATGACCACACACACTTCTTCCATTATTTTCATAATGAGAAAGATATCATCAGTCAGTTATTGCTTTTCCATATAGGAATGTAAATAGTTTAACTTTGATAAGTTCCTTTTGATTTCTTTTCCCTGATTACCTTCTCAGGCATTTCTTCCTTCTTGTGTCTGAATGTCAAATTTTCTATTCAATTCTGGTTTTTTTCCTCAAGAATGCTTGAAAGTCTGCTATTCCACTGAATGACCATATTTTCCCCTGAAACAAAATACTCAGTTTTGCTGGGTAGGTGACCCTTGGGTTCATTCCCAGTTCTTTTGCCCTCTGGAATATCATATTCCATGCCCTTCAATCCCTCAGTGTAGAAGCTGCCAGGTTCTGTGCTATTCTGATTGTGTTTCCACAATATCGAAATTGTTTCTTCCTGGCTGCTTGTAGTATTTTCTCCTTGATCTGGGGATTCTCGAACCTGGCTATAATATTCCTGGGAGTTTTCTTTTTGGGATCTTTTTCAGGAGGTGATCTGTGGATTCTTTCAACCTCTATTTTGCCCTCTGGATCTAAAACATCAGGTCAATTTTCCTTGAGAATTTCTTGAAGGATGATTTCTAGGTTCTTTCTTTGATCATGGCTTTCAGGTAGTCCAATAATTTTTAAATTGTCTCTCCTGGATCTATTTTCCAGGTCAGTGGTTTTTCCCATGAGATATTTCACATTGCCTTCTAATCTTTCATTTGTTTGGATCTGCTTAACAGCATCTTGATTTCTCATAAAGTCATTAGCTTCCATTTGCTCCAGTCTAACTCTGAAGGAATGAATCTCCTCAGTGAACTTTTGAAATTCTTTTTCCATCTGGCAAATTCGACTTTTTAAGGCATTCTTCTCCTCATTGCCCTTTTGGGCCTCCTTTGCCATTTGAGTTAGCCTATTTTTTAAGGTGTTGTTTTCCTCAGTCAGGCTGTTGACCCTCATTTCATACTTTTCCTGCATCCTTCTCATTTCTCTTTCCATTTTTTCCTCCACTTCTCTTATTTGATTTTTAAAGTCCTTCTTAAGGTCCTCTATGGCCTGCATCCCGCTCATGTTTTCCCCTGAGACTTTTGGAGCAGGATTTCTGACCTCACAGTCCTTTTCCCAATCTATGCCCCCAAAATAGGAGTCTAGAGTTGCATTTTTCTGTTTCCTTTGCCTTGGCATGTTGCCACTTAATTACTTGGCTTTTGGGCTTGTTGCCACACTATGGCTTTAAGGCCAGATAGAGGAATTTTCATCCCAAACGTGTGGGGGGGGGACTTCCATTTCTGGCAAGCTGTAAACCCACCCACAACTTCCACCCTGGATCACAATCCACATCCAGGGAGGTTAAAGCAAGGGTGATTACCCCCCAAGAATGATCCCTGGATCTGCCTACAGTTCGCAAGCCAGGAGCTGGAGCTGCCTCTGAAAACTACAAAATGGTGTGTTCCTCAGTGGCTTCTAGCCCCCAGGGGAGTGAGCCGACGCATTCCCCAAATACTGGTCCCAAAGTCCATAGGACACTAACCTCTTACTTTGTCCTAGGCATGTCTATGTTGATAATTCTGGAGTCGCCACAGCTGCTGGTATTCTAGGGTCTCTCCAGCCGGCTGCTGGCCCTGCCACCCTGGGGCTAAAACCTTGGCTCAGGGGGACCTGGGCTCCACTCGGCTCGGCTCCCCACACTCTGCGGGCTGCGTGCTGCCGGCTCCCAGACCGCTGCACTGGTCCTTCCTGCAGGTCTGCTGGGCTGTCCTCAGCGGGAGGTTAGCTTCTCTGTGTCATTCCGTGGGTGCTGGGGCTCCAGAAGTTGTTCAGAATCCCCTTTTACATAGTTTGGGGGGAATCTCCTTCCAATCATTCTTGATGAAAAAAACTAAAGATGAACAGAAAATTTCACGTTCAAATACTAGAAGCAAGAGAAGCATGTGAAGGTAAACAGGGAAAAGAAATCATAACGAACTTATGAAAGTTGAACTTTTTACATTCCTACATGGAAAAATAATAACTGTAATTGACGAAAGTTTTCTCAATATGAAAACAATTTTAGAAAGGTATATGGGCATATGAATACATATGTGAATGTTTGTATATATGTTCACAAGTGTACATAGATAGAGGGCAAAGGTCAAATTTAATAGGAAGGGATGATACCTTAAAAGGTGAAATTAAGAGGTGAGAGAGGGAGATGGGGAGAGACAGAATGGGGTAAACTATCTCATATAGAAGACGCAAGGGGAAATGTTTACAAGGGAGGGGAAGAACAGGAAAGCAAAGAGGCAAAACATTATTCTCATTGAATTTGTATCAGGGAGAGAATGACATACATACTAAATAGGATTTCTCACCCTAGAGGAGAGTAGAGGGGAAGGAGATGAGAGGGGGAATGATGTAAGGGAGGATGGGAGGGAAGGTGGGGAGGGCTGTTGGAAGCCCCTACTTTTGAAAAGGAACAGGATCAAAGTAGGGGATAGACCAAGTGGGAGGTGGGATAGGAGGGGGGAAATATAGTCATTCTTTTATAATATATCTACTATGGTAATGTTTTGCATAGCTAGACATATACAACATATACTGAATTACTTATCTTCCCTTTGAGGGTGGTTGACAAGGGAGGAAGGGAATGAATCTGGAATTCAAAGTTTTAAAATCAAATTTTTATACTATTAATACTATTTTACATATAATTGGGAAATAGGATATACAGGCATTGGGGCACAGAGGTTCACCTTGCCCTACTGAAAAAGTCAAAGGGGGTATGGGAGAAGATATGGGAGAGAGCAGATGTGATGAGGGGATATCTTGTGGGACTGCTATTCTGGGGTGGGGGGAAAGGAAAAAATGGGGAAAATTGTAACTCAAAATCTGGCAAATATGAATGATGTAAACCAGAAGTTAATAAAACATTTGGAAAAAACGAAAAAGAAAACTCCTAGGAATATTATAGCCAAATTCCTGAGTTCCCAGTTTAAGGAGAAAATATTACAAGCAGAAAGGAAGAAACAATTTAAGTACTATGGAAACACAATCATGATAACACAAGATTTAGGAGCTTCTGCCCTAATAGCTAAAAGGGCATGGAATATGACTTTCTGGAGGTCAAATGAGCTAGGATTAAAACCAAGAATCTCCTACCCAGCAAAACTGAGTATAATGTTTCAGAGGAAAATATGTTCACTCAATGAAATAGAGGACTTTCAAGCATTCTTGATGAAAAAAAACTAAAGATGAACAGAAAAATTGACTTTCAAATATTAGAAGCAATAGAAGCATGAGAAGGTGAACAGGAAAGAGAAATCATGAGGAACGTATTAAAGTTGAACTATTTACACTTCTACATGGAAAAATGATAATTGTAACTCATGAGACTCTTCTCAGGATGAGGATAGTTGAACAGAAATATATATGTATATATAGGAAGGTGTATGTGTATATAAATATATATGTGAGTGTGTGTATACATGAATACATGTATACATAGAGGACATAGGATCACTTAAATAGGAAGGGATGATGTCTAAAAAATAAAATTAAGAGTTGAGAGAAGAATATAATGAGAGAACATAGGGAGATATAGAATAGGGTTAATTACCTCATATAAAAGAGGAAAGAGAAAACTTTTACAATGGAGGGGAAGAATAGGAAGCTGAAAGGGAGGGGGTCAACCTTTCTCTCATTGAATTTGGCTTAAGGAGGGAATAACATACACTCATCGGTGTATCTTACCCTACAGGAAAGCAGGTGGGAAGGAGATAAGAGAGGGGGATGATAGAAAGGAGGACATATTGGGGGAGAGGATAGTTAGAAGCACACACTTTTGAAAAGGGACAGGGTCAAAGTAGAAAATACAATAAGTGGAAGGACAGGATAGGATAGAGTGAAATATAATCTTTCACAATATATCTACTATGGAAACATTTTGCATAACTATGCAGTACAACCCATTATCTTCCCAGTGGGGGTGGGTGAGGAGGTAAGAAAGGAAAGAATCTATAAATCAAAATTTTAAAAACAAACATCAATTTAAAATTTCATTTTACATGCAACTGGGAAATAAGATATACAGGCAATGGGGTATAGATATCCATGTTGCCCTACTAGAAAGTTAGAGGGGAAATGGGGGAGGATACAAGAGAAAGCATATTGGGGGAAGGGGTATTTAATAGGCCCACTATTTTCGTGGGGGTTAGGGGAAAGAGAGGAAGAAAATGTGTAACTCAAAATCTTGTGGCAATGAATTTTGGAAACTAAAAATAAACAAAAAATAGAATAATGAGCTCAAATCTAAATGTCATTTTGAGGTCTTCATCCATTTTGGATCTGGCAACAGAAATACAAACTTTCATTCCTGACAGGACTGGCCATTCAGTTGAGAAAATTAAATGCTGAGTAAGTGACAGTACTTAGAGATTTAAGAGAAGGCAAAAACTGTCACTTGGTTTTATTATAACTTATCTTGCTGAGAGGTTACAATAAACACACTCCCTCCAATATTCCCATTGCTCAGTTGGTTTTCTTCTCATTTTTCATTAGCTGTGGGGAATTGCCCTCTAAATGACTAATTAAGACTGGTTTCCTAAGGTACCCGGTACTCCAAAGTAATAATTACTTAGGATTAAAAGCAGAAAAACCAGCAGGCTTTAAAGTGGCTAATGAAGCAAAGCAACAAGGCTGATGTATATTGCCTACTCAAACCTGTTGCTCTTCTGGACTATGACATGAGAATCAATCCAGACAGATGAGATGATAGCCCCTTGAACCCACATTGCTCATGTGTCAAGTAGATCTGTGGAAGTGGTAAATCCACACCCTTATTAGGGAAACTCCACTCAAGGAAAAATAAGAGCTGAAGTGGTTAGCTCTTGTAGATGTGTCAATTAACATCAACAAGAGTGTTCATCAACTTCACTGTGGAATGATACTCGAACTCAGTAATTTCCTGTGGATTCAGGAGCACTCTTTATGTTCCGAAATTCTGGAAACAATTTTTAAATTTTCTTTTTTTTTTTTTTTTTAACAAATACTTTATTAACTTCTGTTTTACATCATTCATTTCCGCCAGATTTTGAGTTACAATCATTTTCCCCCCATTATTCCCCTACCCACCCTCCCAGAATAGCAGTCCCACAAGATATCGCTTCCTCCAATCTGCTCTCTCCCATACCTTCTCCCATACCCCCCATCGACTTTTCCATTAGAGGAAGATGAATCTTTGTGTCCCAATGCCTGCACATCTTATCTCCCAATTATAGGCAAAAGAGTATTAATAATAGTATTTATATATATATTTGAAACATTTAATGTTACGACCTTGAATTTCAGATCCATTTCCTTCCTCCCTTGTCACCCATTCCTTCTTGGGATATAAGCAATTCAGTATATGTTGTACATGTCTAGCTATGCAAAACATTATCATGGTAGATATATTGTACAAGGCTGCTTATAATTCCCTCCCACTCATCCCATCCCCCACCTGGTCCATTCCCTACATGATCCTGTCCCTCCTCTATAGTGGGTACTTCCAACCTCCCCTCACCCCAAGGATGCCCTCCCATCCATCATCTCTCCTCTCATCCCCCTTCCCCCTATCCTGCTGCAGGTTGAGATATCCCATTTAGTATGTATGTCACTTTCTCCCTGAACCAAATTCAATGTGAATGTGGTTTTTCCCCTTCAGCCTTCCTTATTCTCCCCCTCCTTTGTACCCACTTCCCCTACATGAGATAGTTTACCCTACCATGTCTCTCCCCATCTCCTCTTGCCACTTTCCTCTCTCACCTCACAATTTCATCCCTTGAGTACTCTCCCTTCCCAACAAAATCAACCCATGCCCTCTATCCATATATAACTGTAACCATATATGCACACATTCACATATGTATTCGTATGACCACACCCCCTTCTTCCATTATTTTCATAGTGGGAAAGATATCATCAGTCACAGATATTGCTTTTCCATATAGGAATGTAAATAGTTCAACTTTGATAAGTTCCTTTTGATTTCTTTTCCTGATTACCTTCTCAGGCATCTCTTCCTTCTTGTGTCTGGATGTCAAATTTTCTATTCAATTCTGGTTTTTTCCTCAAGAATGCTTGAAAGTCCTCTATTCCACTGAATGACCATATTTTCCCTGAAACAAAATACTCAGTTTTGCTGGGTAGGTGACCCTTGGGTTCATTCCCAGCTCTTTTGCCCTCTGGAATATCATATTCTATGCCCTTCAATCCCTCAGTGTAGAAGCCGCCAGGGCCTGTGCTATTCTGATTGTGTTTCCACAACATTGAAATTGTTTCTTCCTGGCTGCTTGTAGTATTTTCTCCTTGATCTGGGGATTCTGGAACCTGGCTATAATATTTCTGGGAGTTTTCTTTTTGGGATCTTTTCAGGAGGTGATCTGTGGATTCTTTCAACCTCTATTTTGCCCTCTGGATCTAAAACATCAGGGCAGTTTTCCTTGAGAATTTCTTGAAGGGTGATTTCTAGGTTCTTTCCTTGATCGTGGCTTTCAGGTAGTCCAATAATTTTTAAATTGTCTCTCCTGGATCGATTCTCCAGGTCAGTGGTTTTTCCCATGAGATATTTCACATTGCCTTCTAATCTTTCATTTGTTTGGATCTGCTTAACAGCATCTTGATTTCTCATAAAGTTACTAGCTTCCATTTGCTCCAGTCTAACTCTGAAGGAATGAATCTCCTCAGTGAACTTTTGAGATTCTTTTCCATCTGGCAAATTCGACTTTTTAAGGCATTCTTCTCCTCATTGCCCTTTTGGGCCTCCTTTGCCATTTGAGTTAGTCTATTTTTTAAGGTGTTGTTTTCCCCAGTCAGGCTGTTGACCCTCATTTCATACTTTTCCTGCATCCTTCTCATTTCTCTTTCCAATTTTTCCTCCACTTCTCTTATTTGATTTTTAAAGTCCTTCTTAAGGTCCTCTATGGCCTGCAACCCGCTCATGTTTTCCCCTGGGGCTTTTGGAGCAGGACTTCTGACCTCACAGTCCTTTTTCCCGCTCTATGCCCCCAAAATAGGAGTCTAGGGTTGCATTTTTCTGTTTCCTTTGCCTTGGCATGTTGCCACTTAATTACTTGACTTTTGGGCTTGTTGCCACACTATGGCTTTAAGGCCAGATAGAGGAATTTTTGTCCTGAATGTGTGGGGGGCAACTTCTGTTTCTGGCAAGCTGTAAACCCACCCACAACTTCCACCCTAGATCACAATCCAGATCCAGGGAGGTTAAAGCAAGAGCGATTACTCCCCAAGACTGATCGCTGGATCTCCCCACAATTTGTAGGCTGGGAGCCGGAAATGCCTCTGAAAACTACAAAATGGCGTGTCTCCTCAGTGGCTTCTAGCCCCCAGGGGAGGGAGCTGACGCATTCCCAAATACAGGTCCCAAAGTCCATAGGACACTAACCTCTTACTTTGTCCTAGGCAAGTCTATGTTGATAATTCTGGAATCTCCACAGTTCCTGGTGTTCTGGGGTTCCTCCAGCGGGCTGCTGGCCCTGCCGCCCTGGGGCTAAAACCTCGGCTCACGTGGACCTGGGCTCGGCTCGGTTCCTGCGCTCTGCGCGCTGCCAGCTCCCAGACCACTGCGCTGGTCCTTCCTGCAGGGTGCTGGGCTGTCCTCAGCGGGAGGTTAGCTTCTCTGTGTCGTTCTGTGGGTGCTGGGGCTCCAGAAGATTTTCAGAGTCCTTTTCTACATAGTTTGTGGAGAATCTGGGGGCAGAGAGGCTTGGATGAGCTGTTTCTACTCTGCCATCTTGGCTCCGCCCCCCCTAAATTTTCTTAAAGATTCCTTTTTTATAGATTTTAATTTTTAGAGAAATCTTTATTACCCTTAGACAGTCACTTTCATCAAGTTATGTGGATGAAGTACATTTCTAGTGTCCTGACTGGGTATGTGATTGAAATGAATAGCATTTTCAAATGGTAAAAGTAATAGCATTACACAAATGCATCTTATATCTGCCTTAACACGATTCTTACCAGCAATAGGTCTCTTCAATTCAATGAAAATCAATTCAACTCACAGATTCCTAGAATCTCAGAGTTGCAAGGGATCTTAGAAACCATACCTGAAAAAAACCCTACCAGAATTCCCTCTCTGCTTCAAATATATCTCATGAGTGGTCATCATACTTTTTCTTGAAAATTTCCATTGATGGCAACCCTAGTATTTACAGACAAATTTTTTAGGTCATAGATAAATGAGAAATAGACTTTTGAGTTCATCTAGTCTAACAGTCTTCATTTTATATATAAAACAAAATTAAAAACCTAGGGAACAGAGATATTAAATTGTCATTATATGCTTGGATAATTCTAATGGTTACAAGGTTCATTACATCATATCTTATTTTGCCTCACTGTATCTTTCATCCATTTCAATTAATTCTGCCTTCTTGGGCCAAAGAGAATTATTCTAATTCCTGTCCTATATCACAACCATTCACAAATTCAAAGACAACGATCAGGTCCTCTCTAAAATCTTCTCTAGGAAAAAAAATCTCCAATTTCTTCAGTAGTTTTCCAAATATAATTCATCAATTCAAGGCCTTTTATTACCTTGGTTTCCTTTCTTCATGAGGACTCCACCATATCAATATCACTTCTAAAATTTGGCACATAAAAGGTGTGGTCTTAGAAAGGCTATCACCTACCTGAGTTGCTTTTATTAACACAGCCTAAGACTGTACTACCTCGATAGCCATATCACACAT
Source organism: Gymnobelideus leadbeateri (assembly GCA_011680675.1). Taxonomy (NCBI): domain Eukaryota; kingdom Metazoa; phylum Chordata; class Mammalia; order Diprotodontia; family Petauridae; genus Gymnobelideus; species Gymnobelideus leadbeateri. Next base: position 19,173 of record WOXC01010906.1, read on the forward strand.
TCAGTTAAATTTAATTCATTGCATTTCATTTTACTAGACATAATGCTAAATTCTGGGACTTTTACAAAAACGAAATAAAACCATGTTCACCTTAATGCCTACAATGTAGTTGAGATATATTTCATAGTCCTGTGGTCTATATCTATTTTTGTCTCTGTATCTACCTGTCTTTCTCTTTTTTTTCCTGTCTCCATATCTGTTTCTCTTGTTTCTCACTATGTCTGTCACTCTCTGTGTTTGGAGAAGTCATTTCCCAATTCTGATGCTCAGTAACTGCCACACTCCCTGAGATTTATTTGCAGTGAGGAAGTTATTCAGGGAGAATAATTTTCACAGGACATAACAACACCATATGCTTTTCACAACCTCTACTGATAACATTTGTGACACTTCAGGGGAAAGTGCAAACTTTTAAAAAGCTGCAAAACAAGCCTCAGAGGAGACTCATTTTAACTCAGTTAATGAAATGCTTCAGAGTATTCTAAGAGGAGGGACTGTAGGAGGGAAAACAATGAAAGCAAAAAAGACCAAGATATTTGTACAGCTCTTTATTCCCAGAAATTACCTCTGGAAATCCCAGGGACAGAAGTATTGGCAAGCCACATTTTCATGTAAGACATTCATAAAAGTTTTGAGATAGGGGAAAAAGAATGTATTCCCAACATCTGACAATCTCTTTGCAAACACATGCACACACACACAAATACACACACACACACACACACACACACACACACAAGCACATGCATGCACAGACCACTTGTCTGAATAGTGTTACAGACACTTGGGTTCTTCTCTCAGATGTGACAATCACTTACCGGGTAACTTTGGGCAAATGAAATAACCTCTTAGTCCTTCAATTTCTTCATTTGTAACATGGCCACCATGCTTTCCCAACTAACTTTACTTGGGTTGATATAACTAATTAGATAATAATTTTGAAAGCTTTTAAACATGTTTTTTTTGGATTTTTAAAAATCCTATAAAATTCCAAGTCTTTCAAAGAACTATCTTCTGTAGGTCATATATGTTGATCAGTATCTGCAATTAGAAGGGTAAGCCATAGGATAATATGCTTTAGAAAACTAGAGTTGTCAATCTGAAAGGAGAAGTTCCCATTTAAGTATTAATGGAATAGTGCATTAATGAGAGCAGTAAGAATACAGATTTAGTATTTTGGTGGAATTTCAGAGGAGGTTGTCATCAGTTATTTACATGAATCACCCCTGATCACAAGAATAGCAGGATAAATTCTGGATTTAGAGTGATGACTCAAATTTTTAATCTTGGCTTTCACAATTACCACCTATGAGATGTGGGACAAATCATATAAGTTATTTGGACTTACATTTCCTCAGCTTTAAAATTACTGGGTTAATCTCCATCAGTGGTATCAAACTCAAATAGAAACAGTTTCTGAGGACTGCATATTGACTTAGAAAATCACAAATTAAGTTTAGCTATGTTTCATTGTATTTTTAATTTATTGTAAAGTACTTCCCAACTTTAATTAGGCTCTCAAGAGTTTTTGTTTTGTTTTGTTTTGTTTTGTTTTGCTTTTTGGAGGGCAATTGGGGTTAAGTAACTTACCCAAGGTTATATGGCTAGGTTTTTTGGTTTGTGTGTGTGTTAAGTGTCTGAGTTTGGATCCGAACTCTGGTCCTTCTGACTCCAGGGCCGACGCTCTACTCACTGCGCCACCTAGCCGTCCCTCTTTCAAGAGTTTTATGCATGAAATTCTACACCGTTAGATTAGGGGTAGGCTAAATTTTCCTGTAAAGTATAAGAAAGTAAATATTTTAGACCTTAAAAATCACAAAGCAAAAATGAGGTTATTATGCATATATATATATATATATAACAGGACAAAAAATAAATTACCAAAAATATTCATTGACAAAATTAAAATGTATCAGCGATAATTGAATACAAAATTTCTACAGGTATATTAATGAGAATGTTGGAATTATTTTCCCCCTAAGGAGGGGAATAATCGTGTACTTAATTGTTATTCATAGTTTTATCTATCATCAAAATTAATTACAAATGTTTCATTGTTCTTGATGATTTATAATAGGATTTTACATATTTATATCGTATTTGAAAATATATTTTCATGCAAACAGGTATTGCCAAATACTGATATCAATCCAATAGTCCTTTATTTTAATTGAATCAAAATACTAAGATTCTTTTAAAAAGTTTATTTTCTCTGAGCATATTTGTCTAATGTGACTCAATTAACTCACCATCATGGTGGGGGGAAGGGACTTTTCCTGGCTAACAAAGTGATCCCACTTACTTTGGTTACAGTCTCATTTTAATTTTTGGACAATAAAATTTTCTGTAATGAGATTTTCTTTTCCCTGGACTTTCCTTTCCTCTGAGTTGGGAATGTTGTGATGAGTGCTAATTGTGATAATGTCAAGGCATATTGTATTGTTTTAGTGCATCAAATAGTGTCATTGTAAAATAAACATAATTCTCTGCCATCTAATTCTTTAACAAAATAATTCTTACTTCACTGAACCTTAAAAGCATATAATATGAAGCCCACTTCTCTATTTTTTCTTATTTTGACATTTGGGTAATTCCTGGTAATAAAAATATGCAAAATACTATGGTGAAGTGATACATGTGGTACTTGAAATGCTGTTAAGTTATTACTGTGTCACTGCAATTTGTAGTGCACTTAGCAGCAAGGTGAAGCAATGAGAGTGCCACATATGGTCTTTGTTGAAACTACAAAGCAGGCGAACAGCCATAGACAATATATAAATGAATAAGCTTGGCTGTATTCCAATAAAACTTTATTTATGGATACTGAACTATTTATTTCATGATTTTCCTGTCATTAATGTTTTTTCCCCAACATTTAGAAATTAAAAAAAGACAAAAAGAAAACATTCTAAGCTTTCAGGCTGTCCAAAAACAGGCATTGGTCTGAATTTGGCTTGTTGACCATAGTTTCCCAACTACTAGTCTAGATCAGGAGTACTTAAACTGGTGTCTATGAACTTTTAAAATATATTTTGATAATTGTGCTTTAATATTCTTGCTTTCTTTTGTGTGTGCTTTGTTTTATATAATTAATAACATTCTGAGAAGTGGTCCATTAATGTCATCAGACAGCTAATGGGGACCACATTACACTAGCACACACACACACACACACACACACACACACACACACACACACACATTATAAAGGCAAGCACAAGAAGCTTTCCAGGACAATGATACTATGAACAGCTTTTCAATGTTCTGATAACATAATATAGAAAATACTTTATTCAAGAACAAATCAAAGCAAAACATTCACAGAAAATCAAGGTACAACATTCACAATGTTATAACTTATCACAGAAAATCAAAATACAGGGGTGGCTAGGTGGCACAGTAAATAGAGCACTGGCTCTGGCTTCAGAAGGATCTGAGTTCAAATCCAAACTCAGACATTTAATAGAAAACTAGCTGTGTGACCTTGGGCAGGTCACTTAACCCCAATTGCCCTACCTCCCCCCACAAAATAAAAGAAAATCAAAATATAGCATTCACAACAACTTTTCACAGAAATGGCCACATAGTTTTCAGCACAGTGAAAAGTTTTCACCACAGTGGTCACATGGTTTTGAACAAAGAACAATCATTTAGTAAATCAATCACTTAGTAACTCAATCATTAAATCATCTCAATCATCTCAATCATCCTTAAGGAGGCTTGCCTCCTTAAGGGACACAAAATGCAAAAGTCAAAGTACTTCACCCCTGGGTAATACATTCATTCAGTCAATCACAGAGTCTTTAATTCAAACACAAATTACAATCACAAATAAATTACACAATTCAGCAGACAGGGCTTTCATCCGTATGACCATTACATCCATACGTAGTTAGTTACCAGAGAGGGAAACACCAGTATCTGGATTTTCAAAGCTGGGGGGAGGGCGGAAGGGCTCAATGGCTGTCCAGAGTTTTATCTAGTCAAATCACACAACTCTTCCCAAAGTGAGTCCCAAATCAAAACCTCACATCAGGGTCAATCACTTCTCAGTATTCAAGGAGAGGTCTTTTCATCCTGATTCAGGGTAGCCTTTCAGATTCCCTGTATCCCTTTCCATGGTCCCATATCCTACCTGGATTCATCAAACTGTCACCTGGGCTCAAAGGCAGATAGCTCCCAGTTCCTTGTCCAGCTCTCTGTGAAGTTCCTATTCCATGCTGAAGCTCACAGCATCTTGTCCATCTAAAATCCCTCACAGTCTCTGTTCCTGGGAAGTCAAGGCTCAACAAAGCCACAAACAGACAAAATACCCGAACCACATTCATGCTCCCTCAGTCTTCTGCAGTTCCGGCTCATCCTTAGAAATCCTCAGCAGCTTGGCTGGCCCTCTGTAATGCGATGAATGAGAAGCTTTCCAGAAGAATGCTACTGTGAACAGCTTTTAAGGTTCTGATTACAAAGTATAGTGAACACTCAATTTATTCAATAACAAGTCAGAGCAAAACATTCATAGAGAATCAAGGTATAGCATTCATAATGTTACAACTTATCACAGAAAATCAAAATACAACATTCACAATGACTTATCACTAAAATGGCCACATGGTTTTCACCAAACTGGTCACAATAATTTTAAACAAAGTACAATCATTTTGTAACACGATCATTCAATCATCCTTAAAGAAACTTGCCTTCTTAAGGATCACAAAATGCAATAGTCAAAGTTCTCCACTCATGAGGCACACTAAGTTACAAATCAGTCACTATTCAATCATCAGTCACTACTCAGACATTAGTCACTACTCAATACCCTCTTAAGGGGTAATAGAAAATACACGGGTCATCCACCCCTTGGTCACAAGTAAATCACAATCTTCTCAGTAAGTACACAATATCCAAGTAAAGTCTTTCAGCTTGACTGGAGGCTGGCTCTCAGTTTCCATAGTTCCTCTTCCATGGGTCCTAGCTCTAACTGTCATCTGGATTCAAAGGCAGGCAGCTCCCAGATCCTTGCCCAGATACTTGTCCAGTTCCAGTTCTATATTGAAGCTCACAGTGTCCAGTCCACTTCAAGTCCTATACAATTCCTGTTTCTGGGAAGACAAAGCTTAACAGAGCCACAATAATATTCATGCACGTTGCTGGCATCATCATCAATTCACCAACAAGGTATGACAAGTCAACACACAAATTTTCAATATATAAACCAACCCACAAACAAGGTCCATGAGGACAGCACAAATCATCAGTAAAGTCCCAGGACCTCTAAACCATCCTCCAGGACTTCTGTAAACATACAACCTGAAAATCCTTTTTCAGGCCATCCAGTAAGGTCCCAGGGTTTCTGTACAAACTATCACGACAAACATCAACAGACAGAGAAGACAGAGTGCTGGGATACCACAAGTTTTCTCCTTCTTGACTCTGCTACCACAAGAGTTATCTTCTCAGATTTTCTTCCTGTGTCTAGCCCTGGGGCTCTCCTTATATAGTCATTAGCTTCCCACCAGGAGTTCACAAGTTCTAGGGTTCATAATTTGTGGAGTTCACACATTCTGTTTTTTAACAAACTGAAAAAGGTGTTAATTCAACAGCTGAAACAAGGTGTACTACTCAGCAGCTTCTCAGCAGCTCCAGCTGAGCCTCAGACTCAACAGAAATTTCAGCTGGTTCCCCAAATCAAAATCACTTCATCCAGGTTCTCAAAATAAAAATCATTCTCTCCAGCCTGGGCCTCTCTTCCTCAACCTCCAGAATCTGGCTCCAAGAACATCTGTCTGACCCAGCAGGGGCTTCTCCTTATATACACACATGGCATTAGCTCCTTCCTGTTTCAGCCATTTCCTCTTTCAACCCTTTCCTGTTAGTCAGCAACAGAGGTTCATAGCCTCTGTTTCTTTAACAGAGTCTTGATTAATTACTAAGTGCCAAGTACCTGTTAGCTTTGCCAATACAAAGGGATCAAATTACATTACTATTACACACACACACACACACACACACACACACACACACACACACACACAAAGTGAAAAACCCTTGGTCTAGGGGGCCTCTGAGGTGCTGGCAAGTTTTAGATTCACAGAATCTGAGAGTTGGAAAAGGAATCTGAGGTGATCTAGTCCAACTTATTCCTCTGCAAAAATCTCCTTTCAATATCCTTCCACGAAATGAACACCTAAACTTTGTTTGAAAACGTCCCATATTGGGGGGGGGGGGATGAGTAGTATTACTACTATCTAAGACAGTCCATTCTACTTCTGGACAGCATTAAGAAAGTTTTCCCATCCTCTCCTGATCAGCCACTTTGGACTTTGAGAAGGAGTGGAAGAAAGAATCAAGAGGTCAACATATCATACTACAGGTAATCTTAGCTGTATTCTGCTTCCACCCCTGTCATTATTCAGTTGAGGAAAATGAGTCCCAGAAAGGTCAAATGGCTTGCCCAAAGTTTCAGAGGTACTAAATATCAGAGGTAACTGGAGTCCTCTAACCCAAAGCCAAAGTGCTTTCTACTAGTTCATAGAGGAGAAAATGGAATAAAAAGTGAAGAAAGAATAAGTAAAGGAATGAGGGAGGGCATTGCTGTGGTTTATAACCAATCATAAATAATATCAAGGGGTGGTTAGGTGGCACAGTGAATAGAGCACTGGCCCTGGAGTCAGGAGGACCTGGGTTCAAACCCAGCCTCAGACACTTAACAGAAAAACTAGCTTGTGACCTTGGCAAGTCACTTAAACCCAATTGCCCTCCAAAAAGCAAATATATATATATATATATATATATATACACATATACATATACATATACATATACATATAGATAGATGATAGGTAGATGGATAGATAGATAGATAGATATAGATAGATCAAAAAGCTGCAAAAAATTAAAAGTAAAAAAAAACAGGCCTCTTACTTCCTCAAATCATACTTTGACTATTCTTATTTTTAAAAATCCCTATGTACTGATATTTCTGTTGGCATTGTGGGGTTTTAATAAAAAATAATCTTGATATGTTTGGTCATTTCAGCCTTTTTATTCTTCTGATTTTTCCCATTCTTAGCACTAATTTTTTTGCTTCCCCCCATTCACTGGTATATACATCATTGAAACTAGGCTGCAGAGATTATCTCACTTTCTTCACAAGGGAGGAGAAGGGTTGATATGTAGATATAGAGATCTCCAGGGCTGGGTGCCTCTTCTGAATAACCTTCAAAGAGAAAACTGGGCCTTAGCTGGCTTTTAAAGTTCCATCTCTAGCACGCTAAATTTCTCAGTCTTCTCCTACTCTCCATATGGCTGAGGAGAATTAATCTGTGCTACATTTTTAGATCACGAGAACATAAAGAAAAGGTGGTGGAGTGAGCAGAAGTATACTTGTTGCTCAGTCATAAGCCTGAAAGTATGCTTGTATTTATTGTCAGAGGCTCTTGGAGGTAAGTGGGGAAGAATTCTGAGTAGGAGCTCTAAGTATTAAAGTTCTCTGGTGCTAATTCATGGGGTGTTTTCTATAAACATGTTTCTTGGTGGTTGCAAGATCTGTCTCCTTATCTTGTGGAATCAGTTGTCATTATTCTATCTATGGCACATAATTACTTATCTTTGAGGGACAAGGTTGAAGAAAGTTGCAAAAAAAGGCATTTATTCTGCCATATTGGTAGTTACCAATACTTTGACTCGATAATCTTAATTTAGGAGAAGACATGAGATTGGGGATAGTTACCTTTCTAATATTAGAACCTTTTTTTCCCCAAAGGTAACAGAGTCCAAATTGGGAAGCAAGACCCCATCTTGACTTACTCTTCAACCTTACATGAACATTGTGCTAATATTTCTTGGCACATGTTTCATCTTACAAATAGATACATTTTCTAAATGCTAACACATCATAAAAGCAGCAAGAAGAAAAGTTAAACATTGACATTATTAGGTCATGTCAAAAAATCATCACAAATAAAATTTGAAAACTATGTTTACCTATAGGAAAAGTATGTCATATCCTAATATCAAAATTTTTCAGGGAATAATTTCGTTTTCTGGACCAAGTCTAAAAGAGTATGACTAAGGAAATACCTTCATTGGTAACCCTTATTGATCTTCCACTGCCATATAGAAATTATGAGTATATAAGGAAAATATAATGGGAGTTTTTGTTTTGGTTAATTATTTAAAGACTGTCTTTATCTCTGTCATATATGTGTGTATACATACACACAAACACATATGTGGGGGGGAGAAAGAAAGAGAGAGAGAGAGAGAGAGACAGAGAGAGAGAGACAGAGAGAGAGAGAGAGAGAGAGAGAGAGAGAGAGAGAGAGAGAGAGAGAGAACATCATTATGATTGAAAGTAGGAAATTCTTGGAGCATACTCCATTCTTTCAAATTCTTCTTAGCCTCTATGGCCCAACTCAAAACAAACATTGTCTGTGAAGAACATTTGGCATCCATAACCACTCTGATTTCTTTGCTTTGAAAAATTGTAACACTTACAGCCTATCCCACATAATTTTGCAATTGCCTTTTGTGGGTTTTTTTTTTATGATTTCTCTTGTGATTTTATATATCTGCCAAAAGAATAGAAGTTTTTTAAGGATTGGACTTGGCCTTTTATTTTTCCTGTCTCACAAGATGTAGAAAAGTTCTGGGGGAAAAATGTGGATTGATTAAATTTCAATCAACCAAGCAATTGTTTGTTTTATTGGATGACCAGCTGACCCAATAGTTCCTACCTTCCATCCCCACCTCCCCCACCCTCCTCACTTAATAGACTGAATTAATCAGTCCTTCTGCCACTGTATAAGCACAAACCTAGCAGAGATTGTGAGTTGTTTAAAACTGTCATGCAGCACACTGCTTTGTTTCCCCTTTGTACACAGTAGGCAAAGAAAGCATCAATTTATGGAGTAAGGGAAGGTACATTCCAATAATGTACCAACATGTCAAGGATGGCAGACATTTTTCAATCGTTAGGGAAGCTACTCCTCAAGCAAGTAAAATAGTTACTTGAAACCTAACATCTAGCAAAGAGCTCTGCCTCCCAACTCTCTGAAGATAATTTGTTTTCTACCACTCTTCAACAGGCCTTTTGGATTTCATTTGAGGTGGCTATTGTTACTGTTTGTTTTACACTTACTGACTGTTGGTAATAAAACAAGTGCAGGGCCATGTTTCCTAGCAACCCAGCACCTCTTTTATGCTCTTTGTCGCTTATTTATTAGACACCCTGCAGCCTTTTCTCAAGCTATTAAGCTACATATAAGGCTAATCTAGAGCAACATTGTTCATCTTGGTCTAACTTACTTGAAATCGATATTCATTACAATGGATTATTCACCTCACAATGGGACACTTTTGCCCCTGACAGATATCAAGAGACTGAGCATGACTCTAGAAATGGAATAAATAGAACCTCAGTGAAAAGGCAGAGAGCTTTGTGATAGGGAACATCCACTAAAGAAAAGTTGACTCTTGTCTTATATCCTGCAACTAGAAAGTAACAGAGATTAACAAAACCCCATGATAAAGTTTCAGGAGACCGTACTTCTGCTCATTCTGGTCACCAACTACCTTTATAATTTTGGGCAATTCACTTACCTATTGTGCAGTTAACTTACATCTATAAAATAAGAATCCTAAGGATTTGGGGATAGTATATGATGAGAAAGGGAAATTATGCGGGTAGCCTCAGGACCAGAAGGTATTACCAAGGTGGCCAGAGGATACCTACTTACTAGTGCAGCCGGGGAAAGTTCCTCTAAAGCTAATCTAGTGGCGGATGTTTATACCCTTGATGGAGACCAGATTTTACTTTGTGCCTTTGTAAGGATTACTTAGGACTGTCAGGAGCACAAGCATAGCACGCTTAGTTTTAGAACAATGCAAAATTCTTGTTCTTCATTTTGTTTGAAGCAACATAAGCAACCCTTTAACTTCTTTTTAGTAGCTCCCCTGTCTTACCTTTTTAAAGCAGGGGTAGTGCCTTTTATAATGCATGGGATAAAATAAATAGAACTACAAAGGAAACCAACTATATCAAAATAAATATTGTGTTTCTTTTCCATTCAAGTTCATATATCCCCTAAAATCTATACAAGGACTCCTTAGGGATCTATGGACCTCAGGTAAAAAACCTTTCTTTATGCTAAAAGCTATGGCAAACTGCCTACTTCCAAGTATTAAAATGAAAGATAAGAAATATAAGATGATTATTCTAGATGAGATACTGGATACAAAATGTTAATCTGAGTTTTAATCTCTCATTTCACTTTGCTGATGATCTTTAAAAATCTTCCTTTCTGACTATGGAATCTAGAAACTAAGTTACTTTTCGTAAGAAAGAAGTATTATTTTTTTTAACAAATATAAGCTGAGAGAATGCAGGGATATAAGACAAGTTCCAGTTGATTAAATTTGAATAAATATGTTTCTCCTTTACATTGACCACCAGATATTGGTTTATGTTTCCCTAGAGCTCTGGTTCTCTAAAAGTGTAGAGGCAGGGGAGTTGGGGATAGCAATAGGGGGTTCTTTTAATTTGCAGATAGAGGCAAAAGGACACATAAGACAAGCATGCCACATAAAAGGACAGAAGAGGATATCCAATTATCCAAGGAGGTAGAATACAGCCTTTCACCCTGCCATTGATCCTCACCACTCCCGCTATTTTGCTGAGCTCTATGCTTTCTATAGCTAAGCATGGTTGTCATGTAGAAGAGATATTGGGCTTGCTCTTTCTATTTAGACTTAGAATACAGAACTAGAACCAATACATACATATTACAAGGAGATAGGTGTAGGCATAATAAAAGGAATTTTCCTTCTTAACAATAAAGGATGTTCAGAATTATGGTATAGTTTAGCATCTGGGGCTATTTCCTATTATTACCTTACTCTATTAATGGACTTTTTTCAATATAATTTCTCTCTACTTTTTATAAATTTATCAGGCTCTCAGTCAGTCTTATGGAATGCTTATTTTAGCAGTCTATCTAGGTTTGCATTGATTAATACAAAGGAGTCCAAGAGAGTTTGAAATCAAATCATTACTTTTTTGCTTGTTTGTTGTAGTTAGAAATGGATAAGAATAAATGCTAGTAACATATTACAAAGGAACCTTTAGACAATCTAAAAAATTGGCAGATGAGACGTATTTGAAGGCAGTGAAAAACTTTATGGAGGTATCCCAGAATAAAGTCAATTTACAAAACATTTTAATGAGCTGAAAAAAAATGAGTTCAAAGACAGGTTAACAAAACAATTTCATGCTTAATTCAATAATGATTCGCCAGTTACTTTTGTTTGTCTATTTTGCTCCCTGTTAATTCAATAAAAGTGTGCTTAAATTTCATGTATGTATTTATTTGATAGCCTATTTATTTATAATTGATTTTCATGGTATGGGGGTGATAAGTAGAGGTAAATGATTAGCCTAAGGCTAAGAGTGAAAAAGTCTACAGAATTATCTGTGTGTAGAAACATCAATATTTACAGTTAATACATCTAGATAAAAGATATTGGTCACAGGTCTCTGATAGAGTACATCAGTAAAGTAAGAAGAATTAACTAGGTGTTAGCACAGGGGTTCTTGCACTAGGGTCTTTGAAGCTATACATATATATGTCTATTTATAAGTATAGATAGATAGATTGATATATAGAGAGATCAAGAAAAAGAAGTCGATAGAGATACAGAGATATGGATAGACAGAAAACTATTTCAATACAATTGGTATCTTTTTTAATCCTGTGCATTTTATCTTTTGCTTTTAAAAGTTTTATCCCAAAAGGGGGTCTATAGACTTCACTAGATATCCAAAGGGGTCCATTACATATAAAAGGTGAAAGGCAGGATATGATTTGGTGTTCAGACAATCCCTGAAAATATGGTACAGGATTAGCAGTGAATTTAATCCTAATGAACAATAACAATTGTGCTATAAAGCTTAGTTATACTTTTTGCAATGTTTGGGCAATCTTGTACCAACATATGTGTAACAGGTAAAAATACAAGTCACTAAGGGAAGAGCTGTGCTCTGATCTTCACTTTGAAGTAGATCATTTTCCCTAAGATTCCCATCACTGTGAAACTCCTAGGGAAAAAAAAAATCAATCTCCGTATATTGCCTCTATGTCCTCAAATCACTCACTTTTCAAACTTTTGCAATTTTTCTTTCAACCCTATCACTTGACTGAAGCTCCTTTCTTCAAGATAACCAAGTCACTAAAATTGCTGACCCAGTGGCCTTTTCTCAGTCATCATTCATTTTCTTAAAACTTCTCTTTCATTTGACACTATTGACCACACACAAACACTTGTGTGCACACATGTACACAGGTATGCTCTGTCTTTCCCTCTCTCTCTCTGCCAAAAAGTAAAGCAGCTAAAAAATTATTGGTTTGACAATTAAAATTAAATTCATCTAAAGTAGACAAAAAACATAAGGAAAATTGTAATTAAGGAACTGATTATTGTAAATAAAAGAAAGCATGTTGCTAAAATAGAAATTGTGGAAATCTTGGGAAAAAGTAAACATTCCACACTGAATTAGAAAAACAAAATCGAGTTTTTTTCTAGGCTACCTTGGACCGCTCCTCCGCACCGCGTCCTGGCCTCTTCCCATTCCAGTGCCCTGACACCGCCATATCCAGGCTGGCCCTGAGCCTGCTGAGCGACTTTATGCGCCCCGCCCGCGGTCTCCTTCCCGTGTTCCCACCGGGCCCTGCATGCACAGTTGGCCCAGGAGGAGCTGAGTCTGCTGGACAAGGCCTTCAGCATGAAGACCATATTCCTGTGCCTGCTGCTACCAGCTGGCTGGAACCTGTCACACCTGGGCGGCTACCAGAAGAAGGAGTTAAGTCGCGGCCCTCCACGCTGGCCTCGAGACCACGCACGCTCCCCGCATCCCGCGCCCCGCTATCAATAGCGCTTGATTTCTGCTTGGGAGATACCGGGCTCAGGGCAGCAGCCATGGCCCAGGCCCTTCCTTGGCACGTTTGAATAAAGTCCATTGAAACCTGGTAAAAAAAAAAAAAAGAAGGAAGGAGGAGAAGGAGAAGGAGAAGGAGAAGGAGAAGGAGAAGGAGAAGGAGAAGGAGGAGGAGGAGGAGGAGGAGGAGGAGGAGGAGAAGGAATAAGATTCATTTGGAAAAATAAAAAAGTCAAGAATTTTAAAAAAATGAATATAAAGGAAGGAGGTTTAGCAGCACTAGATCTTCAACTATATTTTAAGGCAGCAATTATCAAAGTTATCTGATAGTATCTAAGAAAAATAAAGGTGAATTAATGGAATAGAGTAGTCATACAATTTACAGCAGTATATAAACATAATAACCTTGTATTTGATAAGTATAAAGACTTAAGATTTGGGGGCAAAGAGTTCATTATTTGGTAAAACCTGTTGGAAAACCTGGAAAGCAGCATGACAGAAACAATACAGACCAGTATCTTACTCCATTTACAAATGAACACATGACCTACATATTAAGAGAGATTTCACAAGAACATTAAAAGAACATAAAACATATTTCTTATCAGACATAAATAGGTGAATAATTTATGAATAAACAAAAGATAGGGAGCAAAATTAGTTGTGAAATGGATAATTTAGATTAAATTAAATTAGGTGTTTGTACAAATAAAAGTAGCCAAGATCAAAAGGAAAGCAGAAAATTGGGGGAAAATTTATAGACTGGTTTTTGGATAAATGTCTCATATGTAAAATATATAAAGACCTTTGTAACATCTATAATAATAAGAGCCATTCAACAATTGGTAAATGGTCAAAAGATATGAACAGTCAGTTTTCCAATGAAGAAATATATATCTATATGGTTATAGTTACATAGCTATATAAAAATATTCTAAATAATAATTGATCAGAGAAATGCAAATTAAGACAATCTTGAGATATCATTTTACTCCTACCAGATTGGCTATAATGACAGAAGAGGAAAGTGACAAATGTTAGAGGAAATGTGGAAAAATCAAAACACTAATTCATTGTTGGAATTGTGAACTGACACGATCATTTTTGAGAACAATCTGGAATCATGGCCAAAGAGTTATTAAACTACCTATTGCCTTTTATCCAGTGATACCACTACTTGGCCTATTTCCTATTATTATGGAAAAAGAAAAACAATCTCTATGTTTTAAAATATGCATAGCAGCTCTGTGGTGGCAAAGAATTGAAAATTGCAGGACTATATATCAATTGGGGAATGACTAAACAAATTGTGGTATATGATTATATACCATATATATAATACCACTTACATACCACACACATACATACACACATATACACATACAAATATATATGTATATGAATATAGAATTGTATAAATATAAAGCATATATGAAGAAAAACACTACATCCAGAGAAAAAACTAATAAATGGAAGTTTGTGTATAATAATTATCTAACTGTATACACATATTATATATATCTGCATATGTATGTGTTGTGGGTGGGTGTACCTATTGTGTGTATTGATAGCCATCTATAGGGTGGGTTGGGGAGGGAAGAATAAAAGGGAAAATATAAATTTACATGATAATTTCTTTTGTATATTTGAAAAGAATAGCAAGTTGTACATAGTAGATTAGCAGTTTCATGTGAAATCATCTTTTTATTATACTATTTTATGGAATGCTTATTTTATTCCATAAATTAAAAATAAAATAAATTTTAAAGGAATTTGTAACAGAGGAAAAATGAGTAGTCTGATATATACTCTAATCTATGGAAGGATTTATTAATGGGTTCAGAGAGACAATAGGTAGGATGCCTTGAATAGAATTCCTACAATGCAAGTCAGATAGGAAAGCTAGAAAGTTATCAAGTATGAATTCATAAAAGGCCATAAGAAATTATTCTAATGAGTAGAGGTAGTCCCTAGCCAATTTGGGATCAAGAACACTTAAGCTAAGTATTAACTGGGACTGCATCCGAATGTTAGAAATGGCCAAATTAGATAGAAAGATAAATAGAGAGATACACATGCACACATGTGTGTGTGTGTGTGTGTGTGTGTGTGTGTAATTGAAGATTTTGTTGTTGTTTGTTTTTAAACTAAAAATATATATTTGGGAGGAAATGATTAAAGAATGGAGGTGAAGTACCTCAAGATCATGCTTCTCAAAGATCAAATGAAGCAACTTGGGATATTTATCCTGGATAAAAGAAAACCTATTTGTTGGTAAATTAGGGGAGGGGATGAGGAAAGAAGCTAAGGAGTCATCTATATTCCAATTACTTGAAGGGCTCTCATATGGCAAAAATTAATTAAATTTGTTCTGCTTGTCCCCAGTGGATACAACTAGGAATAATGGGTAGAATTTGTAAAGAAGAAGATTTGGACCAGAAATAAAGGAGGGAAATGAATGAACAAGCCCAAAACAAACTTCCTACCAACTGGAGCCAGATAAAAATCGTACAAGTTCTTTGGAAGGCAATGGGCTTTTATTTTGCAACTGATATCTTCCAATAGACACTGATGAGATGCTTGCCAAAAAATTATAGAGGGGATTTTTTTTTTCATATGCTGCTCAAAACTTACATTTTGTGATGAATGAACAGAAATGTGTTATGTTGCCTTTCAACTCATTATATATGCTTTGTAAATATTTTTCATTAATTTTAAGAAATTAAATTTTAAGCTTTTAAATTACAACTTTAATAGAAATCAAGTCTTATCCTATTTGAAAGTTCTATTTAACAATTTACCAATTAAACATATCTTGCTTGGTTTTAAAATGGATGCGAGGAAATGTTCTGCAAATTAAAAAAAAAAAAGTTTGTAATTCAAGAATCCTGTTGGTCATCCTGTCTCCTATTACTAAATAGCTAATTTGTCTTTGATAAACTTTATATTCTCTCCTGACCTCAGTTTCCCAAATTTAAAATGGAGGGGTTGAGCTAAATTATCTCTCAGGTTCCTTTGAGCTTAAGTCATCTATGGTTCTTTGTTTTTGTTTCTAAGAATTCAACAAGTTTGGAATGAGTAATTGAAATAAATAAAGCTAGCAAAGATGGGCCTAGTTATTTAGCAGCAAATGAACTAGTAGCTGTTTTGAGCATCTTGTATTCTACCACTTTTTATTGTTCTCTCTTACTGCCTGTTTTTCTTTAATAAAGATTTTTCGCTACATTCTACTGGTTTAACAAAAGACAATCATTAGGAAACTTAGCAGTGATGTGACACACATTGTCTCTCCTCTATTGTGAGAATTGTCTAATTCTCTTGGAAATGGCTGACGGTGATGTTTTTTTATCAGATATTTCATTCCAACCAATTTTTATTGGACACCATCTAGATAGTAGGCACTATTCTAGCTGCTGTGAAAACAAAAGTCACTTGTCCCAAATGAACTTAAAATCTAATCAGTTTTCTTATGTAATAATGTATATCAGTCTTTCAGGAATTTACCATATATTATTTGGGGTTTTTTGTTTTAGTATTTGCGGATGTTTATAATATGTCTAATTTACTTTAATGTCTCCCTCAAAATCCAGAAAAAAAAAAGTCTGAAACATGTCATATGCTTAACAAATGTTTGTGGAATCAAATAGAGAAGACAAAGTTCACAGTTATGAAATAAATTGTAGTATATGAGAAACAATTGAAGTGTGAAATAAAGGAAATACTATATTACTTTAGAGAAAGGAAAAATAAGTATGGACTGAATTTTGCCCAAAAGCTTTCGGTATAGAAATAAAATTTGAGTTGGATTTTGATGGATGGGTAAGATTTGCATAGGAACACAGGCACAGAGTTCAATACCACTTACAATCTCTGGGGGGAATAATTCACCAATGTGGAAGGAGCCAAATAATATAATCCAACTATGAGGCTGTAAGGGGGTATAGTCTGAGATATTTTGGACATTAACCATGCACCATTTCAAGTCATTAAAGATTTGAGTTGTGTAATTAAAATGATGTCTTCAGTAATTTAATTTAGATTGTAGTAAATAAGTGTTTGCTGATATTCCTGATGCTAATATTCATCACCATTGCTTTTCATTTTATGAATTGTCTCTCACATCCCTTCTTCAGTGTTTAAGAAAGATTTTTCTTTTTGTAAACCTTTAAAAGAATTTTGCATTTATCATTATTTTTAACTCTGCATTTTTAGGTTATTTTGTGATTTTGTGATGAAAAGGTCCTCTTCTAAAAAACCATGAGACTTTGTCACCAATAAATCAGATATAGTGGGAGCATGAATGATCTCCTCAAGCTGTTGCTTTTGTTGGTAGTCAAATCTCTTCCACCCCTTACAGATCTCTTATATTTGGTGGTTTGAATTATAAAAGGATTAGTTTGGAATGAGGAAATTTTCAGAATTCTTTTCCTAAATTCACATTGCCTTCAGATCACTTCCTTGGGTTCCTGATTTAAAGGTTTGGGAAAGACAGAACACACAGACACTGACACAGACACACACACAGAGACATAGACACAGACACAGACACAGACACAGACACAGATACATACACACACCACATTTTTGCATTACCTGCTTTCAATAATTATTGAGGAAATTTTAATTGCTTTTTGTGTATTATAAGCACCAAAGGAAAAAAAGTGCTTGAACCTGCTGGACTAAAGTAAATTTTGATTTAGACTACTATTTAGGGTGACAGGACAGAGCCTTAAGATTGGTTGTTGTCTTTCATTCTTGAAGAGGACCAAAATGAAATCACTATATTGGAATATATTACAGTATGTCTTGTCTGACTGTGCCTGATCAGAAAAGCTCTGAAGATTCAGGCAGGAATAACCCTTTTGAGAACTATAGGAAAACAGGGAAGAAAATCAAAGACAATTGTAGTTTAAGCTTCTAGAAAACTTCATGCAGAACCATTATAATTTATTTTTATGTTTTGGGGTTTTGGAGGGCAATTGGGGTTAAGTGACTTGCCCAAGTTCACATGGCTAGTAAGTGTTAAGTGTCTGAGGCCAAATTTGAGCTCAGGTCCTCCTGATTCCAGGGCCAGTGCTATTATACTCACTGTGCCACCTAGCTGCCCCCAGAACCATTATAATTTAAAACAAGAAATGACAATTTCAAAACGTTTGTCATACCAAATCTGGACAAAAAGAACTTATTCTTACGTTCATAAACAAATAGGCAGACAAAAAGTCTAAAATCTTGGCCTTATTTCACTCAATGCAATTGAACCACATATACTTACCTGTTTGTTTTTTTTTTTGTTTTTTTTTTTTTGTTGTTTGTTTGTTTTTGTTTTTGTTTTTTCTTGGAAACAAGTTTTCAATCCATTTCAACAAATGAGACTGTTCAATGTGATTTTGTTCAGGGACTCTATAAAGAGCTTAGATTCTAAAATCTGACTTATGCTACCATCAAAAGGACTCAATAGTATTTTCTATTTAGCTTTTGTCTTCCAAAACACAAGACCAAAAGAATTTGCCTTAAGAGAACTATCATCTCTGGACAGGTTTGATATAAAGATTGATAACAATAGCATACTTCTGCCATGAGGTGCTGGACATAGCTTCCAACTCCTGATGTCTGAGTCAGCTTGAAACATTGGGTTAAGTTTTGAACCCCATTTTAATGCCAAGAAATAAAGATGTATAAAATATGATATAAATTTCATGGCAGAACAAATCTACTCCTTTTAAACAATGTGGCCTCACGATGATGAAGCTTTACCAGATCAGGTTTATTAATTTTCACAAAGATTTATGTGAATAGAACAAAGAAGATTGCAGAATAAACTAAAGCAAACAAAGGAAAGGAAAAAAATGAATATAGACCAGAGGAGAAAGATAGAAAGAAAATAGGTCCCCAAATAAAAGATCCTACTTATTATGAAAGGTCTTAAGTGGAAAAAATAATAGAATCTTCCCACATCTGTTGCTTTATCTCTTTATCTCCTCTCTCCTATCCTATTTTTCTTCAATTTCTTCTCCCCCAACATGGCTCCCAGTAGTTTCATGTTAATTTCTAGATCTGCCCACAGTTCTCCATTGCCATACTATATGCAGTTCTGTTTTTCTACCAATATCACATAATGCAAAAATAATTATCACTTTTCTTTCCATTCTAGCAAAACTCACATTCACACAATGATCTAATCAAGTTGTTAGAAGGAAATTTAAATGAGTATGATCAATATGAACATGTTACAGCTAACTTGATTTAATATAATACTTCTCCCAAGCTTGTTTGCATGTTTCTTTGTTTTGAACTGAGTTTAAATTGAGTTTTCTTTAAATTGAATTTCTGATAAGATGGATAAGTAAGATATTATGTCTAAGACCTACTCCCTCACCACCATATAGATAGAAATAAATGAAATAAAGCTAAAAGACAACAAAAAAGGAAGGAGGGAAAAATCCTTATTAAAAACAGCCCCTAAGGAGAGGCTAGGTGGCACAGTGAATAGAACACCAGTCCTGGAGTCAGGAGGATCTGAGTTCAAATCCAGCCTCAAACACTTAATACTTACTAACCAGGTGACCTTGGGCAAGTCACTTAACCCGAACTGTCCTGCCCTCTCCCCTCCAAAAAAAAAAAAAAAAACAGCCCCTAAGAAAAACTAGTAAATGGTGAAATACATACACAAAAAAATCCCTAGAGTGTGAAGAAATGCTATGTTGTATAAAGAATGTGAAAATAAATCTCAAGTAAAAGAGAGAATAACATAGAAAAAATATCAACTGGAACATTATAAAAGAGAATAGAACAATTACAAGAATCCCTAATATAGTTGAAAAGTTTAATAAAATAATCAAATGAAATAATAAGGAACACAATTTGAGATTAAAATAATTTGAAAGGAAGAAAGGTTTAAAAGAGAAGATCTTTAAAAAGTAAAACATAGTAAGACACTGGAAAAAAGGGAATAAAAAATCTAATCCTTTAAAATATAGATATGAAATAAAAATTGATAGAGCAAGGCCCAAATACAGTAAAATTGGAAGAGTGTGTAGTCTCCAAGCTATCTGATGTTGAAAATATATTTCAGTGATATTAACTAATAATCATTTATCTCCCAGAGAAATACAAAGAACAGAGTAAATTTCACAGTTCATAAAATCATGTAAGTAAACTCTAGGAAAGCATTTGAACTAGAGAGCAAAGTACGGTACAGATAAAGAGGTTCTGTAAGAAGCCAACAGAAAGGAATCTCAAATTTAACTAAGCTACAAATGGAACTGCAAAGCTCCAGATTTTTGAGGTAAAATGTGCAACCAAGAAAAGAACTAAATTTTCAAAGAATACTAATCCATATTTCACAGGAATATACATCTCAAAAAAAAGAAGAAAACTCATTAAATATTCAGCAATAAACTGCCAAAACGTATGTAAAACTATCAAAATATTTAAGAGCTACACACTTTATAAAATGAAATAACAAATATGTGATAAATTTATTTTTAAGTTAAATAGTTTTAAATGAATCTTGAAATTAATTGATCCCCAATGACTATATTCTTTTAATGTAAGCATTATAGAGTTTTGAGAATGCTGGAAAATTCAGAGAAAGAAAATTTTTCTCAGTGCTAACATAATATTTGTTCTACTATTTTTTTCAGAGAATTTTTGTTGTAGAAGTATGAATTATATCTTTAACACTATTCAATCATTTTCCCTAGCAAGGGAAAGAAATCACCAAATTAAGGGTAAGGCTTTTGAGTAGAAAATGGGCTAAATGCATAGCATTAAGACTACATCATGTTCAGTATTTAGCCAAGATCAGGTACCACCTACTATAATAAGAATAGCAATGACCTCGCTTTACTTTTGCCTTGTTAGCTCTCTCTCCTTCCTCATCTAATTCTCTCTGTCTCTCTCTCTCTCTGTTTCTCTGCCTCTGTCTCTGTCTCTGTTTCTCTCTCTCTCTCTCTCCCTCTCCTCTCCTCTCTTCTCTCTCCTCTTTTTCTATTTTTCTCCTGTTGACTCTCTCATGTACACATTTCTCTTTATCCATATCTTCATGACTTACTCAGCACCTTGCACATTATACGTATTTAATAAAATTTTGTTGAAATGAACTTTGCCAGATTTTCTAGTTTTTCCCATAAAGCAAAATAAGATTTGTATTTCCTCCAACTAGCACCCATCTTAAAATTCTGTCCAAACTCATTAAAGCATTCTTCTGTAATGACTTTCCTTACCAGGTTCAATCCTTTTCCTCATCTTTCCAGTGGAGCCACATGTCACTCAGCAAGCTATTTTAGATAGACCATAGGATAACTCATCTTTTGATAATTCAAGAAGGCAAGTCAAAGAATCTGGTACTTTTGTTTTGGGCTTTGCTCATGGGCTTATACTTTAACTGAGTGTGTGGGAAGAGGCAAGATTAATGTTTTTAATTACTTTTGTAGGAGTTTGCCGGTATACTTTTTGCATGTTCAGATCTTTTAGAAGCCAGTGAAATAATCTGGCCCCTGAACTCTTTCTATTGGAAAAGATTTGAAATGTTTTCTGGGAGTAATCACTCTTTATTTTCATTGACAAAGACAAACAATTGGGTTTTTTATTGAATTCATAGTTTGATATTATTTGTGAGAGCTTGGGACCCAGGTAGTTTGGGCTATGATGTTATGTTTTTTTCTCTCTCATTTTCTGCTTAGCTTTTCTACCTTTTATTAAGCTGCTACTTCAAATCACAAGAGGGTTCAAAAGCAGGTACTTACAAGTGAATTTAATTCGGCTGATTAGATTTGGAGGAAGGGATTTCAAAACACATCTGGATGAAATTTACTAGGAGTAATGTAGTTTAATAGACTAACTTTTGTTGGGATTCGCTTCCCAGTCATATTTCTGTCCTACCAAAGAAAAAGGTTTTTTTTTATTGTTGTTTTGTTTTAGTTTCTCTGAAACTTAAAACCTTAGTGATTTGTCAATATTTGGCAGCCTATGTTCAAGAGACAATGGGCTAACAGAAAAACAAGGGTGAAGAGGAGGTATATTTCTAGAGCGTCAGGTAACATACTATATTAGTTCCAGGTCACTGAAAATAAAGTGTCTTCTGGATCCCAAACAAATTCTTTGATAGAGCTGGAGAAAAAAATAACCTGAATGTGGAAAAGGGAAAGGATGATCTCAAAATAAATATAAATAATTGCCTCGCTCATCTTCATTCTCATCAGTTTCATATTTTAAAAAATGGTTCTGTGGGCTGATATTGACCAGGTCCTTTAGAGTTCACAAGCAGAGGACACTCTGTGAGGCTGCAATAACTTCCTGTCACCACTGTGGCACCCCCACAGTGCACATTGCATAAGCTCATAGAGCTAGGGATCCCAGAGAGGCCAGGCCTTAATTTCATAGGTGGGAAAACTGATGCCCATGGAGGTGAAATGACACATAAGATCTCAAGGGTAGTGAGAATCACACACAAAATTTGAACCCAGGGGCACTGTTCTTTTCATTGTACCACATGGTCTTAGGTGCTTGATCCCTGATCTTACTGAGACCTATTACCTTGGCTCCTTGTGTAGGGTTTCTTGGGAGACAGGGAAAATTAATTAAACCTAAAATTGAATTGAAGGCTCTGGGCTTCCAGGCCCCCATTAAAAACAAACCAAAACAAAAATAAAACATTTTCTCCCTTCTCCTTCATTCCTTTATTCAACTGCATGAAAATCTAAGACAGATGGTCCATCCATCAAGGACTTTGTGGAGCAGAAGAAGGTGATGCTGTCGGGACCATTTATGGGCACCAAGATCTTTCAGAAGCCACTGTAACCGTACCTTTACCTGCTACAGGGCTGTCACCAGCTGTCCACCAAGAACATCCAAATGCACTATAAGCACGCCATCAGAGTTTCTGAGTTCATGAAGATGAAGATAACCTTGAGAGAATCCAACAGACTATTAGAAAAGCTCTTAAAGATGTGGATTGAATAATTGAGAAGTATCAGAAGCAAAACTAAGAAATCACTGAGTACTTTGGAGCCCATGAAGCAAAATCCATTTACCAACAATGGAGGCTCTGAGATGCCAGTACCATTGCGATGAATTATCAGCAACACCTTCGATACAAATATACCCAGGATTTAGAGTGGCAGGGCAAAAGAGAGAAACTAGATGTTCAGATATTTCCAAAGCCAAGTGCGTGCATTCAGCAGCATCCTTTATGCCTGGCATTTGGTTTGGGTCACATCTGCCATCAGGAGGCCAGTTTGGGGAAGGAGTTTTCAATTTCCTCCTTAAGTTGTGTTTCTTATATTTGTTTATTATTCATTCATTTACTCCTTAAACATTTATCAACAGTCAAGTCAGAGACCAAGAAATAAGTATTTTTTAAACTTCCTTGTGTGCCTTTCATTGTGTTAGGGGAGAGAAGAAGAAAATTAGAAATCTCTTTCCTTTCTTTCTACCTCCAGTGCTTAGCATAGTGCCCAGCATAAAGGAGACACTTAATAAATGCTGATTTTCTGACAGACAGTCAGCACTCTTTCCATTGCAATGCTTGTATGTGTGTGTGTATGTGAGTGTATCTTCTTCCCAATGCACCCAGCTTTTCTACCTTATGACCTCCACCACAAGGAGAGAAATCAAAGGAGGAAAAGAGACAAGTTTCCAAGAGCAGCAAAAGCTGAGTGAAAGAAGCAAAGAAATGAAGGAAGGATTTAGAACGGTATGATTGCACTATTCGCTTCTATCTTATCTATCACAAATAGATGGAATTTGCTTTTTGAAACTCCTTTCTCATATGAGGTTCTCAATTGAACCTCACCACTGGCTTATGTGAAGAGAAAAATGGGACTTAGGTTGAGCAACTTGTTTGAGGCATTTTTGAATGATTCTTCTCTTAGTATTTTTTATATTTATTTATCGATATGCTCATCCATCTGTAATGGAAATGCAAATTTAAAGATCTTCCCTGCCCCTAGGTTAAGTGCACCTGGAGCCTGTGGTGGGAGGCTTGTTTTTTCAGGAAATCCCAAACCTTGATACTTTTGATTGGGCAGTGGGACGAGAAGGTTGTTACATTCTCTGAGCCAGGAGAAGGCTATATAAACCCTAATGGGAGGCTTTTGCTTTGGGGCTCACTTTAAGAAGTGTTGTGTGATTTGACCAGATGAGACTCTGGGCAGCCATTGAGAACCCCTCCCCCCACTCCAGCTTGGAAAACCCGGATGTTGATGCTTCCCTCTCGGATAACTGTGATTTGGTATTGATGATGTTGGACAGTTTGGAAGCCTGTCTGTTTGATTTGTTTCTCTGTCTTGTAACTTCTGTATACTTAACTTTTTCCCCTGAACTAGGTAAATGATATGTTTGACTGATTAAAGTAAGCTTGTTAACCCAGTTTGAGTTGCTATCCTTTGGAAAAGCAGATCTAAGAACCGGTGTTGGCAGCCACCCTGGGGGTGTTGGGATGTAGCTTGCCACTACACCATCCTTGCAATGTGACTTCATTAAATAGAGTACAAGTGAAGTTGTTCATGATTTAAGTTGGAAATTAGAACAGTTAACTCCCTTGTTTTAGGGATCCTACAGGAAAACACTTCTTGCTGATTAGTAAACATGGACTTAGGACTTAAGGTAGAGTCCTTAAACGTTTTTTGTGTCTTGGACCATTTTGGCAACATTCTGGTGAAGTCCATGGTCCCCTTTTCAGAAAAATGTTTATGAATACATGAACTGATATGCATGGGATTAAAAAGGGAACAAATTGTACTAAAATATAGTTATCAAAATATTTTTTTAAAAATTAAGCTCATGAACTCCCAAGATAAATGCGCCTGACTTGGAGGGGGGAGGTATCTTCAAATTAGAAACTCTAGTGTGCCATTGTTTTTTGGGGGGATGAGGGTGGTGTGCTATGGATTTTTAATTTTTTTTAATTTAATCAATATGGGAACCCTAGGGTAATAGCCAGTATGTCAGAGGCAGTACTTATACCCAGGTCCTCTCAGCCTCATAGACTTGAACCAATAGTGCAGAAGTTATATTAGTCATATCCTCCAGGCATGAGACTGCACTCTTCACCATGGCAGCTATGTGATAGTGCCCTGAACTACCCCCACTCTGCCATTCACAATACCCATACTTCCTCTTGTGCTAGGATTTTATGACTTTAAATCCCTTCAAGAAACTCTCCTGCATAATATAGAAGGGTTGGGGTGAAGAGGAAGGTTACTTACTTTAGACATTATGGAAGG
Organism: Gymnobelideus leadbeateri; assembly: GCA_011680675.1. Classification (NCBI taxonomy): domain Eukaryota; kingdom Metazoa; phylum Chordata; class Mammalia; order Diprotodontia; family Petauridae; genus Gymnobelideus; species Gymnobelideus leadbeateri. The sequence goes on from WOXC01010906.1 coordinate 44,328, forward strand.
GTTATGAGATTTAAAGATCTTCCATGCCCAGTTGGACTTGCTGACATAGCAGGAAGAGGTGGAGCAAGAAGAAGCAGAAGCCAAGCTGGAGTTCCAGCTGTGGCAATGTTGGTGGCAGCAGAGGCATCATCATCAGCAGTAGCAGCAACAGGGGCCGGGGCGGAGCAAATTCCTTCCTTTTTTTTGAGCCAGCCAGAGTTTATGCTAGGGACTCTTGCTGAGGACTGCCAGGGACAGGGATTTTGGGGGAAGAGGAGACTCCCTGCATGCAGGCTTTCTGGATGCTGAGCAGTTGCAGTGAGTGGGGAGAGGAGGATGTTTGCCTGAGGGAGTCTGTTCTGTTTTGAAGGTTTGAGAATGTGGGTGTTTACCACATTAACTGTGTGTACCAATTTCATAACTACTGTGATGGCTTTGACTTCCTGGTTTGGGGACTCAGTTTTCTGGTATTTTAATAAATGTTCTAGTTTTATCCCCCATATAGAGAGTCTGGTATATTTTGTGATTAATGATGACATCAGCATATTTATAGTTACTGTAGGCATTGTGAATATTGCATTGTTGAAAAACATTGTCAGCCTGGAAATTCATCTAAGATAATGGTCCTTAAAATTTTTTTGAGTCTTGGACCCTTTGACAGCTTAATATTTTTGCATGTATAGAACAGAACACGTTGGATTGCAAAGAAAACCACTTCTGTGGAATTTGGTCATCAATTTTTCCCAACCAAGTTCATGAACCCTCCACGCCTAAATCTATCCATGGCTTACCTAAAATATAAGCAAGTCATATTGGGCTAATACTTATTGTTGTCCCAATCTGGGGTCTTTGTTACTTAATGAACTGAAGAGTAAGGGTGACGAAGAAAGAACAAGGGGGGGGGGGGGTTGAATTCTACCTCCTTTGAAAAAAAGAATGGGTGGAGCCAAGATGGCAGAATAGAAACAGTGTGTCCAAGGCACTCTCCCCCTAGATCACCTCCAAACTATGTAAAAGGGTACTCTGAACAACTTCTGGAGCACCAGCACCCACAGAATGACACAGAGAAGTTAACCTACTGCTGAGGACAGCCCAGCAGCCCTGCAGGAAGGACCAGCACAGCGCTCTGGGAGCCGGCATTGCTCTGGGAGCCAGCAGCGCAGCGCGCAGCTCCCCGAGAGCCGTGCCCAGGTCCGCATGAGCCACGGTTTTAGCCCCAGGGCAGCAGGGCCAGCAGCCAGCTGGAGGGACCCCAGAACACCAGCAGCTGTGGCGATTCCAGAATTATCAACTCAGATATGCCTAGGACAAAGTGAGAGGCTAGTGCCCTATGGACTTTGGGACCAGTATTTAGGGAACGCGATGTCTTCCTCCCCTGGGGGCTAGAAGCCACTGAGGAGACATGCCATTTTGTAGTTTTCAGTGGCAGCTCCAGCTCCTGGCCTGTAACTGTAGGGAGATCCAGCGATCAGTATTGGGGGTTAATCACTCTTGCATTAACCTCCTTGGATCTGGATTGTGATCTGGGGGGGAGTTCTGGGGTGGGTGCCAGAAAGCTGTGAAGACCCCAATGTTTGGGACGAAAGCTCTCCTGTCTGGTGGCAGAGTCCTACTGTAGCAACAAGCCCAAAAGTCAAGTAATTAAGTGGCAATATGCCAAGGCAAAGGAAACAAAATAAACAGAAAAATGCAACCTTAGACCACTACTTTGGGGGCAAAGATGATCGAAGCATAGAACAGGAAGAGGATTGTGAGGTCAGAAATCCTCCTCCAAAAGCCCCAAAGGAAAATTTGAGCAAGTTACAGGCCATAGAGGACCTTAAGAAGGACTTTAAAAATCAAATAAGAGAGGTGGAGGAAAAATTGGGAAGAGAAATGAGAAGGATACAGGAAAAGTATGAAATGAGGGTCAACAGCCTGAATGAGGAAAACAACACCTTAAAAAATAGACTAACTCAAATGGCAAAGGAGGCCCAAAAGGGCAATGAGGAGAAGAATGCCTTAAAAAGTCGAATTTGCCAGATGGAAAAAGAATCTCAAAAGCTCACTGAGGAGATTCATTCCTTCAGAGTTAGACTGGAGCAAATGGAAGCTAATGACTTATGAGAAATCAAGATGCTGTTAAGCAGATCCAAACAAATGAAAGATTAGAAGGCAATGTGAAATATCTCATGGGAAAAACCACTGACCTGGAAAATAGATCCAGGAGAGACAATTTAAAAATTATTGGACTACCTGAAAGCCATGATCAAGGAAAGAACCCTTCAAGAAATTCTCAAGGAAAACTGCCCTGATGTTTTAGATCCAGAGGGCAAAATAGAGGTTGAAAGAATCCACCAATCACCTCCTGAAAAAGATCCCAAAAAGAAAACTCCCAGGAATATTATAGCCAGGTTCCAGAATCCCCAGATCAAGGAGAAAATACCCCAAGCAGCCAGGAAGAAACAATTTCAATATTGTGGAAACACAATCAGAATAGCACAGGACCTGGCAGCTTCTACATTGAGGGATAGAAGGGCATGGAATATGATATTCCAGAAGGCAAAAGATCTGGGAATGAACCCAAGGGTCACCTACCCAGCAAAACTGAGTATCTTGTTTCAGGGGAAAATATGGTCATTCAGTGGAATAGTGGACTTTCAAGCATTCTTGAGGAAAAAACCAGAGTTGAATAGAAAATTTGACATCCAGACACAAGAAGCAAGAGATGCCTGAGAAGGCAATCAGGGAAAAGAAATCAAAAGGAACTTATCAAAGTTGAACTATTTACATTCCTATATGGAAAAACAATAACTGTGACTGAGGAAACCTTTCTCAGTATGAAAATAATGGAAGAAGGGTGTATGGTCATATGAATACATATGTGAATGTGTGTATATATGTTTACAGTTATACATGGAGAGAGGGCATAGTTTGAATTTGTTGGGCAGGAATGATACTTAAGGGATGAAATTATGAGGTGAGAGAGGAAAGTGGCAAGAGGAGATGGGGAGAGACATGGTAGGGTAAACTATCTCATGTAGAAGAAGCAAAGGGAAGTGGTTGCAGTGGAGGGGAAGAATAGGAAGGCAAAAAGGCAAAACACATTCTTATTGAATTTGGTTCAAGGAGAGAATGACATACATACTAAATGGGATATCTCAACCTGCAGCAGAATAGGGGGAAGGGGTTGAGAAGAGGGATGATGGATGGGAGGGCATTCTTGGGGGCAGGGGAGGTTGGAAGTACCCATTATAGAAGAGGGCAGGATCAAGTAGGAAATGGACCAGGTGGGGGGTGGGATGGTCAGGAGGGAATTATAAACAGCCTTGTCCAATATATCTACTATGGTAATATTTTGCATAGCTAGCCATGTACAACACATACTGAATTACTAATCTTCCCAGAGGGAATGGGTGACAAGGGAGGAAGGGAATGGATCTGAAATTCGAGGTCTTAAAATAAAATGTTTCAGATATATATAAATACTGTTTTCAATACTCTTTTGCATGTAATTGGGAGATAAGATGTGCAGGCATTGGGGCACAGAGATTCACCTTGCCCTAATGGAAAAGTCGAAGGGGGTATGGGAGAATATATGGGAGAGAGCAGATTGGAGGGAGGGATATCTTGTGGGACTGATATTCTGGGATGGTGGTTAGGGGAAATATGGGGAAAAATTGTAACTCAAAATCTGGTGGAAATGTATTTTGTAAACCAGAAGTTAATAAAGCATTTGTTTTATCAAAAAAAAAAAAAAAGAAAAAGAAAAAGAAAAAAAGAATGGCTGAATTCTAGGAGGACCCAACCCAAAGGAAAAAGCAATGATAACTCTTTGCTGCTTTTTTTAAAATAAGGTGTATTGATACCCTTTGTATCATCAGTCATTTGGGGGAATACCTTTCCCTATCCCTCCCCCCAATATAAAAGCATTAATGGAAAATACCCAATACCATGACCTCATCTGACAGTGTATCCAGCATTTTGCTCTAATAGTCCCCAGTCTGAGATTAACTCCCATTTATAATAAATATATATCTTATATGTACATAGTTGTTTGCATGTTATTGCCCCATTAGAGCTCCTTGAGGACCGAGATAGTTCCCCCCACCCTTTTCTTTATATCCTCTGCACTTCACATAGTGCATAGAATAAGGGCTTAATCAGGGGTGGCCCTGGAGTCAGGAGGACCTGAAATCAAATCCAACCTCAGATTCTTAACACTTGCTAGCCATGTGACCTTGGGCAAGTCACTTAACCCTAATTGCCCTGCCTTCCCCCTTCCAAAAAGCAAAAAAAAAAAAAAGCCTAATAATAAATGCTTAATGACTGTTTTGCTATTGATTGACCATCTGACTGCTTCTGTTGTGAGGATCACAGATCATAGATTTAGAGCTGAGACAGTCTACCTTAATTTCAGTCATGGCAGGCCAGCATAAATCACCTAGTCAAGCTGTTCATTCTATAGTTAGGGAAATTAAAGTCAATCCCTATGAATATATAGAAGTAGTAGCAGTCCTGGCCTCCAGATATCACATTGGGCTTTTCGCCACAGAAGTTGCATGATGTGTATCAATGTCAAGCTCAGTGCAAAAGTTGATAAAGATGTCATTTCTAAAGATCTACAGTCAGTTTCTAAAGAGCAGATAGTAAAGTAATCCATATCTAAGAGGGTCATGGTTATTTAGCAACCTACTTGAACAAAAAAACGGCAGTTTTGACAGTTTAAGAGTCTATTTGTGTGGGTTTGTGTGGGTAGATGTGTGATGTTACATCTGTGATGACAGGCAGAGAAGTAGACAACCTACCAAACAAAGTAGGAGAAGGAATGGAAGAAAGAATTGTCATGGTGGTATTGGAAGATTAAAGTGATTGACAGCCATTGTTTAATGACCATTGAACCACAGCTGATGGAAACCCAGTTGGGTATAACATAAATGAAACAGTATTTGATGAGAATTCACCTTAAAAGAACTCTAAAATTCTGTGTTCAAAGAAGTTTGAAGTATTTTTGTGATCATTAGAGATATTCATTTGTCAGAATGGCTTGGGGTATATACAAACCATAAAGGGTAGAGGGATAGAAGATAACACTGGCAAAGAAATATAGATTCTGAAGGTGGAGATAGAAATATGTTACATGAAACAGTTACATTGGAACATAAGATTATCACTGTGGTAGAGATTTACCAAATGGTGATTGATGAGTGGAATAAATACCTGTATAAGACATGTGAAGTTGTCTTTACCATCCTAAAAGAAAGCTTCATCACTTTGCAAATAAAGATTGTCTTCTAGTGCTGAAGGAGGTCAGGCCAAAGAAGAGAAGATGTTTGATTGTGTGAAGAATAGTCTACAGCCATTCCTGTCCCCACAAGAAGGTACTATGTGGGGATTTCTCAAATGATTCTTGATCTTTTGGTGAAAGGATTAAAACAAGATGGAAAATAATTTACACAGAACAACTGTATCCCTTTGAAACCTTGAATCTATGAAAAACATTGTAGCTGGGTTTATCATTCCTGAAATCCTCAAAGGGAAATTCTATCATACATGATAGTGTATGTATTTTACATTACTTTGAGAGATAACTGATTTTTGAAGATTATTATTGCTTGTATGTTGCCATTTTGAACATAAATAAATTATAATTATAAAATAAAATTATTAAAGATTCTTAACCTGTGATTCAAGACCCCCTACAAAGGATTTATGTATAGATTTTGGAGGTGTAGTGAATTTGGATAGGGATAAGGTTTCCTTTACCATCCATTATGTGTTGTTTTGTGAATTTGGAAAGATTCTGGAGAATATCCAGTATTACTGAATGGATTTGGGTCACCAAAAATGATTGAGTCCCTGCTCTAGAATGATCCTGGAATTAGTCATACTAATGATTGTGAATTCTTTCCGTATTTTGATTTAAATAATTATATACATTTAAATGAAAAATATATATATTGATGAGAATTTTTTAAAGGTCACCTTACATTTGAATTGGCTACTCTCCTAAAGCTTAATCTACGTAATATGCTTAATGTCCTTAAGTTCAATATATTGGACTTCTTAGAATGTGACCCTTGCCTTTTGTCTGCTGCTGATTTTCGTTACAGAGCTTTATTGGTCCCTCTATATGAGACTGTACTGGGGAGGCTAGCCTAAAGGGGTGAGGGCAAACGGAGCTATCTTTGGTTCTTTCACTTCTTTTGTTTCATATTTCACCCATAAGGGATGTACAGAAATAGATTTTCCTTTCCCCAAAGTTGTTGCTCTCTGAGAAATTGGGTGAAAGGAGAACTTGGAGTGAATAACAGTGCTTCCCTCATGAAGAGATAAAGTAACTTTTAAAACCCACTCTAGGGGCGGCTAGGTGGCGCAGTGAGTAGAGCGCCTGCCCTGGAGTCAGAAGGACCTGAGTTCAGAACCGGCCTCAGACACTTAACCCACACAAACAAAAACCTAGCCGTGTGACCTTGGGCAAGTTACTTAACCCCAATTGCCCTCAAAAAAAAAAATGAACTTATGATTTCCTAACTACATGAACAACACCACATCCACAGCACTATCTGCTTCTGAATAATGGATTCCTTTTATTGGTTATCAATTCAATTGCTTATCATTTTCTAAATTATAGGTATTCCTCAATTATAGGTATTTCTTCTATGAATAATAAAAGGCGGTGTGGCACAGTAGAATATATAATAGTTTTATATTCAGAATTTGAATTCTGGTTCTGACATTTGTAGAAAGGAAAACAAGCCTAGCTGAAATGGCAAGTGAAGGAGAGAAATGAGCCAGTGTGTGCCAGACATCACACCAGCACCATTAACACCTTGACCACCATCTCCTCTCAGACAAAGATGAAAAGAGATCAGAGCCCTGAAACAAGAATATTGAAATATCATTGTTTCCCAAACTGTGACGCCTGCCTAAAACCCAGGCCACAAAGCCATCACTGAATGCAGTAGTTGTGGAGATAGGATACACCTCCCTCATCACCACCAGCAATAACTGCTGACCAGCTACTACCAATAGGCAAATAGGTACAGGAAAATGAGAGTGGAAACACCCCCCAGACCATTCGTCCTGCTTCTTGACCATCCTAATTATTATGTGAGGAGGCGGCTCCTGTATAAAAACAGCCAGTCATCTCCACCAAGTACCAACTAATTCCCACCCATAGAACAGGAAAGTCAATGTAGCTGAAGCAGCAAGTCACTCTGAGGGATAACAGGAGGCAGGATGTTCCAGGCAAGTCAAACCACTACCACAATTTCTACGCTGAGCCTGTTTCAGAGGACTTGACTCTGAATCAAAGGGTCTTTGGAATAACAATGCTTCCATACAGTTGTCTGTAACCAGTATCTGAGGAACAATTTGTGGAGATAGAGCCTGGTATCCCATACATGTTATAGCCACATCTTTTGTTTCTTTGTTTTAGTAATTGAATTTTAATATTTTATTTTTCTCAATTACAAGAAAAACAATTTAAGGTTTTTTTTCACAATTTTTCCATTACAAATACCCTCCCTTTATTCCCCCATCATTGAGAAGACAAGCAACTTGATAAAGATTGTACAAATTTCCAAGAAAACACAGACAGAGAAAAAAGAAAAATAAGCAAAATAACCATATGCTTTGATCTACATTCAAATTCCATCAATTATTTCTTTGGAGGTATATTGGATTCTTCATCATAGGTCTTTCAGAATTGTCTTGGAGCTTTCTATTGCTGGGAATAGCCAAATCATTCACACTTGATCATTGTACAATACTATTAATATTGTGTGGAATATATTCCTGGTTCTGCACACTTCACTTTGCATCAATTCATGTAAGAATTCCCAGGCTTTTTTTTTTCCTGAAAGCATCCTGCTCATTAATTCTTATATCAAAATAGTATTCCATCACAATCACATACCTCAAGTTTTTCAGCCATTCCCTAATTCATTTTTATCCCCTAAATGTCCAAATCCTTAACAACACAAAAAGAGCTATATTATTACTTTTTGTACATATAGATTTTTTTTCCTTTTTTATCTTTGAAATATAGACCTAGAAGTTGTATTTCTGGGTCAAAGGACATTCATGGTTTTATAGCCTTTTGTGCACAGGTACAAATTTCTCTCAAGAATGGTTGGATCAATTCACAACTCCATCAACAGTGAATTAGTTTTTTCATTATTAGGTTTTAATGTCATCCAAAAATGTATTTTGGAAAAAATAAGACAGGTCAATCATGTAGCAAAAGTGAGGGGTAACTGATGGACTGCTTATCTATTCCATTAGTACCCTCACAAAGGCACAAAGGTTTGGAGGTCTGGAGAGCTAGATCAGCAAAGGATTTTATAAACTACTGAGTTAAACTTTCTCATTTTATAAATGAGGAAATTGAGGCATGGGGAAGTCAAATGTTTTGTGCAGAATCACACAGCAGTGAGAAACTCCCCCCAACATGTTAGTTATATCTCCTGTTGTGAACTTAGGGAGAACAAGGATATGAGTAGTACAGGGTTGAAAAGAATGGAGGAAAAGCCTGCATGGTTAAAAGGAAGACTTAAGAGATATGATTTTAAAGTTTGTTCTCAGGAATTAATATAAAATGTATTTTGAATTTTAATTTATTTACTTTTAGTTTACAACATTCAGTTCCTCAGTCCCTTGAGTTTCAAAATTTCTCCCACTTTTTCTCCTCTCCCCTCCCCTTCCATGGTGGCATACAATCAAATACAGGATCTACAAATACCTTCACATTAAACATTAGTCAAGTTGTGAAGAAGGATTATAACCAATGGAGTGAACAATGAGAAAGAAGAAATAAGACAAAACAAAAAATAAAGAGAGACAGCAAGTAGTTTGCTTCAATCTGCATTCAGACTCTGTAGTTCTTTTTCTGGATGTGGATATACCTTTCCATCATGAGTCTTTTGAAATAGTCTTATAACCTTGAATTGCTGAGAGGAGCCCAGTCTATCAAAGTTAGTCATGACACATATGATGTTTGTATAGTTATGTACAAAGTTCTCCTGGACCTGTTCTCTTTGCTCAGCATCAGTTTATATAAGTCTCTCTAAGTTATTATAAAGTCTATCTGCTCCTCATTTCTTTTTTTGTTTTGCTTTTTTTTTTGGAGGGCAATTAGGATTAAGTAACTTGCCCAAGGTCACATGGCTAGGTTTTTGTTTGTGTGTGTTAAATATCTGAGGTCAGATCCGAACTCAGGTCCTTTTGACTCCAGGGCCAGCACTCTACTCACTGCTCCACCTAGCCGCCCCCTTCTCCTCATTTCTTACAGCATAATATTATTCCACTACATTCACATAAAACAACTTTTTTAGCCATTCCCCAGTTGATGGGCATCCCCTTGATTTCCAATTCTTTGCCACCACAAAAAGGGCTGCTATAAATATTTTTGTACATACAGGTCCTTATTAAATTCATTTTTAAAAGCTTAAAGAAAGATTGAATAATCCTTTTCAAGGTAATAAGGGAGAAGATGAGAAGTTTGAGTTCTATTGTGCCTGCTTTCCACAAAGAACTAGAAAAGTCAAGTGAAGGACTTGGGGAAAGGTGATTGGAATTCAACAAGTTAAAATTCAGCCAAAGTCTTGACTAAGTTCAAGACTCCTAAAAATATGTATTCTTTTTAAAATTCCAGGTCCTGCTCATAAGGAACTTGCATTCTAGTAGAGAATAAAAATACTGTTAAAGTATCAGTAATCCAAAGTCCGGGGTTTGGTGTAATAACTAGAGGTATAGAAAGTACATGATACTGCATCACCTATCCACTAGGTTGTGAAAGAAATTCTTGCAATGGGTGGCAAGTTGGCCTAGATCAGAGTTCTCAAATATGCATTATGTACCACATGCAGTCCACAGCATTCCCAAAGGCAGATTAAAATGTATTCCCTATTTGATTTTAATGTGTTAGTATATTAAATAAATACATAAGCATGTGAGGTTTTCAAAGTCAATATATAGCCCATAAGGGTCCTTAAGAATTGGATAATGGCCACTTTTTCTATTTGATACAGAAACAGATAACCTTTAAGCTACTTCCCAGCTAGCATATTACAGAAAGTGCGTCAGAATTGGATTCTGAAGATCTGTGTTCAGATCTCAGCTATGCTACTTACTACCTGAATGACTTTAGTAAAGTCACTGACCATTAATTTGATATGTAAGTTAAGATTATACTAGATAATCTCTGAAGTCTCTTGAAATCCTTGATTCTATGAACCTTACAATACATGACTTTATGATTTTGTGAATGAAAAGTGCCCATTCATGACAGTATTATAATTGATGGTAGCAGAAGCATCATAACTTGTATGGTAGCAAATAGAGAGGCCCGTTTAGAAGTCCATTATGAAAATTAAGAATAGGATGTCATTGTGCAATGAAATTTACCTTACAATGACATATGCACTAAATTTCTATTGATTCTGAATCCAAAAAGAAAACAATACTTTTTGTTATTAAATTGATTTGTTTACTTTTTGTTTACAACATTCAGTTCCATTGTCCTTTGAGTTTCAAATTTTCTCCCCCTTTCTCTCCTCCCCCCTGCTCCATCATGGTGGCATGCACTCAAATATAGGATCTACAAATATCTTCACATTAATCATTAGGCAGGTTTTAAAGAAGGATTATAACTGATGGAATGATCAGTGGGAAAGAGTAAACAAAACAAAACAAGAGAAAGAAACATAGCAAGCAGTTTGTTTCTATATGCATTCAGACTCTCCATCTCTTTCTCTGGATGTGGATGTCTCTTTTGACCATGTGTCTTTTGGAGTTGTCTTATAACCTTACATTGCTCAGAGGAGGCCTGTCTATTGAAGTTAGTTATCACATATGCATTGTGTCTGTGATTGTTTACAGATTTCTCCTGGTTCTGCTCTTCTCACTCAGCATCAGTTTATATAAGACCCTCCAGGTTATTATGAAGTCTGTCTGCTCCTAATTTCTTATAGTATAGTAGTATTCCATTACATTCATATACCACAACTTGTTCAGCCATTTCCCAATTGATGGACAACCCCTTGATCTTCAATTCTTTGCCACCACAAAAAGAGCTGCTATAAATATTTTTGTACATACAGGTCCTCCTCCCACTTCTCTGATCTCTTTGGGATAGATATAACACTAGAAGTGATATTGCTGGGTCAAAGGGTATGTACTTATTTAGAGCCCTTTGGGCATAGTTCCAGATTGCTTGCCAGAATGGTTGAATCAGTTCACAACTCTACTAACAATGCATTAGTGTTCTATTTTTTCCACAGTCTCTCCAGTATTTATCATTTTCCTGTTTTGTCATCTTAGCCATCTGACTGGTGAGATGTGGTACCTCAGAGTTGTTTTGATTTGCATTTCTCTAATCAATAGTGATTTAGAGCAATTTTTTCATATGCTTATATATATATACATATATATATATGTATATATATATATATATATATATCTTTAATTTTATCTTCTGAGAACTTCTGAGAACTGCCTGTTCATATCCTTTGACCATTTATCAATTGATAAATACAAGCCACTTGTATTCTTGTAGATTTGACTCACAATAATAGGATCCTAGAGTCTTTGCCTTTGCAGTCTATTTTTTACCCATTTTGAGGTAGGGCCCTAGCCATACCCTTCCTCTAGGGCTCCCAAGCCTTTACTGTTTAAAATTTTGCTCTGGGGCACTAATAATTTTGTTTTCAGGGTTGGGGGGGATTGGAGCAGTTGGGGTTCACTGGTCTCTGGAAGTTCAGATAGGTGCTTTTTAAATTTCCGGGATATGGGTTGGTAGTCCCAGTAGTAGCTGCTGCCACTTTCATGGGCCCTGTATTTGTCTCTTACCCAGCTCCATCAGATCCCAGCCCTGCAGTGATAGGCCTGGGAATGGCCCTTGAGGTCCTTAATGCTGCCACATTAACCAGGCCCTGTCTGTCCCAGCCTCCACGTACCGCATCATCTAGCCCTCACCCAAAAACAATACTTTCAAGTTATATAGAAACTCCCTTTTCTTTTTTCTTTATACTGTCTTATTTCTTGATCACATCATCAAATAGAGGTTTGTTTATTATATCTATTAAGGTAGTTCCCAGATCTATGTCTATCTAGAGCCATTGCTTTTTAGGATCCTTAAACCACATGTCCCATAATCAACTTTAAACTCAACAAATCAAAAAGAGAATTCTTCTCTCCTCTGAAACTCTTTCTTTCTTCATTAATTCCTATTACTGTCATGGACACCATCTTCCTCCTAGTGACTCAGGCTGATAAACAAAATGTTATGATTACATCCTCATCTTACTCATATAAACCACATATACAATCCATTGCCAAATCTTGTAATTTCCACTTTCACAACATCTTCCCCTCTCTCTACACAAATAGCTGCAGGTCTGCTCCATGCATTTATCACCTCTTGAGCTGATTATTGCAATAGCCTTCTACTGGTCTCACTACCTTAAGTGAATTGCTAATGCCTATGCTGTTCATTTTCCAAGGTAATTTTTCTAAAGTATAGATTGACAGTTTCATCCATTTTTAGGCAGTTATGTGGTGCAGTGGATAGAGCACTGAGCCAGGGGTCAGGAAGACCTAGGTTTGAATCTAGTCTCAGAGACTTATGAGCTATATGGCCCTTGCTGTAAACTAGCTGACTCCTTACTACCTTTCTATGTTTCTTACAATTCTTTCCAAACATTCCATAATCTAGGAAGGCTGACCTATTAATGATTCCTTAAACACAATATCTCACCCCCCCATCTCCATGTCTTTTTCATGGCAGTTCTCCTGTGCCTGGAATGGTCTATCTCCTCACCTGCAGCTTAATTTATTAAGTTCTTTCAAGGCTCAGATCACATCTCACCATCTTCAATATCCCTTTCATATTCTGTTAACTCCTATTGTCTTTCCCTCTAAAATTGTCTTCTATGTGTTCTGCATGTAGCTTATATGTATCTCATAATTTAGGAACAGTCTTTTTCTAGAGAATGTAACTTCCTTGGAAGCAGGAACCATGTTTTCCTTTCTTCCCTCATTGCTTAGCACATCACAAACACTTACTAAATGCTTGTTGAATGACTAATTCATAATAAGGTGAGGGAAAAATTCTGACAAATGAATTTAGAAGTTCATTGCATTGGAAGAAGAGATATTTCATGTAAGGAGGTACATATCTTCTCAGTATACTGAATTTCACTTCTTCCTCCCTTACCTGAGTCTTCATTGCTTCCTATCCTTAAGATATTCGTGGCTTACTAATCAAGAAATTAGATCTCTACAAAGCTGCTGAGCAGGGACTCTCAGTTCCATATTCTCAAAAAACGACTAAGACTTACAACTCATGTAGCTACATAAAGTCTAAACACTGAAAACTGAAGCCCAACTTAAATAGAAAATTTGACCGTTTCTTCACTGATTTTGCTGTCAGATTCAGAAAATCACTGACTCTTACTAGAGAATTATTTGTCTGTAGATTTATTTACTTTCTCTGTCTTCCATATTCCCACTTAAAAACTGTGTGACAGATAGGCCTCAGGAATCAGTGCTTCTGAGGATTCTCTTCCTGGGATGCAACACAAACATGGTGACCTCTCTGGGCCTGGTGCCCATGTTGCTAATTGTTTGGCTCCCAGTGGAAGCATGATATAGCTCAGAAAATTAAGTGGGACCCTGAGGAGAGGGGCTTTGAAGACATTATGCATACAGTAGGAATATCTGTCCAACTGTTATTTTTCCATTTCTGAAAATTCTGGAAAGGATTTAGCTTCTTGTACTTCTTATTCCTATCAAAATACCTCCTCAGGGCCAGAAGTGTCTCTTTGAACGCAGGGAACCTGATTTGTGTTATTTAGTAAGGTAAATTCCTCTCCCTGGATACATAAATAGTTCTTTGCTTTGAGACCTCTCTAAACTTGCATTGAAAATTATAACTTTCTGCGCCTGTGACTTCTATGATTTTTTATCCACATTTTCATTTGACATTATCTTCCTCTTGCCCTCTCCTCTTCTTCAAATGCCCCTCCCCCCCACTTTGATGCATGGAAGACTTGGAATGTGAACTTCTTGAGTGCAGGTACTATATCATTTTTTGTATTTGAATTCTTAGTACTTACCCTAATGCTTTACATGGAGTAATGTGTTTAATAAATTTTTTTCATTAAATTATTCATTCAATTCATTTATTCATTCAATTTGATCACTTTATTCAGGTAGTATTAGAATCAGTTATAATTGAAAGAGATTAGATTTCGTATGGTTCAATCTTCTACCTAATGCATAAAAATGTCCTTTACAATTTCGCCTGGAAGATGGTCATCTAGTGACTATTAGGGCATTTCTCGTGGTAAGGTACTAATTAGTTCATAAAGACAATTCATCCTGTTCATAGAATATTTTATCACTTATTAAAGCAAAACATTCATTCCTGGAATTAACATTTTTTCCCTAGATCTACCCTTTGGAGATGCACATAATATGTAAAGTATGACAAGCCTGAAAGTATATGAAGTAGTCATGTCTCTTAAGTTTATCAGAGAGAATCTGATGTAGACACATTAATGTGTTTGGTATCTCCCCATTTTCTTTCTAATATGGATTAGCTGTATGTCAGAATCTTGTTTGTTTATTGTTGGGATTATTTTAAAATTTCTCTTACTTGAATTGTTTTTGCTTTCAGATTCTCTAGTGAAGGTTTAGTCAAGATGACTGAGAGGTAGAACTTTTATTTTTTAATTTAATTCCCCCAGAGACTCTATCACAATGACCTAGAAAGTACACTAAACCAAATGCTGATAGGAAAGCCTAGAAAAAGTCACAATAGGTAATTTTTCCAACCCTGGGCAGCTTAAGAAAGTAGGCAGAGAAATCTATGAGCACTGAGGTGGAAGCTGGACAGGAGGACAGCTCAGCAGCAGGCAGAAATGATAGTGGGCTGTGACAGTAGCAGCAGTAACAGAAGAAAGCAGCCCAGTACCCAGGGAGGATAAGGTGACTGAACACCTGGTTAGAAATAGAATCTGTAAGGATCTATCATTTTCTCCAAACTTCCTCACTTCTGATTCCTAAATTCTTGGCTAAAATTTCTACTGTGCCATATTTCTACTTTTGGATATAATAAACTCCACTATAAATATGTTCACTTTCTTCCTCTGTTTTAGTCATTTCTGCTCCAACAACCAGCTCTTACTATTCATCAAAGTTTAGTTTAGACATTTCCTCTCTATCTTCATAGAAATGAAAATTTAAGCAAGGCATGTCAAGCATAAACAGTTGTGTGCTGATAAAAGTTTATCAGCCAATTCTTTTTTGTGGGGGGTGTTGTACTCATAAAACACTTTTTAACAAGCCACTTATGTATTTAAAATAATTATGTATTTTTTAATCAGCAAAACTCTACCATCTCCTCTTCCATTCCAGTCAAGTGAAATTGGAGGGAAAAAACTATTATGAAACTTATACAATCATTTAAAAAAAAATCAATATATACCGTGTCTAAAAAACAAAACAATAAGAAGATTCATTCTGTACCCTGAGTCCTTTACCTCTATATGAGAAAGTAAGTAGAATGTATTATCAGTACTGTTATCATATCCAAAGAGATTTATATGAAAATCATGTTTGAAACCATGCTTTATCTTTACACTGATAAGAGTTCCTAATTACTTCAGTTTTTTTTTGTCTTTTAACACATTTTCATCATTGAATCAATTGTTCTATTGCTTCTTTTCACTTCATTCTACATCAGTTTATACAAATTTTACCAGGTTTCTCTGAAATTATCCCCTATAGCATTTTTATAGCACAATAGTATTTTAACACATTTATATGTGATATGCCCTACCTTTAATTCTTTCATTTATGCCCCCTTCAGATTCTCATTTTTGCCACCTTCAAATGATCTATAAATATATCTGTATATCCTTAGAGAATATATTGCGTAGGTCTAATCTCTCCTTTAATATAACCTTCTTCTAATTCCTCCTTTTCCCTTTAGTCAATCAGTCAATCAATAAACATTTACTAAGCATCTCTTCTCTGTCAGGCACTGTGCTAAGGTCTAAGGACACAAAGAAAAGCAAAAGTAAAACATTCCCTACCTTCTAATAGTTTGCAATCTAATGGGGAGCCCAACATGAGAATAACTTTACAAACAATCAATATATAAGATAACTAGAATATAATCATCAAAGAGAAGATTCTAGGGCACAGAGCCAAGATGGTGGAGTAGAAACAGCATGTCCAAGCCACTCTCCCTGCCCCCAGATTACCTGCATACTATGTAAAAGGGGACTCTGAACAACTTCTGGAGCCCCAGCACCCACAGAACAGCACAGAGAAGCTAACCTCCTGCTGAGGACAGCCTAGCAGCCCTGCAGGAAGGACCAGCCCAGCTCTCTTCGAGCAGCGAAGTGCACATGTACGCCTGCGTTGCAGTTTTAGCCTGAGGGTGGCAGGGCCAGCAGCCAGCTGGAGGGACCCCAGAACACCAGCAGCTGTGGTGATTCCAGAATTATCAACATAGACATGCCTAGGACAAAGTGAGAGGTTAGTTCCCTATGAACTTTGGGACCAGTATTTGGGGAATGCATCGGCTTCCTCCCCTGGGGACTAGAAGCCACTGAGGAGACACACCATTTTGTAGTTTTCAGAGGCAGCTCCAGCTCCTGTCCTGCAAACTGTAGAGAGATCCAGCAATCAGTATTGGGGGTTAATCACTCTTGCTTTAACCTCCCTGGATCTAGATTGTGATCTGGGGTGGAGGTCGTGGGTGGGTTTCCAGCTTGCCAGAAATGGAAGTTGACCCCCACACACGTTCGGGACGAAAGTTCACCTGTCTGGCGGCCCAGCAATACTGTGTCAACAAGCCCAAAAGTCAAGTAATTAAGTGGCAACATGCCAAGGCAAAGGGAACAAATTAAACAGAAAAATGCAACTTTAGACTCCTACTTTGGGGGCAAAGAGGGTTGAAACATAGAGTGGGAGGAGGACTGTGAGGTCAGAAGTCCTGCTCCAAAAGCCCCAGGGGAAAATTTGAGCGGGCTGCAGGCCATAGAGGGTCTTAAGAAGGACTTTAAAAATGAAATAAGAGAAGTGGGGGGAAAATTGGGAAGAGAAATGAGAAGGATGCAGGAAAAGTATGAAATGAGGGTCAACAGCCTAACTGAGGAAAACAACACCTTAAAAATAGACTAACTCTAATGGCAAAAGAGTCCCAAAAGGGCAATGAGGAGAAGAATGCCTTAAAAATCTGAATTTGCCAGATGGAAAAAAAATCTCAAAAGTTCACTGAGGAGATTCATTCCCTCAGAGTTAGACTGGAGCAAATGGAAGCTAATGACTTTATGAGAAATCAAGATGCTGTTAAGCAGATCCAAACAAATGAAAGATTAGAAGGCAATGTAAAATATCTCATGGGAAAAACCACTGACCTGGAAAATAGATCCAGAAGAGACAAGTTAAAAAGTATTGGACTACCTGAAAGCCATGATCAAAGAAAGAACCTAGAAATCACCCTTTAAGAAATTCTCAAGGAAAATTGCCCTGATGTTTTAGACCCAGAGGACAAAATATTGGTTGAAAGAATACACAGATCACCTCCTGAAAAAGATCCGAAAAAAGAAAACTCCCAGGAATATTACAGCCAGGTTCCAGAATCCCCAGATCAAGGAGAAAATACTACAAGCAGCCAGGAAGAAACAATTTCAATATTGTGGAAACAAAATCAGAATAGCACAGGACCTGGCAGCTTCTACACTGAGGGATCAAAGACATGGAAAATGATATTCCATAGGGCAAAAGAGCTGGGAATGAACCCAAGCATCACCTACCCAGCAAAACTGAGTATTTTGTTTCAGGGGAAAATATGGTCATTCAGTGGAATAGAGGACTTTCAAGCATTCTTGAGGAAAAAACCAGAGATGTATAGAAAATTTGACATCCAGACACAAGAAGCAAGAGATGCCTGAGAAGATAATCAGGGAAAAGAAATCAAAAGGAACTTATCAAAGTTGAACTATTTACATTCCTATATGGAAAAACAATAACTGTGACTGAGGAAATCTTTCTCACTATGAAAATAATGGAAGAAGGGTGTATGGTCATATGAATACATATGTTAATGTGTGTGTATATGGTTACAGTTATATATGGATCGAGGGCATAGGTTGAATTTGTTGGGAAGGGAGGATACTCAAGGGGTGAATCTATGAGGTGAGAGAGGAAAGTGGCAAGAGGAGATGGGGAGAGACAGGGTAGGGTAAACTATCTCATGTAGAAGAAGCAAGGGGAAGTGGTTGCAAGGGAGGGGAAGAATAGGAAGGCAAAAAGGCAAAACCACATTCTCATTGAATTTGGTTCAGTGAGAGAATGACATACGTACTAAATGGGATATCTTAACCTGCAGCAGAATAGGGGGAAGGGGGATGAGAGGAGGGGTGATGGATGGGAGGGCATCCCTGGGGGGAGGGTAGGTCGGAAGTACCCACTATAGAAGAGGGACAGGATCAAGTAGGGAATGGATCAGGTGGGGGGTAGGATCAGTGGGAGGGAATATAAGCAGCCTCGTACAATATATCTACTATGGTAATGTTTTGCATAGCTAGACATGCACAACATATACTGAAATACTTATCTTCCCAGACGGAATGGGTGACAAGGGTGGAAGGAAATGGATCTGTAATTCGATGTCTTAAGATTAAATATTTCAAATATATATTTATAAAAGAGAAGATACTAGAATTAATCAAGATTGGGAAAGTCTCCTTGCAGAAGGTGAAATATAGAATGAAACTTGAAAGAAGCTAGAAAAGAGAGAGGAAAGTAGATAGAGAATTCCAGGTATGCGGGTCAGTCAGTGAAAATGCCCAAATTAGGATATGGAATGCCTTGGATTATAAAGGACAAGAAATCCACTATTATGGGGTCTAAGAATTGGTTGTGTGTGGAGACGACTCTAAGGTGTAAAAAAGGGTGTATAGGGAAAGTAGGGAGGGTTAGATTATGAATAACAAATACAGACATTTGAATAAGCAAACACTTCTGCTTCCCTTCCTTATTCCTATACCTAATTCTATATTTAGCCTTCCTTTGATCAGTACATGTGATCATGAAGTTCAAATATCAGCCACGCCCCTCCTTCTTGTTTATATAGATGTCTCCTTGTACACTGATTATGTGAGATAATTTTCCCTAAACTTTTCTCTTCCCCTTTTAGTTACCATTCTTAAGCCCATGAAGATATAATAGAAACAAATCTGGAACTTCTTTAATTAGACTCCCTCTATTATGGTTCAGAGGGGACAGTTGTAATATCTCCCCATATTAGAATTTAAACAGTTTGTCATTATTTAGTTATTTTACGTTTTTTTCTATTTTTATGTTTCTATTAAATCCTATGTTTGAACATCAAAGTTTCTTCCTAGTTCTGGTCTTTTCATCAGGAATGTTTGGAAAAATTCTATTTTATTGAAAGTATATTTTACTTCTGTAGGATTATTCTCAATTATGTTGGGTAGGTTATTATTGATTGTGTATCTATACCCTTTACCTTCTGGAATATAGTCCTCTGAGCTCTTTTCTCCTCCATAATGTTGGCTATTAAATTATCTTTGATAATGACTATTGATAATCAGTTTTAGAATTCTTTTAGTATTCTTTCTTTGATCTGGACACTCTGGATTTTGTCTTAGTTTTGTTTTTGTTTTTTGGTCTGGGAGTTTTCACTTGTGTTTCTTTCAGGAGGCTAGCAGTAGATCCTTTCTATTTCCACTTTGCTCATTTCTATGCTATCTGGGAAATTTTCATTTCAGATTTTTTTGCACTATGATGTCAAAGTTATTTTTTGTTCATGATTTCCAGGTAGTCTAATGATTCCTAATTTTTTTTCTTTTTGATCTGTTTTATGAGTCAATTGTTTTTGGTAGGAGATGCCACATCTATAGCTATAGCTATAGCTGCTAGTGGTGGTGGTTGTCCTTGTTTTTGAAGAGGACTAAAATGATATCACTATGGTAGACTTGAGTTATAGTGTGTGTAACTGTGGCTGATCAGACCAATATGAGCTCAGAATTATCTACCCCAGATGAGACACAAGTAGTCCATGTGAACTTTTAAGGTAGATCCTCTAAATTAACACAAGCAACATGAAATCAATCCATACTTTATTGACCCTCAAATTCAGAAACTGCATTGAGTGCACAATTATCTGCAAACAAAAAAAATGCACCAACACTCCCTCCACTTTAGTCTTAGCTTGTATCTTCTTCATCTCGAAGAATTTAACATCAGTGGGTTTGCTGAACTTGATACTATATTCATGTCCATTGAAGGCCTTTGACAAATGACTGAAAACATCATGCTAAAAAGCATGGGAGCAAGCATAGTCTTGTTTCACTCCATTGGTGACTGGGAAAGTCAAATATCTGGAATCCAGGCAAGCAAGATGTCATTAAATTGACATACAATACTAATGAACTACTTCAGTTAACCAATTTTTTTCATAATTTTCCATAAACTCGCACAACTGACAGTATCAAAGGCCTTAGTTAGATCTATAAACATTTTGTACAAACATCTCTCTCAGTGCTGCTCTTGGCATTTTTCTTAGAGTTGTCAGGCAGCAAACACTATGTCAGCTGTTTCTCAGCCTTTTCTGAAGCTACACTGGCTCTCAGGTAGATGACAACCTTCCAGGTGAAGGATAAGCCTATTAAGGTGGATTCTGGCAGGATTCTTACCAGAAATGATTAAGAGATTGTCACAGTATAATATATCCTTTACCTTTATAGTGTATTATATACTATATATATATATATATATATATATATATATATATATATATTATATCCTATATGTGTGTATGTATGTGTATACTATAACCTTAACCTTTATAGAGATGTATGATGAAGGCATCCTTGAACTCCTGGGGGATAACCTCCTTTTGCCATATAACCTGGAAAATTTCAGTCAGCTTTTGTGTGATCAGCAGACCCCTGTACGTAGTAAATCCCAGGTGGAATAGAATGAGTACTAGGTGTTTTGTCATAGTAGAAGAATCTAATGACATTCAAAACCTCTTCCTCAGTAGAAAATTTGTCCAGGCAGTGATTGACTTCAACCTGAGGTAAATGGTCAATGGTTTCAGCACTTTTTGATGACAGTCTGTTCAGAACACTATGGAAATATTCAGCCCATCTCTCCAGGATCCTGGCCTTATCATCAATCAATGTGGCTCCATCAGCACTGAGTAGTTGAGATGGAATACTTGTCTTGGTCTATAAATACCTTTCAGGGTATCATAAAAGTACCTGGGATTGTTACTATAAGTGTGAAATGGAATTTCATCTTCCTTCTTACTGAGCCAAGAATCCTTCATCTCTCTAAGCTTCACTTGTACTTTACTTTTAATGGATTAAATGCTGTCTCCTTAGGAACGGATGAACTATCCTGTAGGTAAATTCTGTGGAATTTTAGTTTTTCATTTAGCAGTGTCTGAATTTCCCCATCATTTTCTTCATACTAATTTTTATATTTGTGAGTATTCTGACCCAGAAGAGCAAATGCAAAACTGTACACCAAATCTCTGAAAGTTGCCCACTTCTTTTCTGCTCCACAGAACTGGTCAACCATGTGTTGGCTCAACTTTCCCTCCAAGTTAGCAACAAACTATTTCTGTTCAGAGAAGTGCTCTAATCTGTTGACAGTAAGTCTTCTCATAATCATTTTGCCTTGGGGCCACAGATTTTCTTGAATATTAATATTTAGCTTGGAGAGGATAAGTCTATGATCTGTACAGCACTGTGTCCCACATATTGCCTTCATCACTCTCACATCCTGTCTGTCTTTCTCTTCTCTTTACAATGACATAGTGTATTAAATGCCTTCTGGAAGGGTGCGTCCATTAAGTTTTATTACATTTAGGTAAATGGAAGACAGTGTTGGTGATGAGGAGGTCATAAGATGAATAAATCTTCAGTAATAAGTGACCATTGCTATTGCTGTTTCCGATTCTGTTCCTCCCAAGGACTCCCTGCTATGCCTGGTTATCTAAGTCTACTCTAGCATTAAAGCCACCCAGAAGTATAAGCTTATACTCTGTTGGCACATTGATAATAAGTCTCCAGGTCTTCATATTTCTTTTTCTTTGACCACATAAGGGTTCATCACGGTGGGAACATACACACTGATGATAGTAGAATGGAATTTTCTTGCAAGTGGCAATGACATTTTCATGAGCCTGGCATTCACTACTTTTTGGAGTCATACAAACTTGTTGAGTAGATTAGTTTTGATTGCAAAACCTATACCAGCTTCATTATTCCCTACACTGTAGCCACTCCAGAAAAATGTGTATCCAGTAATATCCAGAATTCAGTAATCTGGTCTTCATTTTTCAGCTTTGTTTCACTCAGCTGCTATTTTAATGTGATAGCTGCTAAGTTCTCTCAAAAGAAAAGTTGTTCATTTTTATGGTCTATTTGAATTTGTGTTGTCTATAAGTGTGCACACATCTCATATACCGATGGTGAGAAAAGTCATCTTTGCACAAGTTTTTGTATTTGTGTGTATGTGTGTGTGTGTGTGTGTGTGTGTTTCAACTGCAGGGTGAGATCCCCACCTAAAATGGTAAACATGCCATGTTTGGGTAAGCAAATAATTTTTAGAACACCTTTTCTAGCCCCTTCTTTACATAAAAAATGAATAGTACAATCCTTAAAATGCTGGTCAGACACCTAGGGGGCCCTTGAATCTGACTTCTGCTTCCAATAAGAAGATAACTGTACAGCCTTGGTCACCCATGTGAAGAATATTGCCTACAGCTTCCAGTGTATCTGTACCTGCTGCTTCATCACTTGCCTGTTGCCACAGGTGTTTGAGACAGGTAAAAATGGTTAAATGGTATGGGTGATGTTCTTTGTTTCCTGCGTAAATTTGATTTAAGTTAGGCAGAAATGCTCGATGTCATTGACCTAACTCTGTCTTCCAGAGTGTAATGGGAATGAGAATTTGAAGATCTTCATGACCTCTTAATAGACCTAGGGGGGGGAAATCTGAAGAGCTTCCCTGCTGTGAAGATAAACTCTGCCCCTCTGCTAGGCTGAATGTAGTCACATGGAGCCTGTGGTGGGAGGATTTTGCTGAGGGGAACCAGAGTCCTAAGGAGGAAGGGTGGTAGAGAGCTAGTCTGACAGTTGGAGACGCTTGCAGACAGTTGGAGACAGAAGAGGAGCTCATTAAAGAGAGAGAGGGTTTTATAAGTAAACATTGATCTTGTATTGTTTTTTGGGAAAGCTAAAGGATGCTGTGACTCTCAGCATTATTATGGCCTCTGAATATCTTTGGTACTTCGGCTTATTGGTTTGGGTATTCAGATTTCTTGTGTTTAAATAAATCCTTCAACTTTATCCTCTATCTGGATAGTTTGACGTAATTTGTGATCAAACACCATGCTATAGTTATAATCTCCATCTTGATTGTAGGCTCTGTAAATATTGCATTAGTGCTACACAGAGTCATCAGTCCAGTGGCAGGATGGAGTCAAGACTATTCTTAATGTCTCAAGATGCAGTGGATGATCTCAACATCTTTGATGTCTAACCAAGGTGTAGGTGCTCCACAGGTACTCTGCTTTAGTTTCCTTCGTGGTCTTTGGAACAAATTATTCTCATGCATCCATTCTACCAGAGGAAGTCTTCACATGATTATAGACACCTCTCTAAGTCACTGCTGAGCTTGAGACTCCTTAGCTACCATCAGTCTGGTTTAACCCATTTGTAAAAATAGTTTACTGGGTTGTGACCACTGTGCATTCATGAAATCATGTATCTAGGTTCTTATAGATGTAGCTAAATATAGATATAGATATGAAGACATAGTTGAATATATCAATATATATCTACATATACAATACAGCATACAATATATCATACCTATACATAAATGTATGTATTTATATATTTGTTAATTATCTATTTTTAAATCTCTGGACTTTATTTTTAACATTTCTTACTGTTTCATGGAGTCATTGGCTTCTATTTGGTCCAACATACTTTTTTTTTTTTTTGCCATTCGACATTTTTTTTTGCTCAGGCAAGGTCTTGTACCTTTTGTGTTAAGCTGTTACTTCCCTTTCCAAATTTTCCTTCAATATTTCTCATTTATTTTTCATTTTTCCTTTAATAGTCTTTTAAAAGAAATTTTAAAAAGTTATACTTTCCTTAAACTCTTATTTCATCTCTTTCCAGAATTCTAGTTAAATTTCTCCCCATACTGTTTTTTTTGGGGGGGCTACTGTTTGATTTTTGGAGTCATTCACTTCTTCTGTGTTTAAGTCTTATATGTCATTGTCACCATAGAAGGGATTTGTCTTGGATTTGACATTGTCTTTTTAACTCACTCTTACAGTCCTGACTTAATGTTAGGACAAAGCTTTGTGCACTTTTGGATGAGGTTTGTGTGGTCTAGTTGCTGCTTTTGGGGGGATATTAAGTATTGTGTTACTTAAGGATCCAAGGGAAAGTTTGGACTGGGGATCTGCAAATTATCAGTACTCCCAAAATGGTCTGTTTCAGGGAAACATATGATTCCTGCCTGTACACCACTTTGTCTGAGATCTGCAAGTTATTCACTGGGTTTTGGTCTAAGAAACAACAGACTATTCTGGATTCACCTCAGTCCACCCTGGATATTTGTATTTCCTTGGGTGTGTTTCTAATGCCTCCTCTTGCCTGATGTAAACCTTACCCTGATCTGTAGTGTTCTATGTGGTATATAATCCTGGCCAGACAATATTCCTTGTGTCCATAGACCTCTCTTTCTATCTCTCTGTACTAACCTAAGCCAGAAAAAATGATACACTGTTATAATTTCTTGGATTTCCACATTAGTACTTAGCTTGGTACATTTTCTAGATTTATTTGGTTTACCTTTGTTTTGGAGGGGGAATGAGTGGAGCTCATTATCCTGTTTTCCCACTCGTGTGTTATTTTATCTCTGCTTCTCACAGTGTGTATGTTTAAGTTTCATATACATTATTAACATTTCTGAGGAATTTATAGAAATAAACAAAATAATAAATGGCCCTTTGATTTGTAGAATTTACTGATTTCCAAAGTGTGAATTATAATACTGAAAATTTAATGGTTGACTAGTGAGCCAGTTCAAGCTGACTCCAGCACACCTAGGGATATGTGTTAGGAGAATGATATTTTTAGAAGATGCCTAAATAGATGTTTAAAACTGGTACTGTATCTCACTTTCATGTCAGTTTTATGGTATTTCTATAGACACAATGACCCTGTACCTGGCCAGGAAATTTGTAGTAGCTTCCTGTAATACTTATTTGTCTATTATAGTTTTGCCCTGGCCCACAAAACCTATGTGCTTTTTATTCTCACATTGATGAATTCCCTTGGAGCCAAAAAAACAGAATCAGAGAACACTAGTGTTAAAAGGGAATGTGTAGCTAATCTAATCAATTTATTTTTTTCTACAGATGAGACAACTTAAACAAAGATGTGAAGTAACTTATCCAAAGTCTATCAGTCAGTAAGAGTTAGAACTGGAATAGCACCGTGGTCTCCACAATCCTTCTCTGTCCTCTCCATCAGGCATTCCCTTTGGGACCTAGCAGCACCATCACCAATGCTATTACATATCCATCACCTTGTAGGGTCAGTGGCCATTTATTGATCATGCAGTTACGTAGGCAGTGGAGAGAATGTTGGATTAGTGGCCAGTGATAATGGATAGTGAAGTGGATGAATGGGCAGGACCAATAAGGAGAGAGAATCTTCTTGGGCACAGTGATTCCCCTTCTCTTCCTTGAACTTCTCTTCCTCAAGATCATTCAATAGGAAAACTTCAGTCCCCTGGACTATGTTGTCTACTAACTGCACTCCTATTAGGACCTTTTATCTTTTAAACTTTGTGAGAATGAAAAGCATGACTTTTTCCTTCTTCCTCCTTCGAAACTGGCTCACTATGGAACCCCATTTGGAAGGGATTCCTTTGCTATAAAAAATCTTGGCTTACTGTATTTATTTCTAATTCATCTGCTTTCTATTCCATTTCATACATTTATTTTCATCTAGGAATCTTATTTACTTTTATATTGCATAATTCTAAGTACCATGCTAATTTTTGAATAGGTGCTCAATAAATATTTATTTAATTAAATTCAATTGAATTCCATTTGCTTCTCTCCCACAGACAGAGGCTTGCATTTAGTGAAGCACTAACTGGTAGATAACTTATTGAATGATATATACTCCTTCTTGGAAAGCTTTTCCTATGGAGGATGACCTAGCAAACTTTAACAAAACTATATATTTTAAACTTTACTATAGCTCAGTCTTACACTGACATTTAATAAGAAGAAGAATATAAAATTCTGGACCTTACAAAAATTAGTCTTTTTTACTATAGTATAAAACATTATGATTAAGTACTGTCTGAACAATGTACTGGGAGATCTCTTGAGTTGTAATTATTCTGAGTGAAAGTTAAGCAGTAAGAGAATCTAAAACTATCATCTCAGCTTCTCTTTTTGGAATAAAGTATGAAATGTGAAAAACATTAGTATTTTTACCACAGAAGTGGGTTGGCATTGCTCAGGAAATCAAAACATTGCTATTAAATGTGCTTTAATGATGGATGTATTGTTTCTTAAGATACTCTTGCTCATCTCCTCTCCTTCCCAGCATAATAGTTCCATTTATATAAAAGAATGCATCGGAAAAATTTCATGGAGAATCACATTTTTGCTTAAAGTACCTGTGAACTATTTGGACAATTAAGACTGAAAAAAATGCTAGCTCAGGATCCTAGCACCTCAGCTAAACTTTGTGTAATTTCCATGTGTAAAAGATGGGTGTACAAATTACACGCACTTGCTTATTGGAAGCAGGAAGACCTACCCCTAGGATAAAGAAATTAAATTGTGAATTTGCAAGTGAGGACAGAGGAATGAAATGTTGATGCAGGTAGATGAGCTTCTACATGAACCTGATAATTTGTTAACATAATCCACAGCAAGGTAGAATTCAGCAAATAGATTTTCTTTTAAAGAGATATCACTTTAGGAATCTATCTCCTGTTCAAAGATAATCTATATTTAGTTCCATATGTGACATTTTCCTTTTGGACATTCAATATTCTTAAATTTATGAAGGGCCTACTATACCTTTGTAATTATTGATTACAGTGCAAAGAGTATTTTCCAAAGAATCATAAATTCTCAGGCTTGAGATTGCTCTTAGAGATGATCTACTTGAAACCATACATGAGCAGATCTCCCTAATACATATACAACCATTTGTAATATAACCTTTGAACAATGATTTGCTGATTAGGAAAATCCATTACTGAATAAAATTTCATACTACTTTAGGAATAGAGCTTATTGTTAAGAAGTGGATTTGTTGTTGTTTGTTTTGTTTTGTTTTGCAATAAATCTAAATTTCCTTTTCTGCAACTTCTGCCCAATGCTTCTAGTTCTGCTCATTAGAGCCAAGTAAAACAGATCCACTCCCCTTTCAACCTGACTTCTCTCTCATATCTAAAGACTACTATTACATTCTCTCTAAAATCATGAGAAACTAGATTAAACATCATTAGTTCTATCAATGATCCTGCATGGATTTGAGGGCCTTCATTTGGAATGGCCTGGAAACAGTTCAAATATTGTTCTTAAATTTTTAATGCTAGAATTTACATTTTAGAAATCAGCAAATACTACATATCAGGGCTTGATTTATTGCTTTGTTGATGGTCTAGAACAGGTGTCAGGAACCTGGAGCCTGAGGCCACCTGTGGCCCTCTAGGTCCTCAAGTGAATCCCTTTGTTTGAATCCAAACTTCACAACTTTTGAATTCAGTCAAAGGACCATACTTAATAACCTAGAAGGCCACGGGTGGCCTCAAGGCTGTAGGTTCCCCACCACTAATCTAGAATAATGTAATCCAGATTGTCTAGAATAATAATCTGTGAATAATGCAGAATATAATTAAAAGTGTGTCAAGAGTACATTTTTTTGGAAAGCACTTTGTTAAACATTTACCAGCATTCCACTGGCCTTAACTATCCTGGTCACCCTATACTAATGCTTTATAATCTGTCCACGTCCTTCTAAGCTGGAGAAATTAGAACTGAAGACACTATTACAAATGTTACCTTATCAAGATATAAGAGAGCAAAACTATCACCTCCCTGTTTTAAAGTCACTAAGGTTCTCTTAATGCTTCTAGGTTTACATTATTCTTGTTTGTCACACTTCTGAAACATATTGAGTTAGTATTCCACTAAAACTGAAGGATATTTTTTTTAGAAAATGTGCCATATATTTTATATCTGTGAAGTTGGAAAAGTGTTTCAATATAGAGTCGCTTATTCTGGGAGGCTGCCGAGTAGGGGAAGTGGTTCTTTGAGTACAATTATGTAGTAGTTCAGGTTTGATAGTGAAACAAGACACTAGGAGGTCATCCAACAGTGAACAACACCAATAATAACAACAACAAAAAGCATGGTGAGCCATAGCAGAAATAAATTTCATCCATGTTGAGGGCATTGAAGACACTTTGAGTTGTTTCAACTGAATGAGACTCCTTTGCCTAAGTTGTCTATCATGATCTACAAGCGAAATCAGAGAGGCCATGACTGGAGTTCTTTGAGGTTGTTTTTTATGTAGGTTATAAGAAAATCACATCAACAGTCTGAGACTTTAAGGAAAACAAAAACAAAAACAAAAACAAAAACTAGTCTGACACGCAAAAGGGAGGCATCAGGACATTGTTAATATCACCATGCTAAACTTAGAAAATTAATTGATTGAATCCAAGTGTAAGATATTCCTTTTTATCCCTATTAATATCATCTTCCTAGATTTGTTTTCCACCCTGAGGCACAAATAACCAATAAAAAATAGCCCTGATAGAAGGAGACAGCAAAGTTTTTCTCTGGATAAAATAACAGAGTTATTCAAGAAATATATACACGACAAAAGTAGTAAGACAAAACAAGTGGGAGGAAAAAAATGACCATGCTCCATTTGCATACTTTGAAAATAATTTAGGACTTCCCCCCCTTTTAAAATTAATATATTATCGGGGCTATTATTTTTAACATTGCTGTCACTTCTCAATATATTTCTCCAAGCATCACCCAAGAGGACTTTTCCTTTTAATAAAGAATTAAAGTTACAAAAAACAAAGCCACACAAAAGTGCCTAAAAAGAAAGGTTTCATTCTCCATTTATGATCACAACCTCTATGATTAGAGGTAGGAGAAATGTTTTACTTTAAGAGCTCTGAAGTAATTGTTGGTCATAGTATTAAGCAGAGTTTGGAATACTTGCAATGTAATTTTTCTTTACATTATACATTTAAATTTATTTATGTTATATATTTTTATAATTTCATTGTTATATATTTCATATTATATATGTATATTATATAATTGCATAAAATATTCACCTGGTTCTCCTTCCTTCGTTCTGGGTTAGTTCATAAATATTTTCTCAAGTGTTTTTGAATCCTTCATATATCATGTCTTATGGCACATTCATTCATATTAGACATTATGTTTGGCCACTCCACAGTTGATGGGTAATGACGTTCCTTCCAGTTCTTCCTTATTGTAATAATTGCTGGTGTAAATATGTTTAATTTAAGGTAACTTAAGGTAAATAGGACCTTTACTTCTGACTTTGACTTCTTTCAGGATACATGCAAAGCACTGTTTTCCACCTTTAGTGTCCACCTGCTACTCATCTCTCACCTGTGGCTCCAAGAAGTTGTAGCGTGCACAGCAATCAAACCCAGATAAAACCAACTTAACAGATGGACTGAAAGTTTTAGGGTAAGCAACAGGCCTGAAACCCATCTATCAGAGGAATTTCTACTGCAAGCATGTGAAGACTTCTCTTTGCAAAATGAGTAGATGAAAATAATTTGTTCTAACAACCATGAAGGCAGCTAAAGCACGTGCTATGGAGCACTGTGAGCTTGATCAAACATTGAAAACACCAAGGCCATTCATTGAATCCCAGTCCATCATCACTCATTCTGACTTTTGTCTTGACAGTGGATCCAGTGACTCTGGAAGAGAGAGTGAGAACCCCTCACTTAAAATCAATTCATGTGCAAATGAAGACATCACCAGTGATGGCATTGGATATCTTAAAAAACGAAGGAAGGACAGCAGCACTAACAATTATTTATAACTTTATTAAATCATGATCAATAAAGTATATGTTTAATAGTACTGCTTTTGCCACATTTGTTTCTAAAGTACCACATAGCATATATTTGCAAAGGTACCTTTCAAGGCTCAGAAATAACTATACTGCTTTCAATTCCTGTTCAGAAACCACCAGAAATTTATCATTATCTAACTTATAAAAATATTCTCTGATTCTTAATTTCCTTCCTGTTTATTTTATTTGGATTATTTGTCCAGATATGAAAGGGGTACAGGTGAAGTTCTCCAAAACTAGAGTTTTGCTGTCTATTTCTCTTCATAATTCAATTAGCTTTTCCCTTCAGACTTAGATTCCCTTAGATGCTATGCCTTCCAGTGAATATCTATTCTGTATTGTTATTATTTTATTACTTAAGTTATCTTTAGGCAAAATCCAATATCCAAACTTATTTCTTTATCCATGTATACCACTTCTGAGATAATGAATGCCGCTTGAGCTTATTTTTTCCATTCAACTGAGGCATAAATTCTGCTCCAATCCCTTATTTGATCTCTGAATGAATCTGCAAGTTTTGGGTGTTTTTCTCATGCTTTCTGCTCTCTAAACTATTTTTCTCTTCTCCATTTTAGAGATAAGTTCATCTTTTAGTTTTTCCTGTTCTTACCACTTGTTCCTATTTTTACAAAGAAGGTAGAGGGGAAACGTAATGGGTTTAAAATTATTCATTTAGAATTTATCCCTCTCTTGTGTTCCCTCCCATTTCTTCATCCAACACAGACCCGAATCTCTGGTTATTAGTTTATCATCTTTTTAATTATTCCTTTTTAAAATCTACTCCCTAATATTGAGATTTATTTTGATTGTGATTATTCCTTCCCCTATTCTATTCTCCTTTTAAACCACATCTACTTTCTCCTTCTACTGTATGGTCTCACTCTTTAATCTAATGTGTGTGTGTGTGTGTGTGTGTGTGTGTGTGTGTGTGTGTGTGTGTGTGTGTGTGTGTGTGTGTTCCGTTCTCCTCTGCCCATTTCAGATAAGGGATAGTTTCCTAAGATGCCAGTTCTTCTATGCCACTCCATGTTTGTATGCACATCTTCTTTTGTGAATAATCTAAGAAAAATATTAAGATACTCCACCTTTATAATTTTTTTCCTAAGCACATTATTTTGCCCTTTTTCAATTTTGATACTGGTAATTTTTTTTCCTTTAAAAATTGAAATTAGCCAACTGTTCAGCTATTTTAATGTTTTTTAAAATAAAACTATACCGTAGTTTTATTTATTGATTTAATGTTTTGTTTTTGTTTTTACTTACAAGTTTTATTAATTTCTCCTTTGATATTCAGTTTTGGCAAGAAACACTAAGGTCTTCCACTCTTACAGTAATATGTTTTTTAGTAGGCAAAAGGGGCTGTTCTTTACCTCATTTCTTTCCCTGCCTTAATCAGTTAACGGGCATTATCTTAGTAAAACTGCCACCTGGGAAAGATCTTAGCTTAAAAAGATCAAGGTCTCCCACTATATCAGGGGTCATCTCAAGATGGGCTGATTTATATCTTGCCACTGGACCCAGATGACTCCAGAGGAGTTAATGAGGCTGGTGAATTTGCACAGCCCTCTCTCACTGAAATCCAATTCACTTACAAGTCATGGCATCACCTTCCTGATGCTATGCTCCTCTTCCATATTACTTCATTGTCTATGGTATCTTTTAGCAAGATGTATGTTCCTTCCTTATCTCTTTTAATTAACTCTATTTCTGCTTTTTCTTTGTCTAAGATCATGATTGCTTTTTTTACATTATTTGAAGTATAATAGATTTTGCTCTATCTTACCTTTACACTATATGTGTCTCTATGCTACAGGTGTGTTTATCGTAAACAACATGCTGTAGGAATTTGGTTTTTAATCGACTCAGCTATCTAATTCTGTATTATGGATGAATACATCTCATTCAATGTACAATTATGATTACTGTTTATTTCCATCTATTCTGTTTTCCCCCATTTATCTTTCTCTTTTCACCCTGCCCCTCCTCAAAAGTGTTTTTCTTTTGATCATTGCCTCCCCCAATCTTTTCTGTCATACCCCAGCTTTACTCCCCTTCCCTTTCTACTTTGCTGTACAGTAAAATAAATGTCTATACCCAACTGAGTGTGTGCATTATTCCCTCATTGAATCAATTCCAATAAAAGTAAGAGTATAGCATTGCCTGCTGCCACCTATCTCCAATTTTCTTCTCCACTCTAAAAGCTCTTACATACCTTTCTTATGTGAAATAATTTACCCTTTTCTACCTCTCCCTTTCCCCCTTCTTCTGGTACATCCCCTTTTCTCACTCCTTAATTTAATTTGATTTTTCAGATATCATCCCATCATCATCAATTTGCACCCACATCATCTGTCTATGTACACTCCTTCTAACTGTCCTAATAAAAAAAAAAGTTCTTATGAGTTGCAAGTATGATCCTCCCATGTAGCACGCATGCACTTTGACTTTATGGAATCTTTTGTGATTTCACTTTACTCTTTACCTTTTATGATTCTCTTTAGTCTTAGATCTGAAATATTTTTTTTTCATTCCATTCTGGTCTTTTCATCAGAAATGCTTGAAAGTCCTCTATTTCATCAAATTTCCATTTCTCAAAAAGAAAAATCCTCAGTTTTTCTGGTAGATGATTCTTGGTTGTAATCCTAACACCTCTGCCCTCCAGAATATCATATTCCAAACCCCTCTGACCATTTAAGGTAAAAGTTTCTAAATTTTGTGTTATCCTTACTGTGACTCCATGATACTTGAGTTATTTCTTTCTGGCTGCTGGCAATAGTTTCTCTTTGACCTGAGATTTTTTTAATTTAGCTATAATATTCCTTGGAGTGTTTTTTTTTTCAGCATCTCTTTCAAGAGGTGGTTGGTGGATTCTTTGAATTCATATTTTACCCTCTGGTTCTAGCACATCAGGGCAGTCTTCCTTGATGATTTCTTGCAAGATGTTGTCTAGGCTTTTTCTTTTATCTTTGCTTTTAGATTGTACCAATAATTCTTATATTATTTCTCCTGAATTTCATTTCCAAATTAGTTGTTTTTACAATGATATATTTCAAATTTTCTCTGATTTCTTCAATTCTTTTGATTTCATTTTACTGTTTCTTGATGTCCCAGGGAATCATTAGATTTCATTTGTCCAATTCTATTATATAAGGAATTATTTTCTTCAGTGAGCTTTTGTAACTCTTTTTCCATTTGATCAGTACTGCTTTTTAAGGAGTTTTCTCTTTAGTAGATTTTTATGCCCCTTTTGTCATTTGTATTATTTTGTTTTTTTTTTAAAGTTGTTCCATCCCTCACTCTTTTTTTGTGCCTCCTTTATCAAGAGGTGTATTTTTTTGTATCACTTTCATTGCTTTCCCCCATTTCCATCTGTTTCTCTTATTTTATTTTAAAATTCCTTTTTGATCTCTTCCAGAGACTAATACCATTTCAGACTTTTCTTTGAAGTTTTACATGTAGCTGTTTTGATCTTTTTGTGTTCTTCCGAAATTCTGTTTTGATCTTTCCTATCACCATAATAAGTTTTGATGGTCAGATCATATTTTTGATGTTTACCTTTATTCAGCCATTTTTTCTTGATTTTTAACTTTGTGTTAGAGTTGGACTCTGCACCTGGGTTAGAGGAGGCACTGTTCCAAGTTTCAGAGTTTTTGTGCTGCTGTGTTCTGAGTTCTGAGGGTCTGTAATTTTTGGTTCTTCCTAAGGGAAATGCTCTAAGAAGAGTTGTAGGCAATGTTCTCATGGCCTATGTTCTGGTTTGTGAGCAAGCACAAGAACTCCTTTACACCCTAAATCTTTAATGAGGGCCTTTCCTTGACCTGCTAGTTCTCCTCTTTGCCCTGAGATTGTGACCAAGAAGCATATATAAAGAATGCAACAGAGTCCTGCATCTAATACCAGCAAAGAATCTCTATAGTCTTCTTTAACCAGTTTTCTGACTCTCTTATGAATTATAGACTAAGAATTCTGGGAATTACTGTCATTGTCACTAATTCAGTTGTCCCTGAGACCTATTGTTCATTTGCTACTGTGTGCCCTGTGCTGGCATAGTGTAGTCTGGAGTGAGCTCCTTTCTCACTTCAGTGAGAAAGACCTTCTTGCTGATCTTCTAGGTATTCCTGATCAGGAAAACTTTTTCACCTTGTCTTTTGCTTAGTTCTGCTGTTCCAGAATTATTTTGAGGAATTTGGGAGAGTTTAGATGAGTCCTTGGGGTTTACTTTGTCATCTTGGCTCCATCACCACCCCACTCTGATATTTAAGATATTATTTTCTTAAGTATTTTTGTTCCTTCTTCATCAAGCTATTTATTCTCTTTTCATAATTTTCTTACATAATTCTTATTCCTTTTCCCAATTTCTTCTACCATTCTTATTCTATTTTTAAATATTTTTGATCTTTTAAATTGTTTTCTTTAAATCTTCTAGAAATTCTTGTTTGGTTTACATCTAATCTACATTTTTTTTCCTTTGAGACTTTGTAGATGTTTTAGTGATAATCTGATTTTGATTCATGAACTTGCTGTTAATATATAATTTTTATGATTAGGTTTTATAATTGTTGCTTGCTCATATCCCCAGCCTATTGCTTGACTTTGGACTTTATGTTGAAGTTGGGCTCTATTCACCTTTGGGGAGATGACTAGCCTAAGCTTCTGTCTTTTATACTTTTCTGGTACTTTCACAGCTCATCTTGAGGTCGTATAAATTTTCATTGTTTCCAAGGTGGTGTGATCCTAGAAGAATTCTGCCCATTGGCCTTCTGGTCTATTTTATGTTACTTACATAGCTAGAGCCCCAACTTCCTCATGATTATGACAACTCCTCTGTTCCCCGGAACCATGAACTAGAACTGGGTAATGGCTGACAGAGTTGCTAGAAGGCACCTATTGATGCTTGCAGTGACAATATAAGAATACTCTGATATTTCTTTCTTCCCAGTTGTTCAGTGCCCTCGCCTTCCCTGGGCACTGGATTGCTCCCCTTGGCTGATTCCACAACCACAGTCTGCTGCTAATTTTGCTGTTGCATTACAATCTAATACAGTCCCTATCCCAGTGTCCACAGACCTCTCTGTCTTCCTAGACTGCCCTATGTATGATGGAACAATAATTCACTAGAACTTTTTTTCTTGGTTTTTCCACTCAGAATTAAATGTGGAACATTTTCTAGGTCATAGTGGAATACGTTTTGGGGAGCTTAGATAAAGCTACTTTTTCTCATTCCTATATCTTGATTTTAAAATTTTGAAGATAATCTGAAAAAAAGGTAGCAGTAAGTCCAAAAATCCTTATCTACAATCATGTTAGATTTATATGAGTCATGCAAGTATGGCTCATAATTAGGCAAATAGCAAACAGGATAAATCATATCAAAAACAAAATAAGTCTAAAACAAATAACTACATCATTACAGAAAAAAAGCTTGCTAAAACTCTACTAATAAGAGGCATAGAAGGACTTCTCAACATGACAAAATTATCTGAGCAAAAGATGGTATTATTTTTAATGAGGTAATGCTAGATACATTCTCAGCAAATACAGTAGTAAAAGAAGGAGGTGCCCTTCTCTACTATTTTTGACATAGTTATAGAAATGTAAGCAACAGTGATATTACAAGGGAAAGAAATTAAAGGATTAAAGATAAGCAACAAAGAGAGAAAACTTTCCACACTTGGCAATGATGACTTAGAAAATTTTAGGGAATCATCCAAGAAAATAATTAAGTTAATTTCACTAAAATTTCAAAACCTATGAAAATCAACATTTGTATATAGGGCAATAGATTTATTGCTAGAAAGAACATTAGAGGACATCTAGTCAAACTCCTTCATTCTTCAGGTAAGGAAATGGAAGCCCAGAGAGAAATGATTTTCAAAGTATTAAAGGGATAAAAAGAGTCACAGATAAAAAAAAAACTCAGTCTTTTATGCTTTCAAATACATTTTCCCTTTTCTGTCATAGAACCATGGGAGAGCATAAAATATAAATAAATTTAAACACAGTACAAGTAACTATGAAATCAAGTCCTGATATTTGATAAAAGAAAACCAAAGTATGAAGGTAAAAGTTTGCAGCTGACTTTATGATACTTCATTTTATATAAATGTAGTCATTACTTCCAGGTTCAGGCCTCAATACTTAATTTATCTTTTTTATAATTCTTGCCTCATTAATCTCATTCATTCTTTGGTTTCAAATACCATCTTCATGTGAAGAGCTTCCCAAACTGCATCTCTAACCTCAACCATTCTCAAGAGTTCTCATTCTTCTTTTTCAATTATCTTCATGACACTGATAATTCACTTTATTATTCCATTAACAATAGAAATTGAACATATGCAATATTAAATTTAACAAATATTTTGACAAACTTGTTTTTATAACTCCTCTATAATCCACTCTTCAATACTCAGAACTGGAAACATTTTTTTTTACTTTGACAATATTACTTAAGACTCTTCTTAATTCTAAAACACACTAATGCTATAGTTTCCCAATCAATAACTCAGGCTCTTTTTTCTTCTCCCTCCAAACCATCCTGCATAAAATTGAAACTTAATCATTCTATTATGCTGCTCTAATCATGTCCTTTTACTTCTTGTAAACTTGGGATGGATCCCTAATACTTACAAAATAAATTCTAAATTATTTAGTCTGATATTTAAGGTACTCTACAATTTTCTTTCATTACTACTCAAATTTTCATTCCCTATTTTGGCTCAAATTCATCTGAATACTTTTGTTCACATTACCAAAATCTAAAATGTTTTCTTCTATCATTCTCTATTTCTTCAAGTGCTAATCCTATTATTCCTTTAAGGGACAAAGTAAATGAATTCTCCATAAATCATCCCATGGTTCCTTCAACTTGTGCAAAGTTAAGGAGATAGGAAATGACAGTATGTTGTACATGATGAATAAAAACAGTCTGAACACAGAGAACTGAAGAAGAGTAATCTATGATAAGTCTGGAATGTGCATTGGAGCTTAGTTCTAAAAGACTTTAAATGCCAAATATTTGTGCTTTTATTTGTTTATTTGATTTTTTAAATATATATATGTACATACTAATTTATATATTTTTAGTTTTAAATATTCAATTCCATAAGTTTTAAATTTTCTCCCCTTCCCTCCCAAAATGGCATGTAAAATGATATGGCTCTATGCATACATTCCTATTAAATGCATTTTCTCTTTAGTCATGTTGTATAGAAGAATTATAACAAATGTGAGAGACCATGAGAAAGAAAAAATCAAAACAAAACAAAAAATGAAAATAGTCTTCTTTGCTCTTCATTCTAATGCCATAGATCTTTCTCTGGATATGGATAGCATTTACCATCCTGAATCTTTGGGAATTGTTTTAAGTCCTTACATTTCTAAGTAGGGCTAAGTCTATAAAAATCAGCCATCAAACACTTTGAACAATATTCTCCTGGTTCTGTTCACTTCACTAAGCATCAGTTTATATAAGTCATTCCAAGTTTTTCTGAAGTCTGCCAGCTCATCATTTCTTATAGCACGATAGTATTCCATTACATTTATAAACCACAACTATTTCAACCTTTGCCCAGTTGATGGGCATCCCCTCAATCTCCAGTTCTTGGCCCACACAGAAAGAGCTGCTATGTGTATTTTTGTACATGTGGGTCTTTTCCCATTTGTATGATATCTTAGGGATATAGCCCTAGAAGTTGTATTGGTAGATTGAAGGGTATTCACTTTTTTTTACATTTCAATCTATTCATTTACTTTTCAATTTCAACATTCATTTCCACAAAATTTTGAGTTACAATTTTCTCCTCCTATCTCCCCTACCCCCAACTGAAGATAGCAAGCCTACTGAATACCCCTTCCCCCAATCTCTTCTCTCTTCTATCTCCCCCATCCCCCACCTACGATGGATTTCTACACCCCAATGCCTGTATATCTTATTTCCCAGTTGCATGTAAAAATGATTTTTTTATCATTAGGGTTTTTTTTTTTTTTGCTTTTTTGGAGGGGAATTAGGGTTAAGTAACTTGCCCAAGGTTACATGGCTAGGTTTTTATTTGTGTGTGTTAAGTGTCTGAGGCCGGATCCGAACTCAGGTCCTTCTGACTCCAGGGCCAGTGCTCTACTCATTGCGCCACCTAGCCGCCCCATTATCATTAGTTTTTAAAACTTTGATTTCCAGATTCTTTCCCTTCTTCCCCCCTTAGCTACCCCCACTAGGAAGAAAAGCAATTCAATATAGTGTGTACATGTGTAGTTATGCAAAACATTTCCTTATTAGTTATATTGTAAAAGAATAACTATATTTCCCTTCATCCTATCTAGCCCCCAACTTATTCTATTTTCTCCTTTGACCCTGTCCCTTTTCAAAAGAATTTGCTTCTAACTACCATCTCCCCCAATCTGCCCTCCTTTCTATCATCCCCTTTCTTTTTTTTTTTTTTTTAAAGCAATTGGGGTTAAGTAACTTGCTCAAGGTTACACGGCTAGTCATTATTTATGCATGGGTGCTCATTTTCTGAGGCCGGATCTGATCTCGGGTCATCCAAACTCCGAGGCCGGCACTCTTACTCACTGCGCCACCTAGTT
The DNA here is from genome assembly GCA_011680675.1 of Gymnobelideus leadbeateri. NCBI lineage: Eukaryota > Metazoa > Chordata > Mammalia > Diprotodontia > Petauridae > Gymnobelideus > Gymnobelideus leadbeateri. The sequence goes on from WOXC01010906.1 coordinate 83,126, forward strand.
GCCCCTTTAGGGCAATTGGGGTTAAGTAACTTGCCCAAGGTTACACGGCTAGGTTTTTGTTTGTGTGGATTAAGTGTCGGAGGCCGGCTCCGAACTCAGGTCCTTCTGATTCCAGGGCCGGCGCTCTATTCACTGCGCCACCTAGCCGCCCCTCTATCATTCCCTTTCTTATCCCCTTTCCCCCTACTTTCCTGTAGGGTAAGATACCCAACTGAGTGTGTATGTTATTCCCTCCTTAAGCCAAATTCAGTGATGGCAAGGTTGACTCTTTTCCTTTCACCTTCCTTCTCTCCCCCTCCATTATAACAGTTTTCTCTTGCCCCTTTTATATGAGATAATTTACCCTATTCTATCTTTCCCTTTCTCCTTCTCCCAATATATTCCTCTCTCACCTCTTAATTTTATTTTTTAGATATCATTCCTTCATATTCACCTCTTCCTGTGCCCTCTGTTGATGTATACTTGTACACACATATACACACATATATACACATACTTTCTTACATATGCATATGTATATATATATATGTGTGTGTGTGTGTGTGTGTGTATGTATATATATACATACATATACACATATATATTCTCTAACTATCCTCATACTGAAAAAATTCTTATGAGTTAAAATTATCATTTTTTCCATGTAGGGATATAAATAGTTCAACTTTAATAAGTTCCTTAATATTTCTTTTTCCTGTTTACCTACTCATGCTTCTCTTGTTTCTTGTATTTGAAAGTCAAATTTTCTGTTCAGCTCTGTTTTTTGTTTTTTTGTTTTTTTCATCAAGAATACTTGTGAGTCCTCTGTTTCACTGAATGACCATATTTTTCCCTGAAGCATTATACTCATTTTTGCTGGGTAGGTGATTCGTGGTTTTAATCCTAGCTTCTTTGACCTCCAGAATATCATATTCAAAGCCGTTCAGTCCCTTAATGTAGAAGCTGCTGGATCTTGTGTTATCCTGATTGTTTCCACAGTATTCAAATTGTTTCTTCCTGCCTGCTTGTAATATTTCCTCCTTGACTTGGGAGCTCTAGAATTTAGCTGTAATATTCCTTAGTGTTTCCTTTGTGGGATCTTTTTCAAGAGGTGATCAGTAAATTCTTTCAATTTCTATTTTGCCTTCTGGTTCTAGAATATCAGAGCAATTTTCCTTGAGAATTTTTTTTTTAAAGCAATTGGGGTTAAGTAACTTGCTCAAGGTTACTCGGCTAGTCATTATTTATGCGTGGGTGCTCATTTTCTGAGGCCAGATCTGATCTCGGGTCATCCAAAGTTCGAGGCCGACGCTCTTACTCACTGCGCCACCTAGCCGCCACTTTAGGGCAATTGGGGTTAAGTAACTTGCCCAAGGTTACACGGCCAGGTTTTTGTTTGTGTAGATTAAGTGTCTGAGGTCAGCTCCGAACTCAGGTCCTTCTGATTCCAGGGCCAGCGCTCTATTCACTGCGCCACCTAGCCGCCCCTTGAGAATTTTTTGAAGGATTATTTCTAGGCTCTTTTTTTGATCATGGCATTCAGGTAGTCCAACAATTTTTAAATTATCTCTCCTGGATCTCTTTTCTAGGTCAGTGGTTTTTCCAATGAGATATTTCACATTGCCTTCCATTTTTGTCATTTGCTTGGATATGTTTATAATTTCTTGATTTCTCATAAAGTCATTAGCTTCCATTTGCTCCTATCTAATTTTGAAAAAAAATATTCTCTTCTGTGAGTTTTTGAAATTCCTTTTCCATCTGTGCAATTTTGTTTTCTTAAGGCATTCATCTCCTCATTGGATTTTTGGGCCTCTTTTGTCACAGTCTATTTTTAAGATGTTATTTTCTTCAGTCAGGCTGTTGATTCACTTTTCATGATTTTCTTGCATCATTATCATTTCTCTTCCCAATTTTTCCTCCACTTCTCTTACTTGATTTTCAAAATCCTTCTTGAGCTCCTCCATGACCTGCAATAAGTTCATATTTTTCTTGGAAGGTTTGGATGAAGCAGTTTGGCTTTGTTGTCTTCTTCTGGTTCCATGTTTTGATCCTTTTTGTCACCAACAAAGGATTCTAGTGTCCGATTGCACTTTCTCTGTTTGCTCATCTTGCCAGGCAATTACTTGACTTTTGAGCTCTTTGCCATGGTAGAACTCTGCTTCTAGAGTGGAGACAAATGTGTCCCAAATTTCTGGGGTTTTCACAATCATTGTTAGAGCTATGATGTGGGATCCTCTCTACAGCCACCACAAGCTCTGACACATTGTGTTCCTCAGTCAAAGACCACCATCCAAGACTGAGACCCAGATCCAAGCAGGTCAAAACATGAGCAGTTAACATCTGACTGGTTGTTTGTTCCCCCCTACAATCTGCATGCCAGGATCTCTGGAGGCAGCCACATGGCAGCAGCTATAGCTCCCACCTCTCACCCCAGGTTCAGGGGCAGGACCATGCTTTTCTCTCACCTGGATCAACAGGGTTCCCCAGTGACCTTTTATTTTCTCTTTGGTGTTTATGTGTTGACAAGTCTAGAAACCACCATAGCTGCTGGTAATTCACTCTCCTGAAGTCTGCTCTGGCCAGTCATTGGAATTGCACTCTCAGGGTGGAGCCAAGATGGCGGAAAGGAAGCAGTAACCTCGCTGAGCTCCTCTGTCACTAAGTCCAAAAGGGTAAATCTGAGCAGATTCTGGAGTGACGAAGCCCAGTGGAAGACAGAGTGTGGCAGAATCCAGCCCAGGAGGTTGCCCAGAGTGTCCGCACAGGTCGAGCGCAGAGCACGTGGGGTCTGCACAGCTCAGACCTAAGAGCAGGCAAGCAGACTACACCAGAGAGAGAAAAAGCCCCAGCCTGCAGACTTACCAAGGACGAATCTCAGTCATATCGCAGAGGGAATGGATCATTGGAGCCAGGTAGGAGAGTCGGGCCCCCAGTGGAGAGAGTGGCTTCTCAGGCTGCATTCAGCCCCAAGCCTGGAAATTTGGAATTGCACTCTCTAAAGTAGGGTTTGAATGCTTGGCAGTACAGCTCCAGAGAGAACCTTACTATCTGGTATCGTATCCTTCTAGGTGATCTTCAGAATCTTCCTAAGACAATTCAAATGGAAAAAATTAGTTTCCTGACATAGCACTGATATACTCTCCAGGTTTCACAGGCATACAACAATGAGACAAGAACAACAGCAATGTAGTCCTTCATTTGTCAGTCAGTCTAAGACCTCTTCTCTCCCCCACTTTTCTTCAGAGCCTCCTAAGCCACTGAATTACCTCTGGCAATGCATGGATCAATCTTGTCATCCATGTTTAAATCCCTGGAAAGTATATTTCCAAGGTAAGTGACCTTATCCACAGTATTAAAAATTTCTCCATTTGCTATAACTGATGGCTCCACCTCTGGATGGTGTCCAGCTGGCTTCTGGAGAACTTGTGTTTTCTTGGTGTTGATTGTTAGGCAAAAATTGGGCACAAGCAGCAGAAAATTGAACCATATTTTGTTGTAACTTCAGAAGCTACTGATAAAAGTGCTTATAAAAAGACCTGTCAGGGCAGCTAGGTAGCACAGTGAATAGAGCACTGGCCCTGGAGTCAGGAGGACCTAAGTTCATATCCGACCTCAGACATTTAACACAAAAACTATCCCTGTTACCTTGGGCAAGTCACTTAACCCCAGCTGCCCTCTAAAACACACACAAAAAGAAGACCTGGTGTCTACATGGGGGGAATACAAGATTTTGAACTTCCTATATTTCCTAGATTTCATCTGTGTCAGGAAAGAACCAGAGAAGAGAGAAGATGTGTGTGTGTGTGGGGGGGGGGGGAGGAGGCGAGCTAAGATGGCAGAATAAAAGGAGAAAATTGTATGAGGTCCTGTACCAACTCCCTCTAATACCTATAAAATATGACTCTAAACAAATTTTAGAGCTACAGCACCCACAAAGTGACAGAGAGAAATGAAGCTCCCTCTGAAGGCAGCCGAGCAGGCCAAGAGGAAGCATCGATCAAATCAAGCTTGGAGCTGAGCACAATCCTGTGTGAGGCACATGGGCCCAAACCTTGGCAGCCCTGACCAGAGACCCAGACTGACCAGAGAAGACTTCAGGAGAGTGAATCACCACCCACTGTGGCAGTTTCCAGACTTCTCAACACATAAACACCAAAGAGAAAGTAAAAGATCAATGGGGAACTGTGTTGCAACTGGGTGAGGGTCCAGCCCCTGACCCTGGAGTGAGAGGGGGTGGAGGTGGTGGCTTCCTCCAGAGCTCCTGGCCTACAGATTGTAGGGGGACCATTCAGAGGGTAATCACTCTTGCTTTGACCTCTTGGATTTGGGTTGCTGCTTTGGGCAATGATCCTAGGATGAGAAATGCCAGTGTCCCAGAGTTTGTGGTGGCTGTAAAGAGGGTACCCTCCTCAGACCTCTGACAACATTTGCAAAAACCCAGTGATCTGGGATGAAGCTCAAAAGAAAAGTAATTGTCTGGCAAGATGAGAAAGCAGAGGAAGCACAATCAGACCATAAAATCCTTTTGGGGGGACAAAAAGGATCAAAAAATGGAACCAGCAGAAGACAATAAATCCAAAAGTCCTGTATCAAAAGCTTCCAAGAAAATATGAATTGAATACAGGCCATGGAGGATCTCAAGAAGGATTTTGAAAATTAAATAAGAGAAGTGGAGAAATGAGAACGAGGCAAAAAAAATAATTAAAAGTGAGTCAACAGCTTGCTAAAGGAGACCCCAAAATATGGAAGGAAATAAGACCTTAAAAAATAAATTAACTCAAATGGGAAAAGAGGCCCAAAAAGCCAAAATGCCCAGATGAAAAAGGAATATCAAGAAATCACTGAAGAGAATAATTCCTTGAAAATTATATTGGAGCAAATGGAAGCTAATGACTTTATGAGAAATCAAGATACAATAAAACAGATCTAAACAACTAAAGATTTGAAGGCAAAGTGAAATATATCATTGGAAAAAACCACTGACCTGGAAAATAGATCCAGGAGAGATAATTTAAAAATCATTGGACCACCTGAAAGCCATGATCAAAAAAAGAGCCTAGAAATCATCCTTCAAGAAATTCTCAAGGAAAATTGCCCTGATATTCTAGAACAAGAGGGTAAAATAGAAATTGAAAGAATTCACTGATCACCTCTTGAAAAAGAGCCCCAAAAGAAAACAGCTAGGAATATCATAGCCAGGTTCCAGAGGTCCCAGGTCAAGAAGAAAATATTATAAGCTGTCAGGAAGAAAAAAAAATTGAGTGTTCTGTAAACACAATCGGGATAATACAAGATCTAGCAGCTTCTATATTAAGGAATTGAAAGGTTTGGAATATGATATTCTGGAGGTCCAAGCAGCTAGGATTAAAAGCAAGAATCACCTACCCAGTAAAACTGAGTATAATGCTCCAAGGGAAAATATGGTCAATCAATGAAATAGAGGACTTTCAATTATTCTTGATGAAAAATACCAAAGCTGAACAGAAAATTTGACTTTCAAATACAAGAAGCAAGAGAAGCATGAGAAGGTAAAAGGAAATATTTTGCTAACTATACATGTACAACCTATATTGAATTGCTTATCTTCTCAGTGGGCGTGGGTGAGGAGGGGAGAAGGGAAAGAATCTGGAAATCAAAGTTTTAAAAACAAATGTTAAAAAAAATTATTTTTACATGCAGCTGGGAAATAAGATATACAGGAAAAAGAAATACAGGAAAAAGAAATAATAAGGAACTTATTAAAGTTATGAATTATTTAAATTCCGGCTCTGCAGTTGTGGGGAGAGAAGAAAAGCCTCAGTACTTGGTAAGCCCAATTTTTCTATCAGTAATTTTTGTATGTGATGAATTGGAAATGCAATTAATGTCATAATGTCATTGTGTTATTATGGTATCTCTAAATTGTAAAATCCTCTTATACTGTAAAAGTTTGAGTGACCATTGTGAGCCAGAAATGTTGTTAGATAAAGCAGTTTTCAATCTGAAAATTGTTGAAACTAAAATATGGACAAAAAGTTGTGTAAAATGAGTTATGTTACTTTATCAGTTCTGCTAATCCTGTCTTATATTTGTTTCATGTGAATTAGATTTTTTATGTTATAAGATCTGACAATTTAAAGCTGTTATATTTGGGATACAAACAGGTAGTAGTAATAATTGCTAATATTTACTGTGATAGCTGATTGTTCATTTAACTTTTTGGCTATTCTGGAAATATGCAGTGATAAATATGCAGAAATAAGTTTCCACCTTACTAATGATGAAATGAATAATTGTGCACAGTGAATTGTAAAGGCATTTCGTAGAATTCTTATTGAGCAAATGAGAAACTTGGAAAAAAAAAAGGAAAGAATTATTTAAATTCCTTCATGAAAAAATGATAACTGTAACTCACGAGACTTTTCTCAGTATGAGGATAGTTGAAGGGAATATATATGTATATATGTATGTATACATATATATGCATATATAAGTGGGTGTATGTGTGTATAAATCCATATATGATTGTGTGTATATGTTTGTACATTGTACATAGACAGAGGGCACAGGATCAGTTGAATAGGAAGTGATGATATCTAAAAAATAAAATTAAGAGATGAGAAAGGAATATAATGAGAGGAGAAAAGGAGAGGTAGAATAGGGTAAATAATCTCATATAAAAGAGGCAAGAGAAAAACTATTACAATGGAGGTGAAGAACAGGAAGGTGAAAGGGAATAGGTCGACCTTACTCTCATTGAATTTGGCTTAAGGAGGGAATAATGTTCACCTCAACTGGGTATTTTACCCTAGAAGAAAGTAGGGGGGAAGGAGATAAGAAGTGGTATCATAGAAGGGAGGGCAGTTTGGAGGAGAGGACAGTTAGAAGCACACCTTTTTGAAAAGGGACAGGGTCAAAGTAGAAAATAGAATAAGTCAGGGGTGGGATAGGATGGAGGGAAATATAGTTAGCCTTTCACAATATAACTACTATGGAAATATTTTGCTAACTATACATGTACAACCTATATTGAATTGCTTATCTTCTCAGTGGGCATGGGTGAGGAGGGGAGAAGGGAAATAATCTGGAAATCAAAGTTTTAAAAACAAATGTTAAAAAAATTATTTTTTACATGCAGCTGGGAATTAAGATATACAGGCACTAGGGTATAGAAATCCATCTTGTCCTAGCAGAGAGTTAGAGGGAGAATGGGAGTGGATATAAGAGAGAGCAGAAGTATTCATTAAGAGAGAAGAAGTATTCATTAGACTCTCTATTTTTGGGGTGGGAAGTAGGGGAAAGACAGGGAGAAAATGTGTAACTCCACATTTTGTGGAAATGAATGCTGAAAACTAAAAGTAAACAAATTTTTAAAAATTGAGAAGCCAGATAACCCAGATACTTTGGGTTAGAAGGAAGTTTGTGATATGAGGATAACATAAGTATGTACTGAAACATATTTTAAAAAGACCTTTTTAAAACTATAAGACACAATATTTTACTTTTTGTTCCAGTTTTCAGGAATGCTGGCCTAATTTCTTTGAGGACATAGGTACACATGTGGTCATAACAAAACCCTTTTTCAGTCCCTTTTAAATCAAGGTCTAAGTAATTACGCAGTTTTGTCATGTGACCGAAAACCTCAGCTTCCTCAGCTTATTTTTAATCTAATATTCTTGATATTTTGCTAATTAACAGATGAATACTTTTGCAGTATACTAACACAATAACTATTGACAGAAATCAGTTTGCAAAACAAAACAAAAATAAAACTACAGCTACGAACTCCAATAAAATCATGATCAACTTTAAATACTTTATCTACCTGGTATTCTGAGTAACAAATATTTTTTCAATTGTAGAAATTAGTAATTATAATAACAACAACAACAACAACAATAATAATAGCATTTATTTGGCACTTTGAGGTTTATAAAGTGACTTGCATTTATTATCTCATATGATGCTTATAATGGCCCAATGTGGTATGGGCTATTATTATTATTCCCATTTTATAGTGGAGGAAACTGAAATTGCAAGATATTGAATGACTTGGCCAAAGTCACACAGCTGTTAATTGTCTAGAGCAGGATTAAAGCTTAGGCCTTTCTCCAAGATCAATACCTTATCTGCTATACCATCCTGTTGTCTGATAATATACGAAAAAGAAATTGGAATTTGAATTCTAAATTCATCTGTTATATACCATATAATATTCTTCAAAGCATTAAAAAGGAATTATCTTTACCCTTCAGATGGGCTTTTTAAAAAATGCCAAAGAATTTAGTGCTATCTACTGTTATGAAATTGCCATGCTTTTCCCACAAGAAAATGATTATAGTCGAAAGTGGCATGCCATACAAGGAAGTCTGACATGCTCCTGCCTTTGAAAGAACCATAAACAATGGGCCTAATGATAGATGAATAGAGAAGGAATCTTCAGTGACCCACATGTTCCTTGGCAGATTTTTTTCTTTCCACTTTCAACTAACACATAAATTGCCCTGACAATGAGATACTCACTGAACAGCTGGTACAAAAGTCAGGAATCCTGTGGTTTATCAGCCTCAGATTTGGCTGGCAGCCCTAATGCAGTGGTTAATAGAGGATGGTTGCGGTAAGCAAGTTGGTTAGTGGTTAGTGATGAATTTCTACGTTTGTCTGACCCTCTGGGGAGTTATTTCATTCTGATCAGGAACAAGCTGGGCCTTTGTTTTCTTGGTGGCATTTTAATCTTTGAAATGAGCATAGCTAGTGTGTGACTGACTCACCAAAGAAAACCTCCTGTTTGGAGCTATGGGATTCTCCCTTTGTACTTCAAAATCACATCTGGTAGCAGATTGGAAGTTTTTCAACCCAAACATTATTTCCCTTTTGCTAAAAAAGGGGACCATTAACTACCTAATTCGAACTAATATTATCACTTTTAACAGAATTAATGGGTTGCTATAATTGCCAGCGCTGTTTACCTGCTTCTCGCTGAAAATATTTCAAAGGAACATGAATTAGCCATTGCCAGCTTTACAATTAGCGGGTGACAACTTTAATTCCAACTGCATGTTTAATCAACAGCAACAGATGGAACTATGCTTGGTGTTAAGTCATCCCCTTCACAGCAACTAATGGCAGGTGTGCTCCTCTTGCTCTTAGTGCTGAGCTCTTTTGCATACCAAATACTTTGTCACTGGCCATCTTAACAGCCCTGGAGTCAAATCATGTCTCCATAAATGTAGCACAGCCATGGGCTAAAAACCTGAAACAATTTGATTAGTCTAGAAAATGGGCATTATAGTTTTCTGAGATCACTAGCATTGAAAGATGGTATTACATTCACCACCACTACACCACCCCTCCCCCACTCCCATACAGGACAAGTAACTATTTGCATAGCAGCTTAGAGATTTGGACCATGTTCTTTGTTTTTACAAGCAAACAATTTTGTGACCCTACCTATCAAACCCAAATCATGAGTACTACTATTTAACATTTGGATCCAGCAGTGGATTAATTCAGGAATCCAGTAAGATATGCAACAACTCAAAATCACACAACATAGTTATTCTTAAAAATATGGTTTTGCTTTGTGAAGATCATTTCGTTACTCAGACAATTTTTTAAAAAATAACTAATGAGCTATCAGTCATGTTCATTTTGGTTAAAAAATCAATAACAATCCATTTAGGTCATAAAGAGCTTTGCCTCTCTGCTAAGGTTTGTAGGATCTCATTTTCACCTACTAAGGCTCTTGTGTATAGGTCTTGTTTATTTTGGTTAACACTGTTAAAATCACAAGAATATGCCAAAAATCATGGGAAATTCAAGTCATAAAGCATTACAGCTAGAAAGAACTTTAGAGATAATCTCATCACATCCTCTCATTTGTTACATGGGGAAAAATTTGAGACCTAAAAAAAGATATTTGATGTTTTGTTTTTAAACAAAAAAAGAGTGACTAGCAGATCCTGGGTTTTCTGATTATCAAGTCCAGTGTGTTTTATGCTACACTAAGGCACCTTTCCTTTATTTTGCTTAGATCATTTGTTGCTGAATGGATTTAGCAGGATTAATGCCTGCTCTTCATTTCATCAGCTCTAAGCATGCAAGAGTATTCTTCACGATTCTTGGGAAAGGGTGAGGAAGATTCTGTTGAACTAGAAGAGCTACGTGGAAATACAAAATCTCTCACCTTCACATTACCATGAACTTTAAGAGGCTGGATTTGCTATTATAGGTGTCACAGAAAGATTCAGGAACCCTTAGGACTACTGATGAACTTTACATTTTAACAGGTATATAGGCAGTGTATGCACTATTTTAATTACTAAATTCGCATCCCACAGTCATGCATTATTGTAGTTTACAAAAAGCCACATTCATTTTGATTAGGACAGCATTTTTACATGGCACATGATAAGTTATTTTTGCTTTTTGCTTTTCTTTTTTCCCCAATATATTTTTATTTCATTAAATATTTCTCAATTGCATTTTTAAAAAAATTAATCATTTTTTTTAATTTAGGCTTTCAAATTCTCTACATTTCTTCCTCTATCCTCTCTTTGAAAAGTAAATAATTTGATATAAATTATACATGTGAAGTCATTCAAAACATTTCCATATTAGCCATGTTGGAAAAGAAAATAGGCCAAAAATAAACATTAAGAAGAAAAATAAAATTTAAAAAACATGCTTCAATATGCATTCAGAATCCATCAGTTCTTTTTCTGGAGGTGGACAGCATTTTTCATCATAAATCTTTCAGAATTATTTTGGATTATTGTTTTGTTGAGAATAGCTAAGTTATTCTTAGTGGATCTTTGTACACCCTATTGTTGTTACTGTGTACAATGCTCCCTGTTTCTGTTCATTTCACTTTTCATCAGCTTACATAATTCTTCCTAATGTTTTCTGAAACCATCCTGCTTGTCATTTCTGATAGCACAATAGTATTCAATCACTAATAAATATCACAACTTTTCACTCATTCCCCCATTGATGGGCATCCCCTCAATTTCCAATTTTTGACACTGCAAAAAACGCTGCTATATTTTTGTATATGTTGGTCCTTTTTCTTTTGCTTTGATCTCTTTGGGTACAGACATAGTAGTGATATTGGTGGGTAAAGAATATGCACAGTTTTGTGACCTTCTCAGCATAGTTCTTATTCTCCAGGATACTTGTTTCAGTTCATAACTTTTCCAACAGTGAACAGCCCCTCCAACATTTCTCATTTTCCTTTTTTGGCCTAATTTCTGATCTGATAGGTGTGAGAAGCATGTGTTTATAGAAGGTAAAAAAAGTGATTTTTTTCAAGGAAAAACATTTGTTCCTCTGCCATTCCTCCAATAATGTTTTTATATTCCTAGATGTACATTAATGTTAATGGAAAAAAAGGAAATGGGGGAGAAATTTATGGAGGGAAAGTAGATGCAACAAATTAATAAAAAAAATCAATAATCACTTGAAAATCATCCATAATAAATTTGTGACTTATAAGCCATATTCATATAGCCATCTAATACCCTAACTGCTTTGTTTACAACCTACTTGATCTTATTTACCTTATTAAAATTATCTTTGCCTCAGTTTTCTTACCTTTGCCAGGGGTGACCTCAAGGAGTTCATTGGCTTCTAAAGTCCTTTCCAACCTGAACCTATAATTCTCCATAAAATATTACGGTAACTGTAGGGAGACCTCTATGCAGAGCAATGGTAGACAATGCCTGAAAAACTGAAAAATTCCTAAATTCTTGTAGTAGTCATTCCTGAAAAATGTGTCCCATGACTGCTGTTCAGTCAGCTAAGCTCATAGAAAGAAATACAAACAGAGTTGGGGCCTAAGGCTGAGGCTTAAGTTTACCTGGTAAGCACATGTGAATGATGCCATGTCTAAGAAAGTGACATGGAATTTGAGGAAGGCATAAAAAAGCATCTTTCTCTCTTTGCAGGAAGAGAGAAAAGGAGAAAGAGAGAGAGAGAGAGAGAGAGAGAGAGAGAGAGAGAGAGAGAGAGAGAGAGAGAGTTATTATCAAACCATATCTTCCAAAGAGAAAAACAAGAGAGAGTATGAAAATTTTAAAGTATATTACATGGATAGTTTTCTCTGGCTCAGGCTCCAAGGAAATCTCTATGTTACCCCCAAGGCAACAAGTCCCAAAACACCACATGTGATCCACTAGAAAAGTCTCAAAGTCCCATAAATGGGACTGTCAGTTGACTATACCCATTATACTATCTATCTATCTATCTATCTATCTATCTATCTATCTATCTATCTATCTATTATACATGTTCATATATGCTTATACGTATATGTATACCACATATAAGCACATATTTGCATAAATGCATTTTTTTCCATTTAGCAAGTTAACTAAATAATCTATAAATAATCTTGCATGTTGTAAAGGCCAATTAATAATCCCAGTAATACTAATCTTGTTCCTTTGAAAACTACTAAAGATTCCATAGGAAGGAATGGATAACAGCATTGGCCACTACATCTAATGTGAAAAGTTACAATAAGTGCCATTATGTATAGAATAGCTTTTCTTTTCTCTTTCCAAATGCAGCTAATGAAAAATGGTTTGTGCTAATAACAAAACCTACAACCCCTGGGAAAATTGCTTTCCTCTAATTATAATCATTTCTTAGCCTGTGACTTAGAAAGACTAATCTGAGATGGCACAATCCCAGGGACCATTCCAGCACTGCTTTGTCTCCTCTTATTTGTAATGTACCATTTGTTATAGCAGTGGTGACTCTGATGTGGTTTTTGAGTTTTCTACTTTCAATTCTTTCATAATTAACCTCAGGGAAAGCATGTTTCTCACATGGTAAGTGTGTCGCTAAACAATAATTTGATAACCTCAGAAATATGAAGGTATAAAATCAGAGGTTTTACTTTTTATCCTTTGGTAACTTATCTCACGGTTTAATCCTTAATTAATTAATGTTAATAAGTATTTATCAGGCACCAACTATGTTCCTGACACTGTGTTAAGTGCTGGGAATACAAAGAAAAAGATCTCTTCTGCTTTCAAGAAGCAAAATGCAAATAATTATGTACAAAAAAGGGAGGTACAGGTAAAAAATTAGGAAGCAATAAATAGATGGAAAGGAATTGAGAAAGGATGCCTTTAGAAGGTTGGATTTTAACTGACACTTGAAGGAAGCCAAGAAAACCAAAAGGTAGAGAGGAGGAGAGCATTCCATGTTTAAGTAACAATTGGTGAAAATTCCTGAAGTTGGGAGGAATGTCTTGTTGGAGGAAGAGCAAGGAGTCCAATGTGACTGGATCAAAGAGCGTGTGGCTGGGTATTAGGAGTAAAAAAGGTGGGGAGATTATGTAAGGTTACGAAATTTGTATCTTTGAAGGCAAAAGAGAGGATTTTATATTTGATCCTAGATATGACAGAGAACTAGAATCATATATTGAGTAGAGAAGGGGGTGGGTAATGTGGCTGGACCTATACTTTAGGACAATCACTTTGATAGCTGAGTGGTGGATGGGCTAAAGAGTTATAAGACTTGGGGCAAGGAGAACAACCAGGAGATCATTGCAGTAGTCCAGATCTGAGGTGATGAGTGCCCAGATCAGGTGGTAACAATGTCAGGAGAGGAGACATATGAAAGAAATGTTACAGAGCTAAAATTTGTAGACCTTGCCAACAGATTGAAGTTGAGGGGACTGGGAGAGTATAGAGAATCAATGATCACACCTAGGTTGCAAATCTCTTTGACTGGGAGGATAGTGGCATCTACAACAGTAATAGCAAGGTTTAAGTAAAAGCAGTTTCAGGTGTGTTTGGGAGGCAACTCAGAGCCAGGAGAGTTTCCAAGGTATGAAATAAATATGGCTACATTGTTAGGTTATGTGGAATTCTTTCTTAGTATAAATTTGTCATTATGCTTTTCCTGTAGGGGACTAACTCTCATGAAGGTGGCAAGGTGGGACAGGTATATATATATATATATTTTTCCATCTCTCTGGATGGCCTATATTTATTGGTTTGTATATTTGGCATCACCCTGTTAGCTGGAGAGTCAGTCATATGACATGAATAGGACTGTAGCAGAAGAAACCATAGGTCTCACCTCTAACTAAGACAGTCCCTATGTGAGAATTTGTTGCCATCTATGAAATATTCTTTTCAAATAAATGCATCAGCTTTATATGCAAGAAATACTCCATGTAAATTGACTTGTATATTGCGTCTATGCTTTCCTAGCAAGTCTAACTAGGAATACTGTATCATGATGCATATAAATTAAAAGAACTCTTTCTCACTTTTGACTTTCCCTTTCTCCCAATACAACAATATGTTTAAGTGGTAGTATTAATGAGATCCTTGAATGAGATCACCTGAGTGCCATTATAGAATTAGTTCCCATTTGATCTGGAGAATTCTAGACATCCCCATGGCCAAAGATTTGGCTAGGTATCAGTCTGGCTTCCCAAGCCATTGACTGTCCACTTGAAAGATAATGGCAACACTGAATAATTGTGAAAGGCTTGTGTAGCTTCTATTGTTGGTAGGGTTACAAAGATCAGGAGAGCATCCTTAAGCCGTCTTTATACTTGCTGATATGAAACAATGTGCCCAATACAGGAAACACAAACCCAAGGACTCATTGACTGTGTTATTCTATATACATGGGGCATTTGTTATTTTTTTTTTTTTTGGAGGGCAATTGGGGTTAAGTAACTTGCCCAAGGCCACACGACTAGGTTTTGTTTGTTTGTTTGTTTGTTTGTTTCTGTGTGAGTTAAGTGTCTGAGGCCGGATCCAAACTCAGGTCCTTCTGAGTCCAGGGCCAATGCTCTACTCACTGCGCCACCTAGCCTCCCCCATTTGTTAATTTTTAAAAAGATGTAACCATCTTTTACATAAACTAATAAACCCTAGCCTGGCAAAGATAGGGTGCAACCAATTACATTAATGTCATATTATATCATTGCACACTTAGCTCTATGATAATAGCTGACAAGCTTATTGATACTTTTTTTAAAGTATCCATAAAGTGGTGTGTGTTTGTATATTGGTTAAAAATGAGGTTATTTATGCTGTTAGACATGAGGCTCAGTCTCAGAAAAAAAGAAGAGCCATAAAATAGATCCCTGAGGGCACAGCCAAAATGGTGGAATAATGGCAGAGACTCAACTGAGCTCTCCCTAAAACACCTCCAAATATCTTAAAATAATGACCCTAAACAAATTCTAGAGTAGTAGAAACCACAAAAAGATGGAGTGAAACAATTTTCCAGTCCAAGATAACTTATAATTTTGGCAAGAAAGGTCTGTTGCAATTGCACCAGGGTAAAAGAGCAGTGAAGGCCACGCCAGCACAGACCAGGCTTAAATTTACTACTGAATAAATAGAGAGTTCACTATACTATGTGATCAGAACCTTAAAACTGTTTGCAGCAGTGATCCTCTGGAAACCTGTTTGTGCTTGGCTTTACATAATTGTTTTCCATTCCTTTATATATTTTCTTTTTTGTACCTTTTAATCTTTAATTAATGATTGGATTGTAATTAGTTCCTTTAATCATATAACTTTATATTCAAGATATTTAATATCAGGCCATATCATCCATAAAACATCAAAAAAAAACCTTTCAGACAAGAGCTTCAGACAACAACCATACTTTTTTTTTTAAGGAAAGATTTTTTTGGGGGGAGAGACTTTAGAGGTTCTAAGTTCAAAACACTGAATCAAGTCATTAGGTTGTTTGTGGAAAATTGAGATAATATGGATGTATTTAAGGAAATGAGGGTGATGTGCAAGAATCAGGGGGAAAATGCTTGTGAATAACCTCATAAGTTATAAAGAGCTATTTGTTTGTTTTTTAATTAGGGGAAGTTGTGTTTCAACATTAAAATTGATGTTCTTTTTCCTGAAATGACTGAGAATTTTTATTTAGTGACAAATGTTTGTAAATATATTTTGTTCAACAAATTAATTTTTTATTAAAATCTAAAATTTTTACTTTTCTAATCAAATTAATAAAAGGGGATTGCACAAAATTAGTAGACATTTTATTTAAATATATTTTAGGATGTATTATTGTGATGAAAATACTGAAATTAGAATTTATTTTCTTTATCTTTTATTTGCTCCTGTCTGAATAACAGACTTGGCTAATCATACTGACTTTGATGAAATTCATTATTAAGATGACTCCCAATAAATGACTGAATTAAATGTACGGACATATTTACTTGTTTTTCTTTTAGTTGTAAATGTATCATAGGTAACTGAATCTTCTAGTGCTTTTGTAGGAAATGTTTGCACAGTTAATTCAGAGTCAAGGTCAATAATCAAGTTATAATTATAATTTTAGCACTATAATAAACTGGAGAAGAAATCCAAGTACTTCTTAGGATCTCTCCTTCCCTGCCCTCCTTGGTAATACATGTTACAACTTACCTCGTCTAGCTATATTAATATGGGAGCAATAAGAGAATACCCTTTCCCTCTATATAATTATATATAATATAGAAAAAATAGACAAAGGGTTCACATGGTGAAGAGGTGTGTTTCTATAATCAATCTGGTGTTTTAGAGCTGTGGTCCTCAATGAGTCATGACAATTGTTTTGAGAAGCTGGCCTAATTTATCTTTTTTGAACCAAATTTATGTTAATCCTGAAAACATATGACCAAAGAGCCACAAGAGTTCTGCAACTCCTGTTAGAGAGAGAGAGAGAGAGAGAGAGAGAGAGAGAGAGAGAGAGAGAGAGAGAGAGAGAGAGCTTACACATATTAACAAAACCACAGTTAACTTTAAAAATAAAATGAAACAAAATAAAACCAAAACATTAACAGTGGTTATAAGCAAAAAGCTTTCCTTATTCCACTGGAGCAGGTCAAGAGACAAATATGCTGGGGCCCCTCCTAGTAAGAAATCCACTTTAGTGTGGACAAATCTCAATACATATAGGAATGGTTACACAGTGAGCTGTAGCCTTGACATTGAAGGAAACTAGCAACAATTAGACAAGTTTGATTAGCAGCAGAACTTCATGACCGGAACATTGGTACTGAAGCTGCTTGCCAAAGGTTAGGGACCACGTGGTGCTAGTGTGAAACAATTCTACAGTTTCCCAAAAGAGGGGAAAAAATGGAAAAGGAAAAGTACATATATGTACAGAAATATTTAGAGCAGCTCTTTTCTGGGGGCAAAGAATTAGGAATTGAGGGAATGACAACCAATTGTGGAATGAGTGACCAAGTTGTAGTATGTGATTATATTGGAATACTATTGTAGTATAAGAAATTATAATCAGGACACTCTCAGAAAAACCTGAAAAAAATATGTATGGTCTGATGCAAAATGAAATGTACTGTGTACAAAATAGCAGCAATATTGTAGGATGATAAACTAGGAATGACTTAGCTATTCTCAGCCATACAACAATCCAAGACAACTCTGAAGAACTTATGATGAAAAATGTTATCCTTCCCCAGAGAGAGAACTGATGGTATCTGAATACAGACTGAAGTATATTTCTAAAATTTATTTTCCTTGCATTTTTTTCTGTTTTCTTCCACAACATGACTATTGTGGATGTGTTTTGCATGACTATATAACATATCAAACTGCTTGCTTTCTCAGTGAGGGAGGGTGGGGAGGGAAAAAAAAGGAAAGGATCTGGAACTTAAAGTTTAAAAAAAAAACCAAATGTTAAAAATTGCTTTTTACATGTTATTTGGGGGAAAGGAAATACTAAAAAAAAAAAAAAGAATCAATTCTGGGTTATTGCTCTGTCTGAGTTTATACAGAGGTTGAGCACAAAGAATTGTTATTATGCCAAGCTCAGGCCATAGCTTGCTTCCTGGATATTTGCACTAAAAAACAGGGTATCTACTAATAATAAAAAGAGAGGGGTGGTCTTGGAAAGGGGCTCCTGACACGTATAATTTTGTTGCTAGAAGGAGCTTTTGATGAAAAATATCTCTTTATCAAAAGAGAGCAGCAGCTGCCCTGTAACTCATACTCTCATAATAGTTGGGGTACTATGAGGCTAAAGGAGTTAGCCAGGATTGTAGACCAACATGTATCAGAGCAAGGCCTTGAACCCAAGTCTTCCTCACTGACATTTCTCTCCATTCACCACCTCACACTCCCTTCTTAAAGGTATTAAAAACCTTTGATTCATAAATGATTTACCCTATAGGCTGAAATAAAAAGTTTCATCACTCTTGAGGCTAGAGCTGAGACAAAACCATCCATCTTGATAGGAGAATATGGCTGAAAGCACAAGGCCTGGTATGACTAATAGTAATAGCTATGATTTCAGCTAAGTCCTTTGTATTGTTTTCTCTTGACTGTTTCTTCCTCTTATCCTTTCTGGTATATCATAAAAACTATGTACTGTATCTCTGTTCCGGCTTCTTGCTTTGCCAAAGGTTGGAAAAATAGGGTATCCAAATAATTAAACGTGTCATAAAACATCACCCCAGCCTTATGTTTGGGCAGAGGTAGAATACTCCTGGTGGTCAAATGAGCAATCAAAAGTTAGTTTCAGGGGTGGCTAGGTGGCACAGTGAGTAAGAGTGCTGGCCCCAGAGTCAGGAGGACCCGGGATAGGTTCTAGCCTCAGAAAATGAGCACCCAAATATAAATAATGACTGGCTGTGTAACCTTGAGCAAGTTACTTAACCCCAATTGCTTTAAAAAAGTTTCATCCTGTCTACTTTTTTCCCCTTCCACTCTTTCTGCTAGGAATGATGGCTTTAATGTTCCTTTATATTAATACATTATCCATTGGCCCAAGGAGAGTTTTTTAATAATTGTGCTTCTTATATACTTATGGTTGTTGTTAAGGTTTTGTTGTTCATTATATAAATGTAATTTGAGATAGGTTTGTCTGTTTATGACTGAATTAGGAGTTCAATTTATTGTGCATTTCCTTGAGAGTTTAAATTAAACGGGGTAAGCTTATTTGTTACTCACTGAGTATTGCATTTTAATATGTCCCCATTGAATTTCTTTCTTTCTCTAGCAAAATTGTGCAATTATGTTGCAGTTTTTTTTTTTTTGAAGGGGAAAGGTAGGGCAATTGGGGTTAAGTGACTTGCCCAAGGTTACACAGCTAGTTTTTGTGTTCTGTCTGAGGCTGGATTTGAGCTTAGGTCCTCCTGACTCCAGGGCTGGTCCTCTATTCACTGTGCTACCTAGCCACCCCCATGTTGCAGTTTTTAAATTTGCCAGAACACTATGACCAAGACCTAAAAAAAAGTGCCATTTGTACTGGCTTCCAATGGAATTGGGTGTGCAGTAGGCTTAACACGCAGAAGAAGTTGGATATCCCCTTTCTTAGAGCAATCTGTATAACAAAGACTTGGTCAAATTTATGTAGCACTGTATCACAGATAGACAACATTGATCCAATTGACTGAATAACATATGAGAAGGTGGTTGTAACTGCTCTACCACTAAAAATAAAGACAGCTTTATTCTTAAATCCTATGTAAGAATTAAACCATTTCATTTACATAAATTTATTTATTGAAGGTAGGGGACTGAGTCTGATGAATTCCTGAATTTTCTTTCCTAGATCACAGAATTTTTAAATGGGAAGGGACTTTAGATAGAGGCACAACTCAGTGATTATGTGAATTCTCTAAAGGTTCTATGTTTCCTAGTATGTATTTAAAGTTTTCTCAAATGTGTTTTTTTTCTAAAATTCTATCTTTAGGTTTTAAAAGCATAGATGTTATTATTTTAGTGCCTACTGCCTGAGAGTCAAGTGTGCTAAATTTCATCCTTCCACAGAGGATTCTTTGGTACTCTTAAGGAATTTGGAATAGGTCAGTCTCTGCCATTGGCTCAAGCCCCTACTGACTATATTCTGCAAATTTTAGCGGGGAGGGAGACAGTATTCTAGGGCCATTAAAGATCTTAACAGTCCAATTGTCTTTTTACAAAGGAATATTTACTTCAAAGACATAGTAAAAACAAATGTAAAATCATTCACCCTCACACTCTTGGGTGGGAGCATGATTATCCCTATACCACCTCAATCTCTGGGGAAGGGAGGAGGGCTAAGTTCACAACTTAATTCAATCCCTATATAGCAGTCCTACCAAGTTCCAAGTCCAAAGTACCTTTTGGGCCCAAGTCCTGACATCCTAGCTTGTCAGGACTTCTTTATTGAACTGGGAACATCCAGTCTAGAATCCAAGCTTGAAAGGTCATCCTGGCTAGAATTCCAGGGCCCTGGGAATCCACTGCCTGTTCTTAGAAGTGAAAAGGACAAATGAAGCAAACTAAAACCCCAAGCCCTTTCTCGGGATCACAAGGCCTAAAGGTAGGGAAAGATGGCCCTTCAGTCCAACCAGATTAGTGCACAGTAACTGTTCCTCTTGTGGTAGGACAGGACCTTCCCTACACTGGCACCACAACTGGAAAGAAAGAGTGTCATTCTGAGCATTTTACAGATACAACCAGTTTCTCTTACACAGGCAGTGGACAAAAGCTGCTTTCACCCATGTGGTAAGGGAATGAAGAAGGTCATCCCCCAGAAGTAAATCCCTACTGTTTCCCATATGGGTGACAATATCATAATTGTTCTGGGAATGCACAAAGTGCTACTATAAAATCAACCCTAAAAGTTCTCAGGAATAGATGTTAACGTGCCATTTTCTGACAACTAGGGCCTTAAGAAAGTAACTACACTTAGAATTTTAATGACTTTCTTCTTTCTACCTCCATTCTCTTCTTCATGATTGTCATGGAACTCCATTACGTTCCTGAAGGCTTACTGTAGAATATAAACATCTAGTTTATATACACGAAGCCTCTTGCAGTATAACAGTCACTCATGAGGAAATTGTCTCCAATAAAAGAGGCACTCACAAATTCTAAACCTTCAGGGAGCTAGACTTTAATGGGCCATTTAAAATGAGAAGTGTACCCAAACTGGTGGTGAAATCCTTTTTAATTTATGGGTTGTTTTGTTGATATATAAATAGGTAGTTGTATAAATTTTAAAGACACAAATGCAAACAAACTCTACCTAAGTACACAACTTCGTTTTTCTTAAGTGCAACTGAGAATGTAAAATAATAACATTTAAAAAGACCTTAAATGAAGCTGACTGGTTTGTATTTGCATGAAAGCAGTAAAAGTAATGAAATTTGGAGATAAGGTTTTTATATAAATGTATTTGATATTGATGAACTGTGTACTTGCTAAGCAAGTACCTTTAATATAGTCCACATGAAAATAAAATCACATGAAATTTTTTGCTCATCATATCTTTTTTTTTTCCAAACAGGATTGTGGAGAATAATAAGGACAATGCTAATCTTGGAAAGATGAGGAGCTAGGTTCAAATCTAGGGTCTGATATCAATTTCCCATGGGATCATGGGAAAGACATTTCCCCCTTTTGAGGTATCCTCTTCTGAAATTTCCTTCAGAGGGTACAGCATAAGCTTTGAATGACTTTGGTTTTAGTAAATCTTCATCCTTTGTAGGTGGATTTTTTTTTTGGGGGGGGAAACAGCCAACAGTATTTTGTAGCTAAGTCTAGCAAATCATGTGGATTTGTCTAGCAAATCTGGAGAGTCTGTTTTAAATTTATTTTAAATGAAGTTTTACTAAGATATAATGAAACATTTTCTCCTAAACTGCTTCATTCCTTAAATAAAAGTAAAGTTAAACAGAATTATAGAGGTAGAAGGAATCTGTGAAGTCACAACCCACAGTAATCCATTCTTCTTTTGGATAACTCATTAGTACATTCTTTGGTATTAAATTAGTTTCCTTCTTAGTATCTTTCACTCACCAGTCCTATAAAACAGACTTTTTCTTAAAGAAAAAATAGAATTTTGTATTTTCCCTTTAGATATTTATGTTACAGACTTTTATCAGCCTTGCAAAAGTGCACTAGTATTTCACACTGCCTTACCTTCCAATGGAGAAGCAAAATTCCTTTTATCACCTACAAAAGACAGAATTCTCAACAGTTGAGTACTACTACTACTACTACTACTTCTACTACTATTACTACTACTACTACTACCACCACCACCACCAGTATTGGTGTTTCTGCTTCTGCTTCTGCTACAGCTTCTGTAGCAGCTTCTGCTACAGCTACTACTGCTACTACTACAACAACCAGATCATGAAAAAAAATAACTCGATGAGTGCCTTATAACAGTAAATAAGGAACTATCAACATAGTACTATTTGGACACCTTATGATATCATGGAGATGACCTACAGTTTTCACAATTTAGCTCAGTGTAACACAAGTTCTATCAAGTCTTATCAAACCAAAAATGCATCACTGATGAACCAAGCAACAGACTATGTGTCTGTTATCCAAAAATAATTTAGCTAAATTGAGAGAGTCTCATTATCAGAAGTTTATCTACCAGATAAAAATTGGGGCAAGAGGGATCACAACTCATGGACATGGATTTGAAGTGTTAAATTACATTGCATGGAAATATCCATCTGGTTTTTCAGTAATCAAGAAAAAAATAAAATTGCAATTCTAATTCACAAAGTAACATTAAAAAGAGGCAAGTGGAAGTCAAAGAGCATTGCTCATTTTAATCACTTTGAATATTTTTACTGTGAAAACTATATCTGTTGTAGTTTCTATCAATAACATATTTCAAATGAATAGGTTTTTTCCTTGTTATTGGAAATACATGTTTTTCTGATAAGTTTTATGAAAATGTAATATTATCAATTAAACTTAGTTGCTGAAATAACTATTTGCATTTAAATTCATTAAATATTAATGTAAGTTTTATCAACATGAAAATTTCAACATTTGCATTTCCAATAATTTTCATCTAGTTTTCCTCTAATACAGCCAGAATACATTCTGTTTTAGTTTCCATTTTTAATAAGGGTATTCAAAAATAAATTTTTGTATCCCTTATTTCTGTCATTCTTGATTGCATTATGGGATACTGTTTTGTTTGTTTTGTTTATCTTTGGACTGGATCTGTGATTTCATTGCTATAGGGACCTCCCAGCTAGAAAATACTCTCTACCAGTTCAGATAAAAACCTACTCTACACCTTATTAGCTTAGATAATTATTTAGGATATTCATTAAATGACTGCCTCAGAGTTACACAAGCATATTTCAGAGGCAAGACTTGAATCTAGAGCTTCCTAACCCAAGACTTGTTGTCTATCCATTATACCATGATGCTTCTCATGTTTCTAAATTTATCAACCAGGGGTTGTCTCCAGTCATCCTGACCTATGTCTTGGCACTGGACTTAGATCAGCCTAAAGGAGAAAGTGAGGGTAATGACTTTGTATAATAATCCTGCCTCACTTAAGTACAATTCACATGCAAGTCAAGTCATCACCCTCCTAATGTAATTAGACTTTTTAGAGAATAAATGACAAATAACAACACATTAATGAACAATGATTGTTTACATTTACTAAACAATTCCCATTATGTTTCATATTTATGTTGTCTTAAAGATTGTTTGATTGATGTGGGTTTGTGGAGTTTTTAAAATTTTTTTTGTGATTATAAATGTTGAAAGATCAGATGGGTCTTTCTCTAGTAACAATGGAAATTGAAGGCCAGAGACTTTGCTGCTATTAAGTTATATATAAAATACATAAAGTATTCCTTTAGCACACTAAATCTAACAAGGAAACTGGTAGACATTCTGGTTTCACCTAGCTTTCTTGTTCTTGCCCGTTGGTTAATATTAACGGCAACAGGAAACATTATGGGACTGAGAGGAGACACTGCCTCAATTTCGGGCCTTTATTGGGTAGAATGTCTGACAGAATTACAATAAGTACTTGAACTTAAAAAGTGCTTCTAGCCCCAAGTAAGATAGTTGATTGAAGTCAGAAACTTTAAGGAGTAACAGGAAAAGGATTACTCAAAGCAAAGGGCTTAATTTTTGATGATGGCCTCACTCATAATAACATGTAGTCTACTTTGGGGGCTATGAAAACAACCGAGGAGGTTTGGTCTGCCTTCTTAAGGTGAAAGGAAATGGGTTAATCTTACTTTCATTGAATTTGGATTAAGGAGGGAATAACATAGATATTCAGTTGTGTATCTTACCCTACAGGAAAGTAGAGGGGAAGGGGATAAGATAGGGGGATGATAGAAGAGAGGGCAGATTTAGGGAGAGGGTATTTAGAAGCAAACACTTTTTTTGAAAAGGGACAGGGTCAAAGGATAAAATAGAATGAGTGGGAAGCAGGATAGGATGGAGGGAAATATAGTTAGTCTTTCACAATATAACTACTATGGAAATGTTTTGCATAACTACACATGTATAACCTATATTGAATTGCTTATCTTCCCAGTGGGGGTGGGTGAGGAGGGAAGAAAAGGAAAATTTTGGAAATCAAAATTTTGAAAGCAAATGTTAAAAAAAATATTTTTTACATGCAACTCGGAAATAAAATATACAGGCACTGGGGTATAGAAATCCATCTTGCCATACTAGAAAGTTAGGGGAAGCATGGGGGAGGATATAAAAGAGAACAGATTGGGGGAAGAAGTATTCAGTAGGCTTGGTATCTTGGGTTGGGGGTAGGGGAAAGAGGGGAAGAAAATTTGTAACTCAAAATCTTGTGGCAATGAATGTTGAAAACCAAAAATAAATAAATTAAAAATTAAAGGAAGAATTTTGTATGAAGTAATAAACTACATATTATCCTCAATAATCTAATTTGTTTGTTTGAAAAGTCATCTACAAAAACCAGATAAATACAATGTTTCATTTTTCTATATTTACTATTCATATTTGTGTGTTAGTGTATAAATCTGTCATGAAACTAGAATTAACTAAGATCTATTATATGAAAAGTTAGTCTAAATCCATTTCAAATGAAAATTTTGATCCATTTTCCCAGGTATATTTTTTAAAATTTAAACCCTTTCACTTTTTTTAAAGGTTTAGCAAACAATAGTTTTATATGTTTAAATCTATCTCTGCTATCATTGGTATTCTGCTCCACTGATATCTTTCTTCCTATTTTCATTAACAGATAATTTTTATAGCTGGTATTATAAATTTAATGTTTTTTTAGTTTAGTAGCACCTTTAACTTCTGTTGCTGTTGTTCCATTTCACATATTCCTCAATAGCTTCATCTATTATCCAACCCAATATATATATATTTTAATTAAGATTGTGTACCTAATAAAACATGCATTTGTATTTTGATTTGCATACCATTAAATGTATTGTCCTAGAAAAGATCTGAGCAAGTCATTTTCATTGTCCTAGGCAGCTCACATAAACTATAAGTTACAGAAAAGTTGTCGATAAGCATTGATAGAACTTCCTCACCAGGAATTTTCTAGTTTGATGAAATAATATATCTCTTGCTTTTCAATGTGTCATTTTTAATATCTTAATCAAACCTATCTATGAACATTGAATATTCCTCTATTTGTATCTTATTTTATATCAGTAATTACAGTTTTATAATTTTCCAAGTATAGGTCATATATATTTTCTAATTAGCTAAATTCCAAAATAGAGTGCTTTTATTGTGTTTGTAAGTCTACTTTTTATTGTGTTTTCTTTATCTTTATTATGAGTAAATAAGAATGCAAATTTCTTTCATTGTTGTACTTTGTATTCTCAGACATTACTGTCTGCATTAATTTGTTGCTTTTTGAAGCAATTGAATTTTCTCAATACACAATCATGTCATCTGCAAATTATGGTGTTTTGCTCCGTTTTTCTCTAAGGTTAATCACTATGATATATATTTCATGTTCTTTTGTAAATGATAAAATTTGCAACAATATGTACAATAAAATGGTAAAAGTAGGCCCATTTTTTAAAAAAATATTTTTAATGGAAATGTTTCTTATGTTTCTTCTTTACATAATATAGTGGCTCTTACCTTAAAGTAGACTATCTAGTATGTTGGGGAAATTTTCTTTCATTAATATTATGTTCCATTTTTAATCATAAAGGAATGCTGGCTTTTGTCATTAATCTTGATTTTTAAAAATTTCATTTTGATTTAAACTTATGGAATAAAACAAGTATTTCCTTAACATAGTACAATCCAAAAAAAAAAAAAAGATAATTGCATGTGAAACTGCAAATATACTGGGCACAACCTACTATTTCTTTCAAGTATACAATAAAATTATCAAGTAAATTTCTTTTTCCCCCTTTTTTCTTCCCTACTCTCACTCTAGACATGTTTACCATTAGACACAAATGCACACACACACATATATGTATATATAAAATTATTCTATACATAATTCTATTTATCAGTTCTTCCTCTGGATGCTGATAGTCTTTTTTTATATATGTCCTTCATACTTATTTTGTATTGATAATAGTCAAAATAACTTATTCACTCAAAGTCATTCTTAAAACTATATTGACATTACTATATACAATATTCTCTTTGTTCTGCTAATTTAGCTCTTCATTATTCTGTGCAAGCCTTTCTATGTTTTTCTAAGAACATTGAGCTCATCATTTCTTCTAGTGTTCCATCACTATCATATACTACAACTTGTCTAGTCATTACTCAATTGATTGGCATTCCAATTGTTTGCCACCACTTTGCAACAATTATATAGATTTTACTTTATATATTGAAAATATGTTGAAAGTTTAATCTTGCTAAAAATATATGCTATAAATGTTGCTTGGTCATATTGATTTTTTTGAAGTATTGATATATTATGTTACTGGCATCCTACTTAATATTTAGTATTTGTAGTCATTAGGGAAATTGGGCCATAATTTTCTTTCTAGTGTTATCTTTGTCAGGCTTTAAGATCAAAAACATATTTACATCTTACAAAAGGTATTGCATAGTATTCAGTCTTTTTCAAAATTTATGAATCATCTATGTGATATAGACAGTATTTCTTCTTGGAGGGCTTGAAAGAGTTCAGGTGTGAATCTACTTGGGACAGGTATTATTTTTTAAATTATAATTTGATTATTCTTCTTATTCCTCCAAAATTAATATATCAAAATTATTAATTTCTTTTTTAAAAAAGCAATTGGGGTTAAGTAACTTGCCCAAGGTTACAGGGCCAGTTTTTTTGTGTGGGTGGTAAGCATCTGAGGCCAGAACCGATCCAGGTCCTCCCAACTCCAGGGCCAATGCTCTTACTCACTGTGCCACCTCACCGCCCCTAAAATTATTAATTTCTTGTTGTGTCAGTTTGAGTCTTTTATATCTTGTAAGTCAATCACTATTTCCCCTTAAATACTCTACTTTTTTGTGTTTGTTGTGCAGTCCATCTTCAAGTCTAATTTTGCTGGTTTGCATTCTTCTTTCCTTCTTTTGGTTAAATTTGTTAGTGGTTTGGAAATTTTGATAGTTTTGTTATTCTTTTTAAGTTAAATGTGAGCTATGATTTTCTCTTGAAAATAATGCTTTGATTAACTATTATATACACATAATATATATATGTATATATATATATATATACATATATATATATATATATATATACATATTTTTATTCCTGAATGTCATTTTTTAGCACAGGTATTGAAAAACTAAACATATAGAAAAGGAAATGTATTATCTCTAAGTGCATTTGTCACTGCAATGAAGGAGACCTAGTAAAAAGTTCAAATTGAATAGATTTCCTTTGGCTGAAGATTTCATGGCTCATTGGATTGTATTATATTGTTTACATCAGGTCCAAGAACACTACACAGTATCCAGAAAGAAACATTTTTACTCAAAAGAATTTGGATGAGTTATCCACATAGGAATTACTAAATAGTTGAAAAATGTCCATGTCTACATTATGGCAGGAAGTTGCATGACCAAACTATAGAGCTTATTCATTAGAATGTATTTGTGGAACAAATAGTACAAAAAATGAAGAGTTAGATCAAGAATTAAATGAGATAAAGTGAAGGAACTGACTTACAATCATGAAATTTCAGAGCTCCTTTTTTGATCCTGAACATCTCCCTAAAACAAAGCTCTATCTTTTTTTTGGAGGGCAATTGGGATTAAGTAACTTGCTCAAGGTCACACGGCTAGGTTTTGTTTGTTTGTTTGTTTGTGTGTGCCTTAAGTGTCTGAGGCCGGATCGGAACTCAGGTCCTTCTGACTCCAGGGCCGACTCTCTACTCACTGCGCCACCTAGCCACCCCTATCTTTTTTTTTTCTTTTAAACAGGAACAATTTAATTATTTGACTTTGACATCCAGAATCTATAAGAAACTTATTTTGAGCAACCAATATTCAGAATTGTAAAATTTAAAAAACATATTTTAGCCCAAAAAGGAGAAAAATAGCATATTTGAAATATCCGATATCATTAGTAACCAGAATGTCCCTGAACAGTCATTTTGAGCCTCTTCCCCAAGTCCCTCCTTTTTGCTGATTATTTTCTACCTTTTGTCAAATCCTTAAGATTTTCTTAAATGAAAAATGATGTGGTGTTTGTTTCCTAAAGTAAAAATAGCATTTGTCAAAAGGGTCAGGGAGCCTTAAACTAGACATTATGAATTAGTGAAAATATATATATTGAATTACTATTCCTACTAAGTTCCAAGTGCTATGATAAATACTGGGAATGGATGTTAACTACTCAAAGATGTTCCACGGTCAAGTTCACACTGGGAGGGAGGAGGAAGATGACATATTATTAGAGAGTTCAGTTGTTCTGTAAACTGAAAGACTTTTAAAATATTCTGAGTCCTAAAAGTCATAATAATGCACCACTCTGGCAGACTGCATAGATCAGACAGGCATCTTTAGATCGTAAGAAGGTCAGATGATATTGGGATACTGTTGCCCATACAAACAAGGCAAATGGTAAAGCCAGGAAGTCCTTTGAAAGCAGTGTCAGGACAGATATCGAGGTTTGTTTCACAGGCCATTTTACCTGAAGGAAAACTCATTCCACCAAAGTTTCATGAGTAGTCAAGCAGTCTGGTTTGGTTTCTAGGTGGTTTGGGGCAAGAGTTAAGTAAGTCAAGAATTCAGTTGGATCTGACAGAGATGAGGATATTTGCATTTCTCTTATTATTAGTAGTAGTATGTGTGAACAATTTCTAATTATTTATTGTATGTTTACAGTATAGTATATGATATTTTCTTTATTTATTGAAGAAAAATTCACATGGCACATCGAAAATCTGAGAAGGAATATGAATAAAATGACCAAAGATAGCCATGGAAAACAGTTACAACACAAAGAGGGAAAAGGGGTAGAGATTGATTTGGAGATTATATTGCAGAGTTAATGAGACTGTCACTTTACATTTCACCACATGCAGAGTATTGATTGAGTCTTCTCACTTTCTAGTTGCTTCTCTTGATAATCTTTGAGCTTCAGTATT
Organism: Gymnobelideus leadbeateri; assembly: GCA_011680675.1. NCBI lineage: Eukaryota > Metazoa > Chordata > Mammalia > Diprotodontia > Petauridae > Gymnobelideus > Gymnobelideus leadbeateri. Next base: position 112,404 of record WOXC01010906.1, read on the forward strand.
GTTTTCAAATTTCAATGAGCAGGTACATACTTCCACTCAACATTCATGCTCCAAATCATATTATACACCCTGGTGAATTGTTCTTTGTGGAAAACTTCTTTATTCTTACTTGTTTCCAGCCATTTTCTTCCCAGCTTCCAATTTATTCATTTGTACCTTTGGTGATGTAGATTATCTGTGTACACAATAAGTTTGCCCTTGTTTTGGGCCTTTGCTTGCTAAGTCCCTTTGGTAGCTGCTTCTAATGATGCTCTTTTGTTTGTTTTCCAGAATGTGTACCATTTATGTTTAGATCATAGTCTGGTCCCTAGTAGACACCAATACCTTCTTGTGCTCCTTATCTTCCACTATTTTTTCAAGCACCATTGACAATCATAGTTAGGGTCTGATACCTGGTATGGTTGCTCATACCTACTTTGAGCCTCTAGTCTGCCAACCATAGTCATAGCTCCTTGGACTGTTTCCAACTCATCTTCAGTCTCTCCGAAGGCTTGGTGAAAAAAAAAGAAAATTAATCTGACCTTTAGATATGGTGAACTCCCAAGCTACAAATCCAGCAGCTTTAAAAGCCAGTCCATCTTTTTAATACCAATTCTGTTACATGGCTACAAGCAAGGAATAAAATAATCTACAAAGAATTAAAAATGAGTATCATCCAAAGGGCAAGAGAGAGGCACATGCTGGTTGTGACTGGAAAACATAACAAATAAGGAATTACAAAAAACTGGAATAACAAATATCATAAGAGAAATATAGAAAAAGGAGAGAAACTAGTTATGTAGTAATAGAGAGGGAAGACAGGTTAACATCCTGAGCGCTCTTCTAGTATGCTTGCATTGTCAGAAGAACTTATTTGAACACATGGACAAAAACTGCATAAGATAAGTAGGCATAAATATGTTGTGTCTTTCACCAAGAGAAAGCACGAAACAATGGGATTACAGATGAGTTTGAGTATTCAGATATTCACAAACTAGGCACAATGTCAATTTGAGATACTAAGTAAAAGTCTGCTAAATAATAAAAATCAATGGCCAGAGAAGGTCATCTCTGATTATGATAGATGTTGTAACCATGCTTTAAAAGAAATAGGTGAAATAACTGGATACGTTTTTACTGGAAAATGGAAGACAAAAGGTAGATGATCATTGTCTTCAAATACTTAAAGGCTTTTCTGTGGAAGAAAGATTAATTCTGCTTCAATATAGCAAAGGTGAATTAGGACAAATGGATAAAATTTATGAGGTAGTTTATTTCAGCTCAGAAGAACAACTTTATAAAAATCATAGATTTACAACAAAAAATAAAAAGGACAACACAGAATGTTCTGCTTCACTAGAGTTTTACCGGCTACTGGCAATAATCAGCACAAGCTTAAATGACCACCTGTCAATGATATTTCGAAACATAAAGATGCATCTAATAGAGTTAGGATGAATTACTTCTCAGGAGACTTCTAACTATGATTCTAAGTAAATAATGCTAGCATTGTTTCTGTCTAGCTACACAATATTTTTTTTTCCTCAAAATTCCCACCAACCACTGAATTTAATAAATTATGTGACAGGCCCCAGGTCTTTTCAAAATCAACACTTGATGTATATATTCATCCTATTTTCAGTCAAACTGTTTGGAGCTGTTTTGTATAAGTAAAGCCTAGGTGTTGAATCGGTAGCTTCTGTTTTCTAGTTCTCTGTAGGTTTCCACATCAATATGTTCATCCTTATCAACCAGCTCCATAAGGCCACTTAATTATTCACTGATTAGTCACTTCCCTCAACAACATGAAGGGAAGGGCATCAGATTTTGATAATGGTATTGATGTAGTTAACATAGACTTCAAACGAATGAGTGTGAAAATAGGAAAGGGTTTTCACATAACTTTTTTTTATGGATCTATAGATAACAGTTCTGAAAATGCATGTTGCCACTATTCATATAGAGCAAAAATAATGCTAAACAACATTCAGTTCCTTCAACAAGCCTAAAATTGTCATGCACTGAAAAAAATGCAAAAATATAATGAATTTCTTTTCTGACTCTATGCTCTGTTCTCTTCAGACCAGAGATCAGATGCAGCTTTGAGAGTAGTGAATTTCAATTGATAGCCTAGTTTGTTTTGGGGGAATAATCAGAATGAAACAACATGGAAGAATAAATCTCTTTTCATCCAAAATTAGAAGAGGCGAGGTCATTTTCCGGCCTGTATATTAGCAGATGAAAAGTAGGGTAAAGGTGGTTCCCTTAGTTCAGACATGCATGTCTGGGTTCCCAAAATAATGAGTGGGATGGAGAGAGAGACAGAGAGAGAGAGAGAGATAGACAGACAGTCAGAAAGAGACAGAGAGACAGAGAGAGTGACAGAGACAGAGACAGATTGGGGGGGGGGGAGAAAGACAGGGAGAGAAAGAGAGATATGGTTTCTAATTAAGCCATTAGGTGACACAATGTATAGAGCATTGAGTCTGTCATCAGAAAAACTACTTCAAGTCCATCTTTAGACCATAACTAGCCATGTGACTGTTGAAAAATCACAACCTCTGCCTCAATTTCCTCAGTTGGAAAGTGGGAGCAATAATAGCTCCAATCTCCCAAAGTTGCAGAGAAATCCAATGATATAATGTTTGTAAAGCACTTAGCACAGAGCCTAGCACAATATAATCATTTCTATTTAGTATATCTACATACACATATATATAGACATGAATGAATACATATATGTATATATGTATATAATATTTTATGTGGATAATAATATATTTTATATATCCCTATATATACATATATACATACATACCCACATTCATAGGCACAAATATACACATTGAATATCTATACATATATACATGCATACACAAAAATATACGTGTTTATATACACATATGCAGACATGATTAACAACAGTATTGCTTATATACAAACTATTACATATAAATTTTATTCTTCATAAAGCACTGTGCTAAGTGATTTACCAATATTATGTCATTAGCTCCTTACAACAACCTGGGAGGTAAGTACATATATAAGATTAATACAAGTATTGTTTTGGTTACATGTAATATGTGTGTGCATTGTATAAATTCTTGTAAATGCAAACTTGTTAAGATCTATAATTTCACTGGTATAGGGAACGAAGAAACTCTAAGCATGAAAATCCTCTCCACCCATGGAGATCTTCAATTCCTCTGTAAATTATAATACTAGAGAGTTGTCTAGGAGTAATAAGAGATTAAAATAATAATGAAAACATTAATGATGATGATACTAGTTAATATTTATAGCATGCTTTAAGAGTTGTGCAGTGCTTGACATATCTAATTTGATACTTGTAGCAACATTGTTAAAATGTGATATTATCTCAGTTTAATATATGAGGAAACTGAGGCTGAGAAAGTTGAAATCACTTGCTCAGGGCTACACATTTAATAAGTTTCTGACATAGGATTCAAACTCATATCTTCTTGACTCCAAATTTGACACTCTATCTGTTATGTCCTCGATGCTTGTCCGTCCATGTTAACAAACTAATATTGGTGAGGAAACTTGAACATACTTCTTTTAATGCCAGTTCTCCATCTACTACACCATACTACTTCTCAAACAAATAATGGTATATGACATATGCAATTACATATTAGGACAGTATGGCATTAACAATTTTACTTGTCATAAAAATTATATGAATCCATTCATATTTAATGTTGGCAAATGCCAGGACTTACAAATCTTCTGTCTATAGTGGGCAACTTATCCTGGCTTCTAGAGGCCTCATTTGGATTAGGATAAATCTCTCCTAAGTAATGGAAAGATGTCAGCAAGTCTAAAAATATCTGTGTCACCAAGGAGTTACCATATCCATTATTTTGTGTAAGGGCACAATATTGTCACAAATTCACAGAGCATTATCTCACTCCAAAAGAAATACTGGGTTCAAGCCTCCAAACCATCAGCTTTCAGAAATGTACATACTCCTTCCATTGAATTGTAGCAGATAAAGAAAGATGTGAAGTTCACATTGTTTGGAATGTAATCCATGGCATTTCTTACAACCTTTAGTTGCATTCAAAGATTGTGTCATAGAAAACTTCAAAGCATACAGAACAAAAGTTAAAGGCAAAATAAAAGGTACAATGTTTTCAATACAAACCTTTAAAATGCAATGTCACTTTAAACCTACTTGAAAATATCAGCAAATAGAGCATAGGACTGCTTAGGATTCATTTTTAATGGGACCAGTCAAGATTCAGATGCGTTTTCTCAACCTATAGACAAAGAATCAAGTTCTGAAGATTAATACAGACAAGAAATCTATGAAATATGAAAAGGAACCCCGTTGGCTTAATGAATAGGAGAGAAATGTTGAAATCACGTAATGAGGAAGGAATGGGAAAACCACTTGTTAGAATGCAGAAAGTCATCTACATAAATAGTACATTGACATTTACATTGTAAAGAGAAAATGTAGAGATCAAAATGAAGGGTACTTAAGAAGGCAGGAGTGAGCTTACAAAACTCTGTCACCTTTACCTAGTAAAAATGTCTTCAGATGCTTGATATTATGGGGAAAAAAAGGCGATAACAGAAAATGATTGAGTGCAGAAGCATATCTCACAGTGGCTCTTGATGGATCATGAAGAAGTGGATTCTGAAAGAACTTTGATATTTTTCCAGTCATTTTACTGTCTCATTTCATGATCTTGGAGAAGTTACTTGCCCTTTAATTTATCAGTCCTTCAGGGATGATGAGTAGGAGAGCTGGCAAAGTAAATATTTCTCTGATTAGGGAAAGTAAATGGGTGCTCATCTATAAATGTACTTTTTCTTATTCTGGTCTGAATTTTCAAAATGGCAATTGGGAAAAAGAAATGTTATGTACACTAATGATAGAACATATGTCTACCCTGATTGACGTCCACCAGTGCTTCCATTCCACTTTTATATGAGATACAAGGTGAGGAAGATGCCTAATATGGCAGGGTCTCCAGATAGATTAGCTAAAATAGTGGTGGCAGTGATGGTGGACATACTTCAGGGTTGGGTCTATAGTCATAAAAACTAGGAAGATTCTCATGATATTAGTTCAAGATTATGGGAACCACTGGGTACATATCTTCCCATGTTCAAAAAGTATGAAAAGTCATCATGCAAGTCATTGGAAAATTGTCTCCAGGTTATTTGGGCACAGACTGTAATAATCTTCAGGGAAATCTCAATGTCAACCATTTTTTCTCCTCCTCTGTTTCTTGTCATAGAACATTAAAACTAGTCCTTTTGGTAGAAAAAGTCTTTGTATAACCACTTACAGTTTATGGATAAAGGAAGAAAGACCTAGAGAGAAGTCACAGCATGATATTTTGGAAAGGACATTGGAATTGGAAGCAGAAGACGTGATTACAATCTTGACTCTGGTAATTACAACTTCTGTGATTTTAAGAAAATAACTAACTTGTCTCAATCTCAGTTTGATTATCTTTAAAATGATGGGGATGTACTAGATGATCTCTGAATTTCCCTCTAGATATATGCCCCTTTGTGATTTGTCCAGGATCACATAACGACAAGTAGTATAGGTTGGGGTGGGAAATAGGGGAATTTCCTGACTTCCACATCCAACTGTTTTTCCTTGATTTACAGTATAATCCCAATCCCTCTACTCTTACAAACTAGACTGGAGGAAGTAGAAATTTTTCCTTACAAAATGTTTCTCAAAATTTTTGAGATCTCCTTATTTCTACTCAATTTTATATTATGGAAAATTGAAGGGGCGGCTAGGTGGTGCAGTGAGTAGAGCATCGGCTCTGGAGTAAGAAGGACCTGAGTTTGGATCTGGCCTCAGACACTTAACACACACACAAACAAAAACCTAGCCGTGTGACCTTGGGCAAGTTACTTAACCCCAATTGCCCTCCAAAAAGTAAAAAAAAAAATTGAAGTGAAGGAATGAAACATATGTATTTGAGGAAGATTAAAGAACAACAAATTCTCCCAATTTCTCCACTGCCATATTAATGGAAAAGCTAATGAGGAAAAAAAAAAAAGAAAATCATACACCAAAGAGAAAGAGGAAGGGAGCAGGAGGAGAAAGAAGAAGGCACAGAAATAGAGACAGAGGAGCGAAGGAGAATTAAAAACTGCTTTAGAAATGTAATCAATTTTTTTAAATAAATGCTTGCATTACTAAGATATATTAACAAATCAACATCTAGATAACTACTTTGCAGACACAATAAAAGGGGTCACTAGCTACTCATATATACTTAAGCTGTAACATAAAATGGATAAAGGAGTTTCAAACTAAAACCTACTCCTGAGTTTTACAGCATTTGTTGCAATTTATGTTGGAAGGCAAAATGGCAAGACAGTCTTTTCTCCAGCCAAGTTGGAGTTATAGGTTTAGTATTCAGTGGTTCCTAGGACAAAAACAAACAAACAAAAAACACCTTTCATGATTATAAGGTAGGGGTGCCTTCCTATTCATTGATGTGCCATTTCAACATAAATTACCTTTTATGACTTGTTGCCAAGGAAAGGTGATTTCTCAGTCTGCTTCTGGAGTTCTCCTGAGGTAGCAAGAAAATAAAATGAAATGGAAGTTTAGGCCAAATAGTAAGAAACATTTCTTATACCATCCCTCCTGCTACATTTTGCAGGAAAATTGATGATTGCATTCAAGGGTGAGGCTGGAAATTTGACCTCTTAGAAATTAACACTTTATTATGTCCTTGGAATGGTAGTTAACATCCATTACTATGGCTAAAGATGGCAAAGAAGACTGTCATCATTCCTGCTGTTCTTTCCCTGTCACTTTGTTAAGTCAATCTCATACCTCCCACTATATACCTCTCAATATATATGATACATTTTGACCCTGAATATCTTTAATCAATCAACAAGCCTTTGTTAAGTGATATTTTGTGCCAGGGAATATGCTAAAAACTGATATATAAGAAAACAAAAAACAAAGCAAACAAAAAACAGTGCCCTCAAAATCTTCCCATTATACTGGGGAAATTAAGAAATTAAAACTACTTTTGTGACATATAATTATGTATATATACATATATCATATCATTACAACACATCTATCTTTCTATCTATTTGATAGAAGATAACTTAGAGGGAAGAAATTAGAATCTCAGATAAATGAGAAAGGAGTCCTAAGGAAGGTAGTCGACTTTGCTTTTATCCTGTCACCATAAACCTCTTCCACTCCTTAGGCTTAAAGGGAAAATGTACAGTTTGTTTTTCTGTATTGCTTACCTCATTCAGCTGTTCAGTGAATCATTAGCACTAGGAATAGACAGAGTGATATGAATGACCATGCTTTTCAGAATGAAAAGGAAAGAGGCAGTGTTTAATAGTTCTAGTTAAGCCTTCAGAGGATTCTAGTAGGAAAAAAAAAGGAAAGAATTGTCTTTTTTTCCCCTTCACAATTCTCATTCTACAAGTAACCCTTTTGGTCTAAGATTTCAGATGCAAGAGAATCTGGAAGATCGAGGTCCAAATCTGACCTTTAATACATCCTTGCAATGATATCCCAGGGAAAGAAATTCTCAGTGCCTTGAATCAATTTTCTATGACCTAAAGTTGCAGTTTGGTTGCTGACCTACATTGGTAGACATTTCCTCACCAATAGGTCCCTAGACACAAGAAATAATAGTCCTAACCAAAAGAAAAAAAATCTCACCATCGACATAATATAGAAATTATATGCTTATTTTTTAAAGATATACTCAGGATTATATTGCACCAACATGGTAATTAAGTACAGTTAACACTATGATGTCTCAAGTAACATCCCCTAGGAGAAAAACAAAACAAAACAAAATGAAGAACAACACCTTTCTTATCAAGTAAACATGGACTGGGGGAATTGATGGTATTAGATAAGAAAGAAGAGATTAGTTCTGTCTTAAGTACATATGCAAATTCATGCAATGTTCCAAAATCCTGTTATGTGTATAGTGCTTCTGGAACATATATAGCCTTACCATCAAAGACTGGAGAAGACACTAAGTCTAGTTAAGCTGATAAGCCTTACAGTGTTTCAAGCACTGTGCTAAACCAGTTTACCATACAGTTCCAGTACAACCACTGTACTGGAAACACAAAGAACCTCCCAACACCACCCCGACAAAAAAGTCTGCCCTCAAAGAGCTCACAATCTAAATCACAAAAAACAACCAACTCTATACAAATCAGATATATGCAAGATAAAGTAGAGAAAATAATCTAGGAGAGAAAGCATTAACTTTAAGGGAACCTGGAAAAGGTTACCTGGAAACTCCCCCACCACCACCACCTTCCCCATAGGATTTTAGCTAGGACTTTAAGGAAGCCAGAAAAACTGGGAGGAAGAGATGAGGGGAAGGTGTCACGGGATGGTAAAGTATGAAAAGTGAGGTAAAGTGTAGGAAGAATGAGAAAATAGGAAGATAACAGGTTATAAAGGGTTTTGAAAGCCAAGCTAGAGATTTTATTTTTGATCATTAAGGTAATAGGGAGGTGGTGGAGTTTTTTCATAAAATGAATAGACAGACATGCACTTAAGAAGCTTGATTTGACAGTTTGACAGCTGATTGGAGTATTGATTGGAATGGAAGAGACTTGAGACAGAGAGACTAAGCAGAAGGCTATGGTAATACTGTGGATGTGAGGTGATGAGAGTCTGAACCAGGAGAGTGTCAATGTCAGAAGAGAGAAAGGGTCATATAAGAGAAATGTTGCAAAGGTAGAGTTGTCATGGCTTGGCAACAGATTGAATATGGGAGATGAAAAAGAGTGAAGAGTCAAAGATGTCATAGGTTATGAGCTATGATGACCATGCCCTAAATTGTAATAGGAAATTTGGGAGGAAGAGAAGGTTTTGGTGAAAAGATAATTAATTCAGTTTTGTACACATTGTATTGCAGTTAGGTGGCACACTTAAAAAAAAAAAAACTGGCTGGACCTGGAGTCAACTAGAAATGAGTTCAAATCTAGCCTTAGGCACTTACTAGGTGTGTGACCCTGGGAAAGTCACTTAACCACTGTCTGGCTCAAGTTCTCATATGTAAAAAAAAAAAGAGGAAAATAATATGATCTGCCCTCCAGGGTTATTGTGGGGAGTAAATGAGGTAATATTTGCAAAATGCTTAGCTCAGTGCCTGGCACATAGTAGGTGCTTAGTAAAAGTTTATTTTGTTTCTTCTTTCATGCAGAATTTTAGATGTCCAAGAAATAGTTGGAGATGCAAGACTGGAGATAAGGAAAAAAAGTTTAAGAATAAATAAGTAGGGGTGGCTAGGTGACTCAGTTCAAATCCAACCTCAGACACAACACAAAAAAACTAGCTGTGTGCCCTTGGGCAAGTCACTTAACCCCAACTGCACTCTGAAAAAGCAAAAGACAAAAGAATAAATAAGTAGATCTAAGAACCATCTTCATGGTGATTCTAACTAAATCCATGAGATCTGATGAGAAGGCCGAGTGAATCAGTATATAGAGAAGAGAGGGAGTCCAGGAGAGAGCTATGGAGGAATTTAATTGTTAGTAGATATAATCTGAATTTAGATCCAGCAAAAGAACCTGAGTCACACATGAAGAGGAACCAAGAGAGAGGAGTGTAAGGAACAAATATAAAGGAGGAGACAAAGATTGACAATGGCAGTACCTGAAGAGGGGCCAAGAAGAAGGATCAAAGAAAGTCCATTAGGTATGTATAAAGATCATTGGTAACTCTATCGAGAGGGTAAACGTTAGATTTAAGAAAGAGTGAGAAGAAAGTAAAGGCATCAATTTAAAATTAAAATAAATAAAATTTGAGGGTTTTTTGAGGCAAGGAGGTGTCACAGTGAATAGAGCACTGGTCCTGGAGTCAGGAGGACCTGAACTTCAAATTCATCCCCAAACAGTAACTAGATTTGTGACCCTAGACGAATCAGTCTCTGTTTATCTCAGTTTTCTTATCTACAAAATGGATATAATAATAGTACCTACCTCCCAGGGTTTTTGTGAGCATCAAATTAAATAGGAATTGTAAATCAATTGTTACAGTGCTACACAGAGTTACAAAGTTGCTAAGTATGTGAAGAAGTGTTTGAATCAGATTTTTCTAATTCTAAGAAAACTCTTGTTGCCATCCTTGAGTCATTTGGTTTTCTCAAATTCTTCATGATCCTGTGAACTAACTGCCCATGGATTTTTCTTGGCAAGGAAACAAAAGTGTTTTGCCATTTCTTTGTCCAGTTTTATGCAGGTGACTTGCCCAGGGTCACACAAGTAGTAGATTCTAAAATCAGATTTGAACTGTGGTTTTTCTGGTCTTTCTAACTTCCAGGTCTAGTGTTCTTGTCAATAGTACCACCTAGTTGTCCCATATGCATGTGCTGTTTTTGTTTGATCATTTTTAGGTGTGTCTGATTCTTCATGACCTCTTTTGGGGTTTTCTTGAAAAAGATACTGTAGTTGTATGTCATTCTCCAGCTCATTTTACAGATGAGGAAACTGAGGCAAACAGGGTTAAATGACTTTCCCAAGGTCAGACAACTAGTAAGTGTCTGAAGTCAGATTTGAACTCAGGAAGGTGCACCTTCCTGACTTTAGACCCAGTACTTTATCTACTGTGCTACCTACCTGCTTTATATTTATGTATATACATATATGTGTTCCTCTGTGTGTGTGTGCATGTGTGAGTGTGTAATTATTAGCAAATCCATTAAAATTTTCAAAAAGTCATCCTGGCCTTCATTGCATCATGAAAGTACCTAAAATTGGCTTTCTCTTTATTCCTATGACAAATCTGCGTGACCTAGGTCTATAATCACTTGTCCCATATTTAGATTAGGGAAATCTTACACATATCCATTAAGTGAAATTATTCTAGCATTTATACTATTGCTCCAGTGACCTGAAATAATGACAATACCTCATATAAGCATAGGACTTTATAATTGACAGTATTTCCATTATTCCCTTTGATCAAGTAATTTCACTGCCCAAGGAGCCTAACTTAAAGATTACTTTAATGTTAGGAGAAATTATTCCTTTAATTTGGAATAAGCCTAGACAAATCTTTTCAATATTTGATTATTATATCATTAGAGATGCAATTTTGGAGATGCTATCTGTAAAGCACATTGCAAACCTTGAAGAAGTATATAAATCCTAGTTGTAATAATGACTATTAGTGTGTCACACCATAGATAACCTTATCATTCTTAGTTTCAAAATGAATGCACCCCCTACATAACACTATATACTTCTTTTTCTATTAGTAAGAAACTTTCAAAACAGAAGTTAAAAATAAAAATCATAAAATGTAGACTGATTTTCAATAGATATGTCCAAAGTTCTCTACTTGGAAACAGGGAAGGCATGACCTGAAAGATTTATATAGTTAGGAATGTTGAATTGACTTGAACAGTTGTTTGGCAACCCACCTATCACATCTTAAATTATCACTTCAGTTTGGAAGTTAACAGCTGATCTTTCCAAATGCCTGGGTTAACACCAGGCCGTCTCTACATTAAGAAGAATGGGGAGGTTGGCATGACAACTGAGTGGAAAGTATAGGCAGCAAAATTGACTCAGCAAAACGGACCCTTCTGAGATTTTTCAAAGCTACCTAAGGTTAGAGAAAATTGTTTTCCACAAGAATTTTTTCTATATTGATCTATTTTTCTAAACCTGTGGGCAAGGCACTTCAGCACAAGGACAGCTTGAGTTCAGTTCGTAAGTGAAAATGTGTGTCTTAAAAAGGGCAGGTAGTTTATGTGTATAATTTATGTTTGACTAATAGAATGGTTCCTTGTTTGGAATGAAAATATCAGGAAAATATATACTGATCTGTCCTGAGACTACAAGAAGTCAAAGAACGATGATGGGAAATACTTACTGCATTTATGTTCAGAACCTAATTCCCACATGCCATGAAAGGACCAGAAAGCTGATGACATGGTCTGATTTGAGAGGTGAGAGAAGTTTCCTCTATGCCTACTAGCCTAACACAGTGCTTTAAATTCTAAAGATTATTCAATTACTTAAAGTGTAGCTGAAGGAGGAGGATATTTTGGATTTGTTAGAACACTGTGGTTTCTGGAATGGGTAATATAGACAATTCCTTGTTAATGTGAACAAAATCTGGCACATAGATGGTTCTTAATAAAAGTGTGTTGATTGATTTATGAAAAAGATGTATTAGCTACCTACTCTACTAGATTACATAGACTTCTAGAGTAGATTAATGGTAGATTGGGGAGTTAGGTGAAGCAGTGGCTAGGATGCTAGGTTTGGAAGTTGGGAAGAGCTAAGTTCAAAGTTTTCAAACCTATTCTAGCTGTGTGACCCTGGGCAAACTCCTTAACCTCTCTCAGTCACTTAGTCCTTATCTATAAGATGAGGTCACTGGACTTGATGCTTATGAAGGACATTTCCAGCTGTAAATCTATTATCCTATGATTCTATGAATCTGGAATTTGCTTTTTGAAGGCTTTTTGCTTTTTTGTAAATCAACAACTGAGGGAACTGAACTGGAAAAACTTAGGCAGCCACAGACCAGTTAGTATATTAGGCAACTGGGTAAGAACAGAAGTGATGAGTCAGGGGTATAAAGGAACAATGACAAGTGGTAAAGAAAGGAGTGGCTTGGTGGTGCAGTGAATAGAGCACTGGCCCTGGAATTAGGATGACCTGAGTTCAAATCTAGCCTCAGACACCTAACAAAAAAACTAGTCATGTGACCTTGGGCAAGTAACTTAGCCCCAATTGCCCTCCAAAAAGCAAAAAAAAAAAAAAAAACATGGTAAAAAAAGGTTACAAAGGACAGACTGCACCTACATATATATATTTAAGTGTCAACATGATTCAAACATCTGATTGTATAATGCTAAAAATAGTCCATAATCCAGATGTTAGACCATAGATTGTGATAGCTGAAAGTGACATGAATCAAAGTCCACCTTTTCTTTTTACACATGCTGAATCAGCCCCCCAAGAGATGAAAAATTATATAGCTGCTTTGTGTCAGTTTTGAAACTAGAAACCAGATCCCTGAGCAGCTGATGGGGAATCAGGAATCTAGAATTCTGATCCACATTTTGTGCCTAAATCAGTGTGTGGCCTTGAAAGAGCTGTTTCATTTTTCATCACTAGTAAAAATGAGAAGCTTGTACTAGATTATATATCTGTTTCAACTCTTAACTTCCATAAATCTATAAATCTCAGTCTTTCCTCAACACCATACAAATAAAAGTTTCTAAATGTTCCCAAATATCAGAATTTTGGGCTTCTACAGGTTTCCCATCTGACATTATACAGACATATTCATTGGTCCCCAAACACATCCCATGCTTTATTTGCAATGTACCTTATGTCTGGAATGCCCTTTTCAACTTTCTCCAGACTATTGAAATTATCCTTTGTCCTTTAAAGCCCAGTTCAAATATTACCTTCTCTGTGGGATTTTCTGATTTCTCCAGTCAGGGGTGAATGTTCAATTCTTTGCAACTTTGCAATATTTTGATTTTCTTGTGCCCTTATACTTAGCACATGGTGCCACATGCATAGTAGGCACTTAATAAATGCTTATTGATAGATGGAGTTTGTATTCTAGTTATTTTAGTGCCTTTGAACTAGTAGACAATAAAGTCCTTGAACACAAAGTTTATGCATGTATATCTTTCTACATGCTTAGCAGATACTATACTTGCAGTAGCCATTTAAACAAATGTTGGTTGAATTAATTCATGAAATGTTCATGGCCATAAGCAAATGAATCAATGACAAAGTGATGATAAAACCAAACCATTGAGAACTGTAGTCTTAAAAAATCAAATATTCAATAAACAGGTTTATAAAGAAATTTTATAGTAAATTATAACAGATCTGGCAAAGGAAAATGTGTTTTCCTGTCTAAAGACGAACATCCAACATATCAACCTACTGTGTCATTGTGCTCTTTTTGATTTGCTCAGGTCATTTTTAATCATCAGAGATCTGCAATAATAATGAGTTATACCCTAGATCACAAAGTACAAAATAGAATATATAAAACACAGACTGCATTGAAAAGGGAGAGCCAAACTCAGCTATAGTGAACCTCATCTCTTTTATAGGCTTCCCCGAAACTACATTGTAAATTTTTCTCTGTAACTACCCACTGGAGTCATATTTCCAGGTGGCATTTACAGAGTAAAAGGTAATGCACGGCCATTAGAATATACATGAATGATAACCATTCTGCGGTCTCTACACAATAGATTATTTGCACTATGAGAGTAATCAAAATGATACTACATTTAGAGGATAATGGTAACTCAGAACATCATGGTGTCAGACTGAGTAGAAGAGATGGGGAAATGCATTCAGAGTTGAGCAAGTGTGATAAGATCAAAGCAGGAGATAACTACTTAGCCAGAGCATTAGATAATAGCAGTCATCTAAGGAGGAATTGGTTTGAGGATATGATTTAGGGCAGCAAAAGTTGTATATGTACCCAAGGGCAAGATTTGTCTACAGCAAAGAAAGCTCTTCTGTCTCATATTCTACCTGTAGGAATTCAATTTTAGTGTTGGGGACAAAATAAAAATATATTTCATATACCATTTTCATTTTTCAGAAAGATACAAAAATTCATCTTTCTGTCTGGTGAAGCTTGAAAAGGACTTATCTCATATTTTGAAGTATCAGATACATGCATAGTCATCAAAATCTGTACATGTGCTAAACAGGGCTTCTCAATAGCACCCAAGTAACTGGAATGTTGTATGATATTAAGGTTCCTTGTAGATGAAAAGATTGACAATTTTGACAATGCCTACCAAGTTCTGACTGTCAGACCATAAATATAATAGCTAGTTCAGGGACTGCATCTAGATTAAAAACATATGTTCTTGGAATCAGACTGGCTGCTGTCCTGTGCCTTGATATTTTCCTTTTTTCCCCTATTTTTTATTTTATTCTGAACTTAAGAAATAAAACAAGCATTGCCATAACATACTAGAATACACAAAAAAGATAACTTAGTTTCTCAAAGTTGTTCATAAAGCAATATTGCTATTACTGTATACACTGTTTTCCTGTGGCTTTGATCTTTTCCCTAGCTGTAATCCAGTTCAAACAATCAGTTAATCAACATGCAGAATAGGTGGGAGTAGGGCAGCTAAGTGGAACAATGAATAGAGCAACAGCCATGGAGTCAAGAGGACCAGAGTTCAAATCCATCCTCAGATACTTGACACTAGCTGTGCCATGGGCAAATCACTTAACCCTAATTACCCCCCCCCAAAAAAAAAAAGAATAGATGGGTGGTAGCCATAAAGAGGAAGGCACTAGTAGCTTGAGGAAGGGAGAATAGGGAAAGGATTTCTGCATAAAGTGGCATTTAAGATGAATCTTAAAGAACGCCAGAGATTTCAAAAAGTGAGCAAGGAGAACATAGCCTTAGATTACAGCCAATGCAAAAACAGGTGAATTGGAGATGAAAGACAAATAGGCCACTATGAAACGGGATGCTATGTAAACATGAAGACTGACAAAACAGGGAGGTGACACATTGTGAAGAGCCGTAAATACCAAACAAAAGATTTTTATATGTGATTCTGAAGCTCCCTCTGGGCTTGGAATTTGTTGAGTAGGCAAGTGACAAGGTCAGACTTATGCTTTAGGAAAATCACTTTGGCAGTCATGTGGAGGATGGATCTTACATTCATTGGGGGAATATAAGACTTGTAATAAGTAGAGTATGTGTGATATACCTATATGCATGTACATATTTACATGCACTTAATATATGGGTGTGTGCATACCAATATACATATACACATCTGGGTACACAATTGTGTTTATTCTATGTATATATGCATGTATGAAAATATATACATATATAATATCTAGATGTGTTATATAATAATATTTATGTATTTGTATTTATGAATTCATGTTTATAATGCTATATAAATTAGATTTACTCATTTATATTATGCATATATATAAATGACAGTATATATAATTAAATATATATAGTATTACACAGATACATACATATACACAATAAACATATATGTATACATATGTATGCATTTTATACACACATGTGTGTATATATGTATATATTTTATACACACTTGTGAGTTATATGTGCATGGTCCTTTTTAGGTAAGGTGGATCATGAACAACTGCTAAAGTCAGAAAGAATCTTTTGAGGGAGGTTACATTTGAGCTGAACAAAGAGAAGAGCTAGGAGTTCCTTTTAGAAGTCTATAAGAAGATTGAATACATTCCAGCCCTGGTAGAGAGCCTGTGTGAAGGAAGGCACAGAAGCAGGAGCCAGGATGGTGGACATGGAGAATAGAAAATAAGCTCCTTTGGCTAGAGAAGAAAATTGCATGAGGAAGTGTACTGTAGAATCCACCTGGAAAGATAGCCTAGAATGGGATTGTAAAGAGGACCTTGTATTTTATTTTAAAGTCAATTAGGAGCTGAAGCCTTTAGCTTAAATTGTATTATTTTTCCCACAACTACAAATCAAGAAAAAAATTTAGTACCTGTTTTGGGATCTCTCCTGGGGTGATTGGTTAATTCGTTCAACGCCTATTCTGCCCTCTGGTTCCAGGACATCAGGGCAGTTTTCCTTGATGATTACTTGAAAGATGCTGTCCAGGTCCTACTTTTGATTATGACTTTCAAGTAGTCCAATGATTCTGATATTGTCTCTCTTAAATTTATTTTTTAGGTCAGTTGCTTTTCCCATGAGGTATTTTACATTTTCTTCCATTTTTTCATTCTTTTGAATTTATTTGATTGATTCTTCATGTCTCAAAGTCATTAGCACCACTTGCTTAATTCTAACTTAAAGTGTTGTTTTCCTCAACTAGCTTCTGTACTTTCTTTTAATTTTGGTCAATTGTACTGAGTTGTTTTCTTCAGTGGATTTTTGTATCTCCTTTTCCATCTGGTCAATTCTAGATTCTAAGCAGTTTTCCAAGTGGTTGAGTCTTTTTGTTTTCATAATTCTCTTACGTCATTCTCATTTCCTTTCCCTACTTTTCTTCTGCAACTTTTATGTGATTTTGAAGTTCCTTTTTGAGTTCTTCCATGAGTCCATTCTGGGCTTGAGGTAATTTTCCATTTTTCTCTGGGATTTTGTCCATAGGTCTTTTGACATTGCTATTCTTTTCTGAATTTGTGCCTTGGTCTCTTCCCTGTCACCATTATAGCTTTCTATGCTCAAGTTTTTTGTTGTTGTTGTTGTTGTAGATGTTGCTGTTGTTTTCTGTTCAACTCCCTCCCTTCTTTTTCTTGGCCTTTTCCCTTTTTTTTAAAATTTGATCTCTGCTCCCAGGGTGGCTGGGGTACTGTCTCTAGCTTCTTGTACTAATGACTGCAGACCTTTGATGTTTTCCTGGTATAGAGCTATTCTTGCCCTGAGGTCCATGGGGGACCCTTTCATCTGGTGCATTGCTACAGATGTGGGGTGGGGATTGGCTGGTTCTGCTGGAGGCCATGGGGGTCTGGCAACTTACCTGGTCCTGAGTTGGGGTACTAGTGATGGTGTCTAGAGTGTTCTGAGGTCATATAGACTGTTTTTGCATTTCCTGGGGGCTACACTGAAGCATGTGCAGGTATGACTGCTAGAGGACAACTGCCTGCCCAGAACATTGCTGAAGCACATGGAGATCTAGTCACCTCAGAATGCCTGAATACTGGGTGCTACACCGAAGGAAGTAGTTGTTCTCAGATTGGGAATCTGCCAGTTCCTATGGCTCTGCTAAGGCATGCAGGGACCCTGGGGTTGGCATTTTCCTGCTCCACCCCACTGGGGATCAGGATCCCACTGGTTTGCTGAGGTGGGGCTTGCCGCTGACTTGCTGGGAGACTTACTGTCCTAGAATGTGCTCCTCTTTTACTGGAGTGAGATGGAGTTTTCTTGTGGATCCTCCAAGTCACCTGAGCTAAATGTCCACTCCATCTGATCTTTGCCCTGGCTCCCCTCTTCTAGGATTTGTTCTGGGGTGCTATTTTATAATTGGTCAGTCATTTGAAGGTGAAAATGGGAGAGTTAAAGCAATTTACTGCTTATTCTTTCATCTTGGCTCCCAGAAGACCTTCACTGAAATTGCTTGAACAGGGGGATGACAAAGTCATACCTTTGGTCATATCAACTTGTCTTCTGTGTGAAAGATGGATTAGAGAAGGGAGAGGACTATCTATGACAGGACCTTCAGCAGCTGCAAAAAGAGCTGTGGGTGACTCTGGAGTTAGGTCTTTGAAGAGAACTGACTATAGTGAAGGTGTTGTGCAGAAAATAAGAGTGAGCTGAGACCTGGGTTCAAGGTAAATTTAGGTGTGGATTTATTAAGTGTATGACTGCCTGGGATAGAGACTCAAATCACACAGCCCCAAATTGGAGTACATACAGTGCTTATAAAGGATAAAACCACAAAAACCACAATTGGAGAGGGGAGCTAGCATAAACAATGATGCACAGAAGCCAAGAATTGCCATTGGTTAGATCTATAGCTCAGGGCTAATTTGGGAAGATAATGCAAGGGTACAAGGATGCAACTTTTCCTGGAAAGGGGTCCTTCCCAGAACAGGGTGGAGGGTACAGGGTGAAGCTTTGCTGGGTAATGGGGACAGGCTAGGGTCATGTTATGAGTACAGGGTGGAGAGTGTTAGGTGATGGGGACAGGCTAGAGTCATAATCTGGGTACCTGGTGGGGGACCCTGCTTGGTCCAAAGAACAGAACAGGGTGGTCTCTTCTTAAGATAAACTTGTACCATAACCCCAGGCTACACCTTGGGCAATACCCAAGACTATGCCTTAGGCTGTTTCAAGCTATTACAGGGTACAGGATAGAGACAAAGACAAATATATAAAGGGGCTTAATGGTGGACTTCAAATCAGGAGATGGGTGATTTGGGTTTGGGCACAACAAAGGCACAGAAGGAAAGTAAAGGAACAAGCTAAAGAAGTCATTGTGCTCAGTATCCCTCAATGGATGGTGGACATTGCTAAAAGAGCTGGTGAAAGAGCCCTAACTGCAACACCCCTAGAAAATTCTGTGCAGGATATCAGGCAGGGATATGCTGGAGCTGGCTCGAACTAGTTTGTAACAGAATATTGTTTAATTTTCAGTATAAGTGCCTATACCTCAGAAATCAGCAATCAGTACAAATCAAGGCTTGACTGATTGTTTTATTGATTATATAGATTTAGCATTAATAAAGCTGATTAAACTCAAAAATTAATATGCATGTATGCATATAAGCACATTAGCAAGTTGATTTGCAAATGGTAAAATGAGCATTTGGTGTTTTTAGTGGTCAAAGCCTTCAGTCAACTCCTCCTAAAGGAAAGACTTGAGAGGCAGGAGCAGGGGGATAAGACTTTACTTGGCCTAAGACTCATCTGTCTCCTCTCTCCCATTTACCAAGTAGGACTTTGTGAATGTGTGAACTTCAAAAGATCTGAGGGTTTGGCCTTTTCATTAGTATGCTAGTAATGTCTCCAGAACTGTAGTAGCTGGTAGCAGTGTTTCCATCAGGAACTGAGACAAATTAGTCACACTGAGGAAAGAGAGTTTCAAGATTCCACAAGGGGCCTAAAAGGAAGCTATGACATATCTAAAGAAATCAATATCTAACAAAAAAGATGAAAAGAACTTCTAACTTCCAATACCTGTGATTAACTCTACATCATATGAACTCTTTAAGATTGAGCCTACTTTCCTTTGAACTCTGTACATAGTCCTAGAAGTGTATCAAAGCCTGTGAGATACAAATAATTTTCTGCCAACTGTTTTTAGTATGGCACCTTAGTAAAATACCCCTATATAAAAGTCAATTAAATTCAATCAGGAAATTGACATCAGCTGATAATTTTAGGGAGGTATATGCTGGTGGAGGAGTCAACTATAATTAGAAAGACATTCTCAGCTATTCAGGACTATCCCCAGATGTCTCAGAAGAGACATAACAATCAACTTCTTGCAACCTTACCTGCTGATTTTATTGTAACTTTGAGACAATGATCCCATAACCTTTGCTAACGGGTAAAGTTTGGGGTCAATTGAGATATTCAATCAGTTATCCACCACCTCACTTAAATTAAATAATCAGATGCACTGATAGCTTTGTCAGGTGACTACAATCGTTAAATCAGAGGTAGTAGGTACACACAAGGCCTGGATATCTCCATTGAATCAATCTGGTTTTTTGACTGATCAATTTTAAAGTCCTTGAAAGTCATTGGGTGAAAAGGAGTTACACTTCACAGAAAATTTATTATTAGCTATGAAGACTGGATCATGTCCTCTAAATGTTCTATTAAATAATAAGCCAGCAAATTAAAAACTCATGAATTCAGGCATCCGAAAGCTGATAATTAAAGTGTTCAAGTCAAGCCACTGAGGAGAGATCACATGGATAGGGTAAGAGACCAGTCTTTTCCTCCACTATGAATGAGCTTCAAAAGATACAGGGGATTTGGGGATTTTCATCAGAATCTGAAACAGCTGCATTGCTATCCAAAGACATACTGAAGAATATAGGGAAAGTATGTTTGAGGCTCAACAAGTGGCCCATTTGTAAAGGAACACAATATCTAATGGGAAGATCTTCAGATGTCCAACATACTTTCAGTAACTTTCAGTTCCTCCTTTATCTACATGAAGATTCTTTATGACACCTCCATTTTATTTGTTTGTTAAGTGCCACTTTATCCATAACTGTGAAAAAAAAGGTATCTCAAAGGTGTTTATAATGCAACCTTTTACATCTACACGTTTACTTATTTCAAACAATATATGTCCTCATTTGTAAATTAAGGATGTATACAATGGGAAATTTTGGTCTAAGCCTAGTTTCCCCTGATGGATTTCCAATTTTTTCAGTAGTTGTTGATGAGTAATGACTACTTGCTTAGTTGGTGTTATCATCGGGTTTATAAAACCCAATAAAATGAATGTATTGAACTCCTTTATTTAATGTTCTTGTGTACCTAATCTTTCCCATTGGTCAAATTCTCATTTTTTTAAGTACCAAATAGTTTTTCTAATGACTATTTTCTAGTATATTTTAAGATCAAGGAAAGATAATCTACTGTATTCCTACTTTTTATTTAAATATTTCCTTGAGATTGTTGATTTTTTTGTTCCTCAAGATGAATTTAGTTTGTTAGTTATTTAATTCTATAAAATAACATTTTGGCAGTTTGACTTAGCACTTTATGTATGAATTAATTTAAGTATTACTGTCAGTATTATTATTTGATCATGATCTAAACATAAGTAATTTCTATCTCCACAATTATTTGAATCCTCCTTCAATTATTTGAAAAATATTTTGTTTTCAAATAATGTATACATTCCATATATTTATATGTGTTGGTAAGCAGATTACCTGATAGTTTTTTTCCCCATTCTGCACTCATTTTAAATATAATTTCTTATTCTTTCTTCTTATTGAGTATATTAGTGATATACATTTTGAATATTTTGATAAAATCATGCAATATTAATATTTATGTTTTAATATATTCTGTTGCATTTAAGATATTACTAATATTGAAGTAAATCTATATTATTAATACATATTCAACCTGATCCTATTAAATAATATTTTAATATTAATTAATTTAATTTAATATTAATTAATGTAATATTAATATATTACTGTAGCTTCCTCAAATATATTTTATTCATTAACTTTGCATTTAAGATATATTGCTTTATTTTTTCTCTATCTTATTTACCCTTGATAAAGCATCAGAACTATATTTGTCCCATAGCTATGGTTTGGTAAGATGTCATATTTTTTTCCATTTTTGCCAATAATTTATGCAATCTTTTTAATTAATATGAATTCAAATGTTTGTGAGAATTCACCCATAAATCTGTTCAGTCCTCCCCTCCCCAAAACCTCTTCTCCTACCTGCACTTTCAGATGATTATGGGCTTTTCAATTTATCTTTTCTAAGATTAGGTAATTTATATTTTAAATTGCTCTTTTACTCTGAAAAAATCTTATATTTTGCATTTATTCATTCATTTCAATTGAGTTATCCATTTTATTGGCATGTAATTTCTTAACACTATTGCTATAAATTGCTATTGTTTCCTGTTATACAATACACAATATCTGTTATACACTTTCCTTTGTAATTTTTAACAACTGTGTCCATTTAATTTTTGCCTTTTTTAAATCAAATTAAGATTATATTTTACAATTACATTAAAAATAACTTTTAGCTTATTTTCATTTTTTGCTTTACATTTCTTTACTTTGTATTCCAAATTTCTATTTGTGTGGTTTTTAAAATTTTGTTGATATTCTAGGTCTTTTGTTATTTGTCTATTAAATCCATTATTATCATATCTTTTTGATATATGAGTTTAAAGATACATATTTGGGAGCAGTTAGGTGTTGCAGTAAATAGAGCCCTGGCCCTGGAGTCAGGAGGTCTTGAGTTCAAATATGATCTCAGACACAACACTTACTAGCTGTGACCTTGGGTGAGTTATTTAACCCTAATTCCCTGCCTTCCCCCAGAAAAAAAAAAAAGAAGATATAAATTTTGTTCTAAGAACTACTTTTCTGCATTCCATTGATTTAAATGTTATCTCAGTGCTGTCATTTTCTCTCCTTAAATTATCTATTATTTCTTTAATTTGTTCTTTGATCCATATAAATTTTAGCATTATATTTGCCTCAATTTAAGTATGAATGCTTTCCTCAAATTCACATTAGTCCTTATGATTCTATTGCATTTTGGTGAATAAAGGGTATATTTAATATTTCTGCTTTTCTGTTTATGAAATTTTATCCCATAAGACGTAAGGTAAATTTGTAAAATTATCAAAGCTAAAAAATATGTACAAGCCTTCCAGTTCTCGTTCAGTAACTGCCAGAGATCTGTGAGATATATATATATATATATATATATATATATATATATATATATATATATATATATATATATACATATATATCTTTTCTAAAATTATTTGTATATGCATGTATATATACATGCAATTTAACATGAGAGTATCTTTCTCCATGTTGAATATGTAAAATTCTATTTTCTTTTCTATGCATTTATTTCCTCATTCTAAGCACAGTGAGGAAGTAGTGGAGCCCAGGGAAACTGGATTGTAGTAACTGCTTGTAATCAACTTTTACAGAAAGAAAGAAAATCATTTTTATAATTAACAATCTCATTTGTGAATTACCCTTACTAGGCTAGAAATAACGAGTTGCCATTAAAAAAACAACAACAAACAACACTGGCTTTTGAATCCAGACTCATGTAAGTTCACTCTGCACTGGAAGACACAGTTACCTAAGATCAAAGAGCAAATGCAAAAAAAGAGGAATCCCATCCCAGGAACAGGGATATAGGCAGGATATGGGCTTGATGGTGACTTTTGGATGTAGTTTTCACTATTCTTTCTAATTTGGTTCTTGGGAGGCAAGTCAGGCTAACTCTCCTACTTTGAAGGCAAGAAGGAGAAAGAAAGACAGAAGGAGAAGGGAATGTCTTTGTAATGATAATTTAATAGGTTACCATAAATCTATTAAAGAAAACTATCTAAATTTTGGCAAAGAATCTATTATTTTTAAAATAATCAGTTACTATCCTGTTAAATACAATTTTATTAATTTCTTTTGATAATAGTAGTGTATATGGATGTATCATAACTTTAAAAAAATAAAGGCAGTACAAGTATTAAAAAAAGTTTTTCATTAATTGGAGAAAGTTTCCAGTAATATAGGAATTATTTTAGATTATATTTTAAAGCAACAGTATTAAAATGTGCTAGTTGTATAAGAGAAACTTAAAAATATATGTTAATATATATTTCCTATGAAATATATTACAAAGTTATGCTTTTTAAATTTATTAAATGAGCAAAATAAGCTTATGGGAAAGAATTCTAATAGATTTTTAATCTGCATGGCCAATTCAAAAGATCAACAGGCAAGGCATTATAGCATGCACTTTAGATATAAAAAGTTGCCCAAATTGCTATCTTAACTAAAAATTGCAGCTAGTTCTGGGTGTTAAGTCATGAAACATATGCCACTATCCTGAAAAATAATTTGTTTTACTCAAATTTTATGTAGCATCCATTTTCAACTTTTAACACTTGTCAAAATTGTTCTGTACCAGATATAAAAATATCAGTCACGTAGCACAACCAATATGTGAATTGCAATTCAGATCCTCAAGATACCTTCCATTAAGCTACCTGTGGAGCATTTTAACATTATCATCTGTGATTTAGTATAATGAAATAGATGCAGGCATCTAATCACCTGAGTGGGCATTGACCTTTTATTTGCAGTACAACCTGGTATTGTTGAATACCTGGTTTCTAAGAAAAGGAAGACACATTCTTTTTGATGTAGTAATAAAGAATTTACAAAACATAATGATGAATTTCCTCTTGGAATGTTTTGGCATTTATATGCTTTGCCTAAAATTATATTTCCTAGGAAACTATATTAGGTAAGCAGATAATCATCTACTGCATATGCACTCAACATGCAACTTAAAGGCTAGAATCTGTGCCAAATGTGCAAAACCATAAAGATCAAGCCATATAGAAACCAGAAGGAATACTTGCTGATGTGCTTTCCAACTGCTTTTTAGGATTTGTCATTACCATCAATGTCAATAATAAAAAGGAAGGGAAGCTGTCCAATTCAATGGTTTCAAACTCAAATAGAAATAGATTCCTTCAGGAGTCATATTCACTGAGAAAAGAATGAATTAACATTATCTATGATGTATTTTATTTATTTTCTTAGATATTTTCCAATTACATTTTAATCTGATTCAGCTTGAACTCAGAAAGGGTCACTCAGTAGATTGAGAACTCATGAATTCATGATGATGATGATACCATTCACATTCCACACCCACTACAACCTCTGAATCATATAACATACAGGCCCAAGAAATATACAGTATATCTGAAAGGAACAAGACACAAAATGTGGAGAAAAGGTGGGGATTCCACAGTAGTGACATTTTCCAAAGTGGAGCTATTTTACACATCTGGTGAATGGAGAAGGTTCAGTGCACTTGAAATTTTAAAACAGCAAAAACTAACAAAAAATGTAAGTAAAAGTCTTAACCCAGTGATTTAGTAACTATGTAATCACATTTCTTCCCTCTGGACCTCATTTTCATCATCCTCAAAATACAGATATTGGATTGGATCAGGACTGAGGTTGTTGTTGTTTTTGTTGTTGTTGTTGTTGTTTTTGTTGTTGTTGTTGTGTCTTTCTTTGTTTTAACCTGGAGTTCATGGATAGATTTCAAAAAGTACTTGAACTTTGGGAAACTATTACCTATTTATTTTCATTAACATATAACTGATTTTTTTCATTTACAAATTTGACAACAACATTATTCTGAGAATGGTAGCATAGGCTTCATTAGCCAAAGGGCTCCATCATGCACAAAAGATTAAGAACTACTAGACCAGATGAGCTCTTCTGCCTCTTAGAACATATGTTTCTGTTAGCCCATTGCTCAGCTGAAACAGGTTGCTAATTATGAATGTATATGCCGGATTGAATTCCTGGATGGGTCTGTCAGCCTGTCGAAAGGAAAAACTCAGTCATTTGTGACAACTCTAGCTGTATGATGCTCTCCAACACTTCTCATTGTTCACAAAATGGAACAAGTGAGATAAAATAGCCTACTAGAGGTGTTGTGGTATAGGGGACAGAGTGCTAGGCCTAGATTCAGGAATATCCAGGTTTAAATCCTGCCTTAGTTGTTTACAAACCATATTGACTCTACAAGAGTAACTTAACCTTTCTAACACCATGTTCCTCACATATAAAATGGGAATAATAACACCTCCCTCCCAGGGTTGTGATGAGAATAAAATGAGAAAATATGCTTTTCATATTTTAAAGTGTTGAAATAAAATAATTTGTTAAAATAAATAAAAGTTAACTTATTGTAATCCACCATTATGGGAGAAATTATTCTAGTTTCTTGTGTAACTTTATGGCTGCAACAAATAACTACCTGCTAAGCATGTCACCTAGCACATAGTAGGTACTTAATAAATCCTTATTGATTGACTGCTGACTAAACTAAGGCTGAGGCTGTACCTAGAATGGTGTCAGGTGTGATAGATGTTATAAGGGTAGAAATACCAAGAACTGTATACACCCAAACATACACATACAAACACATCACCTAGGTGTGGCAAGAGCAATAAAGTCCTACTCAACTGTCTTATTATGGAATGGAGGCTCTGCTCTATCTGTTCCCTTTACATTTATTCAATTTATGATTATGTATTTTCTTCTTGCTAACTCCTTGGTAATATGAATTGGTTAACTCTTTGATCTATATTCTAAACACTAGCACTTAAATATTTAATTATTTTATACAGATACACATATATAACACAATCAATATCTATATATGTATCTATATGTATATGTGTATGTATGTGTGTGTGTGTGTTTGCGTGTGTGTGTGAGTATCTCACACCATACATCTCTATGTTTAACTCCATGGGGCAGGGAGAGAAAGAAAGACTGAGAGAAAAACACATTCATGAAAGATACATTTATTATAAAATTGAGTTATTGATTGCAATGATTATTTCTCCCTATAAATAGGTGGCACAAGAAGATGGAACACTGAAGCTGGAGTCAGAAAGATCTGAGTTTAGTTAACAGAACCTCAGAAGCTTCCAACTGTATAACACTGAGCAATTCGTTTAACTTCTGTCTGCCTCAGTTTCCTCAACTGTAAAATGAGGATAATAAAAACGCCTATCTCCCAGAGTTGTTGAGAGGATCGAAAGAGTTAAATTTGTAAAACACTTAAGAAAATGGCCCTTCCATTTTCACCTCCCCACCAGTGACCAATGAGTATTATGGCCCAAATGAAACTAAGTGATTTCTGCTTTCTCTTCACTCTAGGTATTTTTTTTTAATTTTGTATTATTGTATCCTATCATAAGATAATAAATTGATATAGTTATTTTTATACCACAAGGAGAAAAATGTTCAGGAATTTAAATTATAATAGTCTACCTGGAAATGTATTATGTTCTCAATGACAGCTTTTCTAAGTTTAAAACTTAATTTAATTTTCTAAGATGGGGACACGTGACTAAAGAGACTATTCAAACACAGTAAGATTTGATACAATATTCCCAGAAGAAAGAGAAGTAAACAATTGGGGAATGATATTCATTGAAAATTATTTTTTCTGTGTTGTGAGGTTACTTTTTAGAACATTAAGATAGGAGGCTGTGTAGTGCAGAAAGAAGAGCATTGCACTTGGAGTCCATAGATTTGCATACAAATTCTAGCTTTGTTTCCAATTTCCAATTTGACCTTGGGAAAAGTCCCTTTACTAAAGATTGACCTCAGTAAGCTCATCTACATAAAGAGGGGAATGGACTACATAAGGCTCTTCAGTTTTAAAAGTCTAGGATCTTGGCAAACATTAACTCACTTCTTGGCTACATCTTAGTAGGTCATAGTAGGTCTTAGTGGGTCATAAATTAATGGCAAAGGATATTATAAGCCAATCAGAACAAACCAGGAGAATACCTAATCTGGAAGCATGATCCTGTAGACAGGCTAATATTCACCAGGGTACCTGGAATTACACTTAATTTAGCTAATAGTTACTTTATACATGAATGGATGTGACTCTTCACAGTTGTATTTCTCAATCTAGTTCTTAAGATCATAGAATCATAGATTTAGAAATGGAAGGTACTTTAGGGACTATCAAATCCAAACTCCTTATTTTACAGATTAAGAAATCAGAGAAGTCAGGGTGGCTAGGTGGCGCAGTGAATAGAGCGCCAGCCCTGGAGTCAGAAGGACCTGAGTTCGGAGCCGGCCTCAGACACTTAATCCACACAAACAAAAACCTAGCCGTGTAACCTTGGGCAAGTTACTTAACCCCAATTGCCCTAAAGGGGCGGCTAGGTGGCGCAGTGAGTAAGAGCGCCAGCCTCGGAGTTGGGATGACCCGAGATCAAATCCGGCCTCAGAAAATGAGCACCCACACACAAATAATGACTAGCCATGTAACCTTGAGCAAGTTACTTAACCCCAATTGTTTAAAAAGAAAAAAAAAAGAAATCAGAGAAGTCAAATGACTTGCTTAGGGACACAAAGCAAGTAAGTGTCTGACAAGGGATTTGAAGCCAAGGGTTCTTGACATTTAGGGCAGCTAGACAGTACAGTGGATAGAGGGTCAGGCCTGAAGTCAGGAAGACTCATCTTCCTGAGTTTAAATCTGGCTTCAGACATTTACAAGCTGTGTAATCCTCAACAGTTTCCTCATCTATAAAATGAGCTGAAGGAAAAGACAAACTATTCCAGTATCTTTGTCAAGAAACACCAAATGGAGTCATCAAAATTTGACACAACTAAAAAGGCTTAACAACAACAAAGTTCTCTACATTGAGTCCAATGTTCTATCATCTCATCTTAGTCAATTCTCATTCACATTATCCCATTTTCTGCTTCATGAAGGAGGGATGGGAGGATCAGAGCAGCTAGAATTTACTTTGCCATTCCAGCCCCTGTATTATACAGGCAGGCAGTCTCCAACCTTCCAGGCTGGGGGCTGAATGTAGCTAGAGAAGCCACTCTCTCCCCTGGGGGCCCCCCACTCTCCTACCTGGCTCCAATGACCCCTCCCATCCCTTCGTGAGATGAAGGGGAGATGACTGCGATTGTCCTTGGTAAGTCTGCAGGCTGGGGCTTTTTCTCTCTCTGGTGTAGTCTGCTTGTCTGCTCTTAGGTCTGAGCTGTGCAGACCCCACACACTCTGTGCTCATCCTGTCTGGACACACTGGGCAACCTCCTGGGCTGGACTCTGCCACACTCCATCTTCCAGTGGGCTCCGTCACTCCGGAATCCCATTATCCCATTTTCTATTGTAATAGATTCTTATTACATAACTAGCACAGCTCCTTTCTAGTTATACGTATCCTTGGTATTGTCTTCTACAATACCTCCATGTTCCAAGTCATCATTGGTAATATGATTGGCATAGTCTAATCTCCCTATCTAATCTTCATTCGGTTTGGAACCAAACTTGCTGCCCAGAGTAAATAACCATTTATTAAGTACCTATTATGTGCCAAGTATTGGAGAAACAAAGAAAAAGTAAGAGATAGCCCCTGCCCTCATAGAGCACACATTCTCATGATAAAGAATACATCAAAAGAAGCTGAAAAATGAAAGGTAGAAGGCCATGCTACACAGAGGCATGATGAAGTTCTGTGGCCACAGTGGAAGATTATCAGGTGAATGCCTTGGGTGCCCTCCTTAAATAATGGAGAATCTTGAAATAGCTTTCCAATGTCCACCCTCTTCCACTGGAGACAGAAGACCCTCAGGGGTCAAGGAACTGAAGATGTGTAAAATTCAGAGTTGACATACTCTTGCAGAATAATGAGTTTCTGGAAATCATGAAGTTCAGGATATCAACCACATGGGAAAAGAAGAAGTAACTGCCATGATCATCCTCATCAAATCCTAATTCCCTCACCACCCTCTATCAATAGGCAAACATATACAATCAGATGTTATATTCTCTATATTTCTCAGTCAATTGTACCTCTTCGTTTCCCATGTGGTTGATCTCCTCAACTTCATGATATCCCAAGGAGGGGGGTAGTTTCCACAAAAATAGAAATATTATAAGTAGAGTTGTTACCAAAATTGACACAAAAACATTAAAAGGGCAAAGACAGACTTTTGCTAATTATTTTCTAAACAAAAGCAAAAAGTCCTTGGGATATCTTGAAATTGTTCGCAAAGTGACTTTGAAATGTTACATCTAGCTCATATTTCTTCTACACATATCTATTCAAATTCAAATGTTCTTCCCAACTTCATCTCTTTTTGTGAACTACAATATCTAATTTTATTTAGTATTTTATTTTTTTCCAAATTACATGTGAAAATAAATTTTAACATTCATTTTCAGAACATTTTTGGACTTCCAAATTCTCTTCCTTTCTCCCCCTCCACCCTACCCCCATTAAGAAGACAAGCAATTCTATGTAGTTTACACATGTGTAGTCATATAAAACATATTTCCATATTTTTGAAAGAAAACATAGATAAAGCCTAAAGAAAAATAAGTAAAAAGGAAAGTGTGCTTCAATCTGTATTCAGACACCATCAGTTCTCTTTCTGGGGATGGATAGCATTTTGTGTCATAAGTCCTTAAGAATTGTCTTGGGTGTGGGAATAGTCAAGATGGTGGAGTACTAACAGCATTTCTCCAGCACTCTGGTCCACACCATTTCCAAATTAATGTAAAGGGGACTCTGAACAAACTCTGGAGCTACAAAACCCACAAAATGACACAGAGAAGCTAACCTCCCACTGAGGACAGCCCAGCAGCCTGGCACGGAGTGGCCAGAACAGTGCTCTGGGAACCCAGCCCAGGCCCTCCTGAGTCAGAGGTATTACCCCAGGGTGGCCAGACCAGCAGACGGCTGGAGGGACTCTAGAACACCAGCAGCTGTGGCATTTCCAGAATTATCAACACAGATATGCCTAGGACAAAGTGAGAGGTTAGTGCCCTACGGACTTTGGGACCAGTGTTTGGGAATGCATCAACTTCTTCCCCTAAATATCATATTTCAGGGGAAAATATGGTCATTCAGTGGAATAGCGGACTTTCAAGCATTATTGAGGAAAAAACCAGAATTGAATAGAAAATTTGACATTCAGATACAAGAAGCAAGAGACGCTTGGGAAGGTAAACAGGGAAAAGAAATCATAAGGAACTTATCTAAGTTGTACTATTTACATTCGTACATGGAAAAGCAATAACTATAACTGATGAAACTCTTCTCACTATGAAAATAGTTGAAAAGGGGTATATGGGCATATAAATACATATATGAATGTGTGTATATATGTTTACAGGTATACATAGATAGAGGGCACAAGTCAAATTTAATAGGAAGGGATGATACTTAAAAGGTGAAATTAAAAGGTGAGAGAGGAATATAACAAGAGGGTATGGGGATAGACAGAATGGGGTAAAGTATCTCATATAGAAGAGGCAAGGGAAAATGGTTACAAGGGAGGGGAAGAACAGGAAGGCAAAAAGGCAAAACCTTTACAATATTGTTTTTACTTTGTACACAGTACATTTCACTTTGCATCAGCTGTTGTAAGGCTTTTTAGGATCTTCTGAGAGCATTCTGCTCATCATTTATTATATCATGATAGTATTCCATCACAATCACATAACATAATTTGTTCATCCATTCCCCAACTGATGAACATCCCCTCAATTTCCAATTCTTTGCCAGAAGAAAAGAATAGTTGTGAATGCTTTTTTCTACATATACGTCCTTTTCCTTTTTATGCTTCCATCTCTTTTTGCATACAGACTAAGTAGTTCTATTGCTAAGACAAAGGATATGCATGGTTTATAGCCCTTTGGACATACCAACTTCATTTCTGTAGAGTCATTTCTGTTTTTTCAAATAGGGTATCAATATGATAGAATTGAAATATCTTGAATCCCCAATACACAATTATGTGGATGAACTGTAACAGAAATGTTGATATCTCTGTTCCATTTCATATCTGTTTATTATCTACAGGGATGTAGTTTAAAAAACAACATAAATGTCTATTGACCTTCTGGCATTCAATGTCACATATAAAGCTTTTAAATGACCAGATTTAGCTGACTCTTCTATCAGCTGCCTTCTAGGTTCCTTTTTTTTAAAACACCAATTCTTTTTTATGTTGTGTGATGCACTGTTGCTTGTAGTCTTTCATCATTGCCCTCTTGTAATGTTTTGTAAATTAGAGTTTACTCTAAACAGGTATTTCCTCAGGCTGCCATCAATCAACAAGCATTTATTAAGCACCAGCTGTGGGGCAGATCTTATGCTGGTTTGTGGGAAATATAAATAGTGTAATTTCTTTTCACTTGACAAGGATATCAAGGGTTATTGGTTAAGGCAATTTCTAGGTTGAATGTCCTTCTGACTATGGTTTTAAAGTGGTCAAATTTCTCTAAGAAACAGTCATAAACAATGTGAATGTCTTTCCTTTCTGGGGACCTATTTGTCAGTCACTAAGTTATTTAAATAGGTTGAATTTGAGCTCTTGTAACTGCATATAGTATTTTCTCCTTATATTTGTCTTTTTCAACAACATCTGAACAACATCATCAAAAATTAAATTGACTTTTTCCTAAGAGAAATAATTGGTTACAGGTCTGAGTATCTGGAAACTACCTATTCTTAGATCATTGATTGACTAGAGAAAATGTCCAAATCAATAACAAATTAAAAGGATAAGGGTGAGAAAGCCACTACTAGGCTCTCAATAAATGCTTGTTGCTAAGAGGAAAAAACAATCCTTCTGGCATGATGCAGATTTATTTTGGTAGAGCTTTGTTTACACATATTTTTGACAATATGCAAAATGTTCATGCCTGACCAAACTTCCTACCAAATAAACATCATTTTTCAATTATAAAGAAATGTAAGACAGAAAGTGAATCAAGCTCATTGAATGATTTAATTTTGTAAGCAATGCCACATGTTTACCAATAATAAATAGAACATTGGCCCACTGGACAAGTTAATTTTTTTCGTGGTTAATTAAAATTTAGAAAAGGCACTGTTTTAATGAATGAACTCACATTGAATATACATTTAGCTATGCCTCATTCCCTCACTGTTTCATACTTCTGTATTACCAATGCTACAGATAACATTTCTCACATCATATTAGGGTTAATCTGTAGGTGCTATTAGCAGTAAAATTTATATTATAAGTTCCATCACACTGGAGAATTTTTATTTTTAGAATTTTAAAACTGGCTCTGTTCATTGAATTTAATTTTATTATTTCTAGTTAAAGTCTATTAATTTTCTATTCTGATCCCTTGTTGAGGCATGATGGTAACTCTCAGTTCTCAAAGGCTATGTTAGTGAAGCAAAGACTATACTAGTTCTAAGAGGAAACAAAAATTAGCAGTGGTCCATCAAAAACCAATATGAATGTCATATAATTATGAAGCTATAGATAGATTAATTACTAGTTTTGTGACCAGGTGAAGATTTTTTCAGGCAATAAAATTCATGAAGACTATATAATGAAACAAAAAAAAAAAGACTATATTGGAGCGGCTAGGTGGCACAGTAAGTAGAGTGATGGCCCTGGAGTCAGAAGGACCTGAGTTCGGATCCAGCCTCAGACACGTAACGCACACACAAACAAAAACCTAGCTGTGTGACCTTGGGCAAGTTACTTAACCCCAACTTCCCTCCAAAAAGCAAAAAAAAAAAAAGACTATATTGGTAGAGTTGTTATTCAACAGAACGAAAGCAAGTATTGTTAAAATATGATACTATAGACCAAGGATTCATTTTTGTTTATCAATATGTTGATATCAGTAGGCAAGGGGGTGCTGGTAAATGTTTTTTATTTGGCTCTGACATAAGAAAATCTAAATAACACAATTTTGAATTTAATCTGCATGACTAACATTTTATTCATCACTTTCTTGAGTCCAGACAATCAACAAAACAATTCAAGTCCTGATTTGAATTAATTTCTCAGGTATAAATGTTCACACTGAAAATCTAAAATTTGCACTTGAAAACTAGTATAAATTGGCTGTAACATAACCTCTGACATATAAAAATATAATTAATTTTCTTTATAATTCTGTGCACTTAACTTATTCTTTTAAATATATTGAGGAATCCATAAAACATAAAAATTACTTCTAGCTAGGGGATATCATTAGCTTTGTAAGCCACCCTTCCTCATAGAACATAGAACATAGCAGGTGCTAAGTAACTATTTACTTATTGAGTCTATATTTCAGACACTTAATAATAAGACCACAAAATTAAATCAGACTCCATAAAAATCACATAACACTTTAGAAAAAAATGACATTGACACTAAAGAGAACTGGATTATTAATAATACATCTAACTCTTATGACATATCAAGAGAGAAAATACAAGAGATTTTAACAGATTAAGATGATGAATAACTTCAAAATACATATGGCTAGAACAGAGGAAGAAGAGGTCAAGTTATCTCAATATAAAGAAAAGTTCTTTGTGGTGATGAGATATAAGGAAAATATATTTTTTGTCATTCAAAGAAATAGCTGTATTTTTATGCTATCTAGCCAATATGTTAAAGAATTCTGCTAAATTTCTTTTTGTTCTTTTTCTTTTTGGAGAGGGAAGTCAGGGCGTTTGGGGTTAAGTGACTTGCCCAAGTTCACATGGCTACTAAGTGTTAAGTGTCTGAGGCCAGATTTGAACTCAGGTTCTCCTGACTCCAGGGCCAGTGCCTTATTCACTGTGCCACCTAGCTGCCCCCTGCTAAATTTCTGATAGAAAAATATTACAAACTAAATTGTGGTCAGAGAATAATTGTCAGGAAAGTTAGAAATTTTTAGAATTATAAATATACAAAATAATGAGGAACCATGGTATGAAAAGGAATTTTAGATGTCTGGTGAGGAGGGAAAAAAAAAAAAAACAAAACACCTAATCCTTAGGGCAATATAAGAGTTGTAATAAATTTGCACTGTTTTGCAGAACAAAGAATAGGGTTTTAGACTTAATGTTCTTTCAGAGGATAGAACAGGGATCGGTAGTTGGAAGCTATAAGAAGACAGAAGAAAGAAGGTTTGTGTTCATTATAAGAAGAATAATTAGAGTTGCCTGACAGGTTGATTTTTGAGGTCACAGGATTTTTATCATTGGAAGAGTTGAAGCAGCAGGGATATGACAATCTGCCAGAGATGTAATAGAGGGAATTCCTACATTAGGACAGGATTAAAATAACTGACATCTAAGGTTTCTTCTAGCTTTGTATTCAGTCATTTATTTTCAGTCACGTTCATCTCTTCATAACCCCTTTGTGGTTTTCTTGTCAAATGTATGGGAATGTTTTGCCATTTCCTTCACCAGCTCATTTAACATAGGAGGAAACTGAGGCAAGCAGGGTTAAATGATTTGCCTGTGGTTACACAGCTAGTAGTATCTAAGACCAGATTTGGACTGAGGAAGATGAATCTTCCTGGACTTTCTGACTCCAAGCACAGCAGTTTTTCCACAGTTCCACGTAGCTACCCTTCAAGCTTTAAGTTTCTTCAGTTCCATGACTGGTATGAGTAATCTGATTTTAAGAAGTGAAACCAAATATTACAGCTCTCTATTAATATCACTTATCTTATGACTCTATCTTCATTGCTGTTATCATAATCATAATCTTCATGTGCACTCCTCTTTATATGAAAGTGGCATTATTGATGCCAGATCACGGATTTGAATTCTTTTTCTAGCAATAGAAATGAACTGACTGATCCACACTTCTCTTTTGCCTGGTTAATCTTGTAGCCACTGGTGCAGTTTTCAGGACAACTGGTCAGGGTTAGTGGTTTAGTCTGTTGCTATGGTACAGATTAAAGCTAACTTGATCTCATAGGAATAAAACTTGCAACTTTATCTTCATTATCACCATGTTATAACCTACTGAGCTAACCAACCATTGGTACCATGAGCAATTAGGTGCTTAATAAAGCTTCCTAATGATAGCAACTCCTTGTGAAACATGAACTTCCTAATTTCCACCAATTATTTGCCATTAAATATTAAACAAATATAAATAAAATGCCAGTGATATTTACTCATATGTTCATGCATTTCTGTACCATTTCTATAATGAGCAATAAAATTGCTTCACAAAAGTAGAATAAATGACATTTTCAAATGAGTTGATCACAAACAAGGTTTATATGTATTCATTTGATGCCTCTAACCTCATATTTATATAAGATTTAAATGACAAAAAGTCAAGAAATTTTAGTAATTTAGAAATTTGTAACCCAAATTGTAAGTAGAGGAAAATGCCAATATTAGGGACACAGATTTTTTAAGATACTCCACACAGCCAGAAATATTCAATAATTTTTCATCACAAGGCAATGTGATAAACAATTAAGTTTTTTTTTCCTAATTGGGTTTGAAATCAGGGGTTTTTAACCTTTTTTTCTTGCTGTTGTTACGGTTTTTAATGAACCATTTCTCTATCTGATGAAGATTATTAATCCTTTCTGAGAATAATGTTTTTTAAAAGTATAAAATAAAATATGCACAAATTATAAAGCCAATAAATAATGTTAAAATATAGCCTTCAAGTCATTACCAAAGTAGTTCACCAATACCAGGTCCTGCTATAGACATTGATCTTAGGGGACCATCTGAGAATACCATCTGGGAAAGGATTTCCAATCCACTTCATAAGAAAGGTCTAAAATCAGGTCAGTGAGAAAGTAAAAAAATAATAATAACTGTATCTCAAGTAATTTGCTAATCTGTTCCCATAAGAGATGGCAGTACTTTAACTTTAGGCAGGTCGGAGACAAAAAAGGGAAGATTGAAATACTGCAAATCCATCATTGGAACCTTGCTTCCTCAATGCATAGCCAGATGTCATTAGATTCAGCAGGTGTCCTCCACTAGAAACTTCCTCAGAAGCCAACATATCGCTTAGGACTTTTCCTCAACACAATTATTTAGCAGGAAACTATGACTCACTAAAGTTGTCTTTCACATATTTTCCTTTCTCCTTTCTTCATTCCTTAGCTCTCTTCTGCTGCTCCTCTGCTTGCCTGATGCTTTTCCTCAGTCTACCCACTGAATCATACTGCACAAGCCTCCCTTCCCCAGGCATGATCCACAGTGACATCTGTAATATTTTATAAACTTAATTTTGTCTTCAACTTTCAAAAGCAGTTTATTCACCATTACAATGAATGAATGAATGAACTTGCTTTTATTTTAAGTATCTGCCAGCAGAGACTGAAAATCAGCCACAACCATATGGTCTGAATATAAGTAAGGGTCACTGGGCTATATTAAACTGGTATTTCTCTTGTTTCCTCTAAAGAGTAAAATTTCTATTTTAAATAGTATTTTAAATAATTTTAAATAATATCAAAGTCATGAAGGATAAAAATGATTTAGAGAATGAACATGTTACTCATCCTTCTTGAAGAGGACTGATGACATCATAAATGTGATATCTTGAGTTGTGCATGAATTGGATTTAAGTGAGGCAAAGTTTCTCCAGTCATCAGCTTCATTCTCTCCTTCAGAGTCATCAGAATCCAGTGGCAAGACAAAGGTCAAGCAAGACAATTAGCAATGACCCAGAATACAATTGGTGACCTTGACTTTTTTAAACTAAGGCCTTGCCTAGGTCTCAATTTGTCTGAAGTAATGCCCATTCAATGATTAAGGGCTAGTTAAGAACTGAGATAAAAAGATGGCCTAGTTTTCAGTCAGGAAGGAACCAGTCTGGGAGGGAAAGACTCAGAGTGAACAGAAAATAATTACTATTTACATTCACTCTGAGTCATCAAAACACAAACAATTGGCAAGAAAGTCTTGAGCTATTATTGGGCATTCAATGAAAGTCAGAGTGATTTGGGATCAAGGCCATAGTAAAGTAGCTGCATGTGAATCACAATGGGTTTTTTCAAAGTCTGTTTTTTCACACCTATATTTCAAGATATTATAAATGAAAACTACACAGTACAAGGAGTTAATTGTCTCAGCTTCTTGAAAAATACATAGTTAAAATAAATAGGAATTTTTAAAAATCTAGCCCTCAAATCCTAAAATATCTTATAAAGTATAAATGACTAAAAATTATATTCTTTTGGATGCAGTCCCCACAAGTAAGGGTATAACTTCCCAATTGTGAACAGAAGAATGACATGTGATGAAGAAGGAGGGGAAAGAGGAAGGGAAAAAGGAGGAAGAAGAGGAGGAGAAGGAGGAGGAAGTAGAGGAAAAGGATGAAGAGAAGGGAAAAAGAAGAAGAAAAAGAAGATGAAGAAGAAGAAGAAGAGGAAGAAGAAGAAGAAGAAGAAGAAGAAGAATATCAAAGAATTTATCAAAGAATCAAAATATTTATACCTAAATCTGTTACCCTTAAACTAGCCTAGCCCTCCACTGTCTGTCATTTCCAGGTAGCCTTCAGCTATTTCCCACTCTTTATTCCATTCCTGAAGTTTGACCTCAGTTCATCAAGATCCTCCTTAGACTCCTCCTCAAGACCCTCCCCAAATTCCTCTTCTAGCCGACCCCTAGATCCCTCCCACAGTCTTTCTGTATATAGATCCATCTTGCCTCCATGAAGGGGCTGAGATTACTCTAGCACAGACTCATTCTGTGTCAGATTATTCTGGCCCGCTTGTCCAATATAAGCGTCACAAATACTTAGCCTCCTTAAGAGTCTACCCATTATGGCAAATCTTTAATAAACTTTGCTTTTCTTTGGCTGAAACAAGACTTGAGCTGAATTCGTTTGACAGGACCCAGCATGTTGATATTTTGGGGTCTTGAGCACCCCTAAAACCCTAAACCTCAACAGTAGGAACCACTGGGAATTGATGTAAAGGAACTTGTGACTGGGTGTAAATTTGAAAAGGTACAACTTAGTAAAATTAGGTATGGTAACATTGATATAAAAAAGACATTCATATGAAGAGATCAAAAAAAAAAAGGAAGGAGAAAGCATTATGGAGAACATATGAGAAAGTACTATAATAGGGAGAAAATGGTATTGATAATGGAGAACAGGAAGGGGTAGTCAGTAAGAGTCAACATGGATTTGATGAGGGAAGGGGAATAGGTTCTACAGGGACCCTGATCACTATCAATGACCAGAAACCCTGCAATTCAGTCTGGAAAGAATTCACTAGGTTCAAGCAAACTTGGAAGCTGAGATTGTAAAAGTCTATTGTTACGCTGTACAGCACAACGGGCAAGAGTTCTTAGGGAACCTGCAAACTTACAGAAATTTTAATGGGTCAAGACAGTAAATCAGGTGTCAATTATGCTAACTAGGTGAGTAAGGGTGGGATTAGGGAGCAGTTAAGGAGTGGTCAGTGCTTAAAGGAACATGAACTTTTAATATCAACTGTGTAAGTGTATTGCCCATAATTAACTGGGAAATAGCCCAAGGGGGGGCTACCTGGAGGTGTGGTTTTAGGCCTGAAAAGTCACTAAGTCAGCCAGTGGTCAGGGCTGACTGAGAAGTGCCCAGTCTGCCACCCATCAGTGTCAAGTTTGACAAAATGGATGTTGGGAATCAAGCCTAACAGAGACTCAGTATGGGTATAATTGGCTAAGGAGTTAACCTATAGATAGGCCATTGAAGGATTCATGGGTGCAGCTGGCCACTCTATTAGGGGAAATAACATTTGCCTAAGCTAAAATGTTTATAAATTGTTTAGTGAAGGATTCATAGGTAGCTTGTTATTGTTCCAAGCAGAGATAAACAGTTCATGAGTTGTTGCTGGGCAGAGTGCTGGCAGGGGGAAGGGGCAGAGTTAATTCTCTGAGACTGCGGAGGGAAGTGTGATTTTAAAGCTGGTTTTACAAATTGATCTTACAGACACAGATCCCAAAGCACCCCATTTACAAACTGATGTTACAAACTGATATTACAGACTGATGTTACAAACATAGATTGATGTTACAAACATAGATTGATGTTACAAATATACATCCCAAGAACCCCATCAGATTCACAAAGAATATTTCATGTCAAATTAATCTTACTTGTTTCTTTGACAAATTAATCTGACAAGTAGATCTATTGTGGTCTAGGAGTGCTGGGACAAATGACAAGGGCAAATGACATTGGTCCTGCTTTGAATTCAATCCAAGCCTTATTTCAGTAAGAGATAAGGTTTACTAAAATATCAGTTGGGATGGGCAAGATTTTAAGAATCTGAGAACTGGTGATGTTTCTATTGTCAAGAAGGCCACATTGAATCAGAACCTTTGTGATGTCCGTACAACTGGGCCAGATTTTAAGGAATCTGAGTGCTTTAATGGAGGCAAGACTGATCTTTTATATACAAGACTGTTGGAAGATTTGGATGTGATCTAGGAGTGGCCAAATAGTCTGGGAACAGAGAAGGGGTCTAGATGGAATTAAGGATTTGAAGTGGCCTAGGGAAATCTGGAGGTAGAGGTAACAGAGATTTGGTGTTTTGGGAATGGGGCCACAAGGAAAGGATTATTGGGATGGGTGGATGCCTCCTGCTAACTTGGCCAGAGACTTGGCCAAGCAGAGAATTTCAAGGGAAGTTTAGGGGGAAAGATGGGGGTGGAGGTGGGGTTTCCGGGACCCATACCATCAGATCAAGGAAAAGCTGTAGTCGTAGAATGCCAGAAGTATAGCAAAGCATATCACAAATTTCATACTATCTTTTCATACAATCCACACACATATCTTGCCATTCTTTCAGACAAAAAGTATTTTTAAAAGTAGATATTTTATGCATGACACTATGCTAAGCTAGGGGGAATTTTTTTTTAAGTTAAAAAAAAAAACATAGTTACTATCCTCTAGCAGTCTACATTCTAAAGTAGGAGATAGTGGTGGCTAGGTGGTGCAGTGAATAGAGCACCGGCCCTGAAGTCAGGAGGACCTGAGTTCAAATCTGGCCTCAGACACTTAATAATTACTAGCTGTGTGACCTTGGGCAAGTCACTTAATGCCAATTACCTTCCAAAAAGCAATAATAATAATAAAGTAGGAGATATTATCCAAAGAACTGTGTACATTTAACATATATACAATATATGGAAGTTGATTTCAAAGAGTATGCACAAGGGGTAGGGATTTATGAGCATTTGAAAAGGCTCTTTGCAGAAGAAGGGTGGTGGGAGGTCTGGGTCTTACCAGGGGATACAAGGGAAGAGTCTAGGAGCAATGTTGCAAAGAGTAAAATATCCCACTTTAGTGAGCTGTGGGTTTTCCCTCACATGATATTTTCCCATTAAAGCTAGAAGACTATCCATATTGGATGTGGAAGAGGAAATTCTTGGTCAAATTCAGTTATACTAGATTCATTCTGAGGTCTCTTGCAACTCTGAAATTATATTATTCTGTAAGTGCTGCACTACTATAAATGGGTTATTAAAGGAGTCAACTAAAGGTCTGTTAACTTCTTTATCTCTCCATTGTGGACATTTAGATAAATTCTAGAGAATGCCATCCTTCAAACCTAGGCTCTGTACAAAACTTTTTCCACTACTCATTCTTCTCATGCTGGCAAAGCTCTCATACCTACAGCCTCCTGCTATGATTGGGGAGTTCTTTCCCAGAAACTTCATTTGAGACAGCACCCACACTAGCCATGTTCTCTTCAAACCCAGCTTATACCCATGGGTCTCCCCAGACTACTACATCTTGTCCTCAAACTATTACCTCCCCACATCTCATTTTATGTATTTTCCTCCCCTATTAGATTGTGTGTTCCTTGAGGGCAGGGACTATCTTTCTTTATGCTTTTCTTTGTACTTCTAAAGCTTAGTATAAAGTCTGACATATTTGTTATTTTTCAATTCTTTTAGTTCTATCCAACACTTGGAACCCCATTAGGGATTTTCTTGGCAAAGATACTGGAGTGGTTTGCCATTTCCTTCTCCAATTCATGTAACAGAAGAGGAAACTGAGGCAGACAGAATTAAAGGATTTACGCAGGGTTACAAAGATAGTAAGTCTAAGGCTGGATTTGAACTCAGATCTCCCTGACTCTAGGCTGAGCACTCTATCCTCTCTGCCATTTAGCTGACATATCATAAATGTTTAATAAATGCCTGCTTACTCACTCTATGGGTCTATCTGTCTTTTGTCTGTCTGTCTGTCTGTCTGTCTGTCTGTCTGTCTATCTATCTAGCTAACTTTTGGTGGGAACAAGAATGTAGGTAAATGAAGGAAAAGTTACTATGGGTTCAGAAAACCTTAAGAGAAGGGTGAAAGGAACCAAAATGTAAGTGCCTAATATGTGCTAGGAACTGTGCTGAATGCTTTTACAAATATTATCTCATTAGATTCTCATAATAACCTGCAGGTTAGGTGCTATTATTATTCCTGTTTTACAATTGAGGAAATTGAAGCAAATAGAGTTTAACCTGGGATTACACAGCTATTAAGTGTTTCCAAATTTTAACTCAGCACTTCCCAACATTACGTCCAGCTCTCCATCCACTGCACCACTCATTGCCACTTGGTTGATTGTTGTCCTTCATTCTCTAAAGGCACCAAAATGACATCACTTTAGATGTTAGAATCAAGATGCAGAGTTTCTGAATGTAAATGATCAGACCAATACAAGCTTGGAATGCTCCACATCAGGTGAGGCATAAATAGTCCATGTGAACATTTGGGTTGGAGTCTCTAAATTTATGCATCTTACATTTCTTTTGAACTACTTAAATTCTGCTTTATTTATAGAGCACAGTACCCTCTCTGATGAGGGCACACCGTGCTGGACAGTCCTGTGTCAGTGTCTCCCATGTCTTACAATTAATTCCAAATTTCTTAAGAAAGATCTTGAGAGTGTCCTTGTTTCACTTTTTCTGACCATCTTGTGAGCATTTGCCTTGTGTGAGCTCTCTGTAAAAGGCAAGCATACATTTGACATTTGAACAATGTAGCCAAACAGTAGGAGTTGAGCTCTCTACAGCAGAGTTTTAATGCTTGGGAGTTTAGGTGGAGAAAGGACCTCAGTGTCTGGTACCTTATCATGTCAGGTGATCTTCAGAATCCTCCTAAGACAATTCCTATGAAAGTCATTCAATTTTGTGATATGGCACTGGTATATTGTCCAGTTTTCACAGGCAACAATAATGAGGTCAGTATAACTGCTCTGCAGACCTTCAGTTTGGTAGCCAATCTAATACTTCTTGTCTCCCTCACGTTTCTTCACAGCCTTCCAAACACTGAGCTAGCTCTGGCAATGTATGCCACAACCTCCTTATAAATTTGTACATTCCTGGAAGAAATAGTGCCAAGGGAAGTGAACTTATCCACAGTATTCAAAATTTCTGTAACCAATCATTCCATGTATGACTGGAGTGCTGCTGGTTGATGGAGTAGCTATTTTCTTAGTGTTAATTGTTAGTCTGAAAGTAGTACAAGCAGTCCATACTTTGTTGCATCTCAGCTTCATCCTCATTGAAGGTATTTGACAACATGGCTGAAAACATCATGCTAAAAAGCATGGGCAGAGCCCTGTTTCCCTCCATTGGTGACTGGGAAAGCACTAGAGCATTGTCCATTATCCAGAATCCGGCAATCTTGCTGTCATGAAAATGACATACAATACTGATGAACTCTGGGCAACCAAATTCTGACACGTTGGTTCACCCTATTTCAACAGACCTTTCCTGATGAAATTCTAAGTTGTCTTGGACTGAAAAAAAATTTTCACTTCAAATTTTTGTGGGTTCTGCTACTCTAGAATTTATTTAGAGTCATTATTTAAAGGTATTTGGAGGGGATTTGGGAAGCTCTCAGTTGATACCTGACTTCATTGTGCCATCTTAGCTCTAACTCTGCATCTACATTCATTAGGGAAGTTGGTCTATAGTTTTCTCTTTTTTAATAGTATTTTATGTTTTGCCCCATTACATGTCAACAAAACTTTTAGCATTCAATTTTATAAGATTTTAAGTTCCAAATTTTTCTCCTTCCCTTCCCTTTCCTCTTCTGAAAATGGTAGGCAGTTTAACATAATTTATACATGTGCTATCATGTAAAAATATTTCCATATTAGTCACAGTTGTGAAAGAAGAAACGAATTAAAAAGGGAAAAATATAAGAAAGAATAAAGAAAA
The DNA here is from genome assembly GCA_011680675.1 of Gymnobelideus leadbeateri. NCBI lineage: Eukaryota > Metazoa > Chordata > Mammalia > Diprotodontia > Petauridae > Gymnobelideus > Gymnobelideus leadbeateri. The sequence continues at coordinate 156,125 of WOXC01010906.1, forward strand.
TTTTAAAATTTCTTTGATCTACATTCTAAATCCACTAGTTCTTTATCTGGGTATGGATAGCATTTTCCTTCCTGAGTCCTTTGTACTGGTTTGGATCATTGTATTGCTGAGAAGAGCTGTTATTCATAGTTGATCATCACAAAATAGGGCTGATATTCCGTACAAAGATATTCTGGTTCTGCTTTTTTCACTTTGCATCAGTTCACACAAGTCATTCCAAGTTTTTTCTGAAATCTGCCTGTTCCTCATTTCTTATTGCACAATAATATTCCATTACATTCATATACCTCAGCTTGTTCAGCCATTCCCCAATTAATGGACATACCCTCAGTTTCCAAAACTTTGTCATCATGAAAAGGGCAGCTAGGATATTTTTGCAAATGTAGGCAGGTCTTTTTCCCTTTTTTATCATCTCTTTGGGATACAGATCTAGTACTGGTATTGTTGGATTAAAGGTATGCACAGTTAACATATATACCTTTTGGGTATAGTGCCAAATTGCTCTCCAGAATGGTTGGATCAGTTCACAATTCTACCAACAATGCATTAGTGTTCCAATTATCCTACATCATCTCCAGAATTTATCATTTTTCTTTTCTGTTATAATAACCAATCTAATAGGTATGAGGTGGTAGCTCCAAGCTCGTTTAATTTGCTTTTCTCTAATCAAAAGTGATTTAACATACTTCTTTATATGCATATAGATAGTTTGATTTCTTCATCTGAAAACTTACTGTTCATATCCTTTAACCATTTATCAACTGGGGAATGGATTTTATTTGATTCAGTTCTCTATATATTTGAGAAATGAGGCCATTATCAGAAACACTTGTGGTAAAAATTGTTTCTAATCATTCTGTTGTCCTTGATTGTATTGTTTTTGTTGTACAAAGGATTTTTTTTTAATTTAACATGATCAAAATTATCTATTTTACACTTTTGTAATGCTCTCTATCTCTTTATTTTGTCATGAATTCTTCCCCTCCCCATAGATGTGACAGGTAGATTTTTCCTTTCTCTTCTATTTTGCCTATGGTGTAACCATAATATTTTTGCTTTTCTGCATTTTATTGTGAGGTTTTTATGCCCTAATAGTCAGGTTTTTTTTGTGGGTGCCATGTACTGCTGAGAAAATAGTATTTTTTCTTTCTCCATTCAGTTTTTTTCAAGTTGTCTCTCATATCTAACTTTTCTAAAATTTTATTCACCTCCTTAACTTCTTTTTTTACACATTTTGTAGTTAAATGTATGTAGTTCTAAGAAGAGGAGATTGAGGTCTCCCACTAGTATAATTTTGCTATTTCTTCTTATAACTGTACCACTTAGTGCATATATGTTTACTATTGAGATTTCTCATTATCTAATGTACATAGATCAAGAAATACTTTTTAATCAAGGCATAGTTTCCTTCCATATCTTTTTAATTAAATCTATTTTTGCTTTTGCTTTGTCTGAGATGAGGATTACTACCCCTGTTTTATTTTGTTTTGTTTTTGCTTCAGCTGAAGCATAATATATTCTACTCTAGTCTTTGACCTTTTTTATATATGACTCTATACTTCAAATGTATTTCTTTTAAATAACATATTCTAGGATTCTGATTTTTAATCCACTCTGCTCTATGCTTCCATTTTATGAGACTACATCTCATTCATATTCACAGTTATGATTACTGTGTATTTACCTCCATCCTATATCCCTCATTTATATTTCTTTCCCTTTTCACCCTGTCCCTCCTAACCAGTGTTTTGCTTCTGAGCACTGCCTCCCTTAATCTGCCATCCCTTCTAACAGTACTCCTTTCATTTTATTTTCCCTTTCTCCTTATACTTCCATATACGGTAAGATAAATTTCTGTACTCAACTGAGGGTATGTGTTTTTCCCTCTTCAAGCCAAATACAATGACAATAAGGTTCAAACAATGCTCACCCTCTCCCTTCTTTCCTTCTACTCTAATAGGTATTTTGTCCCTCTTCATGTGATGTAATTCACCCCATTCTGCCTCCCTGTTTCCTCTTCTGTCAGTATATTTTTTCACCTCTTAATTTTTTTTTATATTTCACATCATAGTCAACTTATACTCACGTCCTCTGTGTATATTCCTTCTAACTCCCCTAACACAGATACAGAGTTACAAGTATTATCTTCCTATGTAGGGATATAAACAGTTTAACCTTATTGAATAACATTATTTTTCTTTCCTGTTTACCTTTTTTGTTTTTGTTTTTTCTTTTTTGGAGGGGGAAGGTAAGGCAATTGGGGTCAACTGACTTGCTCAAGGTCACATGGCTAGTTTTTTTGGGTTAAGTTTCTGAGGTCAGATTTGAACTCAGGTCCTCCTAACTCCAGGGCCAGTGCTCTATTCACTGTGCACCTAGCTGCCCCCCTGTTTACCTTTTTATGCCTATCTTTGACTCTAATATTTGAAGATCAAATTTTCTGGTGAGCTCTGGCCTTTCCATCTGGAAACTTTGAAAGTCCCCTATTTTATTAAATGTCTATTTTTTCCCTTGAAAGATTATGCTCGATTGTTATTTATAATAAAATTTCCTTTGCCTCCCAGAATATCATATTCCAAGCCCTTCAGTCTTTTAATGCAAAAGATGCTAAATCCTCTGTAATTCTGACAGATATTTGAATTGTTTTTTTTTTTTATTTTTGCTTTTGTTTATGTTTTTGTCTTTATTTTTCCTAGGAGTTTTCTTTTTGGGATCTTTTTCAGGAGGTAATCAATAGATTCTTTCAACCTCTATTTCACACTCTGGGCTGGGTCTAAAACATCAGGGCAATTTTCCTTGAGAATTTCTTGAAGGATGATTTCTAGGTTCTTTCTTTGATCATGGCTTTCAGGTAGTCCAATAATTTTTACATTATCTCTCCTGGATCTATTTTCCAGGTCAGATGTTTTTCCCATGAGATATTTCACATTGCCTTATATTCTTTCAATTGCTTGGATCTGTTTAACAGCATCTTGATTTCTCATAAAGTCACTAGCTTCCATTTGCTCCAGTCTAACTCTGAAGGATTGAATCTCCTCAGAGAGCTTTTGAGATTCTTTTTCCATCTGGCAATTTCAGGTTTTTAAGGCATTCTTCTCCTCATTGCCCTTTTGAGCCTCCTTTGCCATTTGAGTTAGTCTATTTTTTAAGGTTCTGTCTTCCTCAGTCAGGCTATTGACTCTTATTTCATACTTTTCCTGCATACTTCTCATTTCTCTTCCCAATTTTTCCTCCACTTCTCTTATTTGGTTTTTAAAATCTTTCTTAAGGTCCTTTATGGCCTGTAACCCCGCTCATATTTTTATTTGTGACTTTTGGTGCAGGAGTTTTGAACTCACAGTCCATGCTTTGATCCTCTTTGCCCCCCAAATAGGAGTCTAATGTTGAATTTTTCTGTTTATTTTGTTTCCTTTGCCTAGGCATGTTGCCACTTAATTACTTGACTTTTGGGTTTTTTGCCACAGTAGGACTCTACCACCAGAGAGGGGAGCTTCAGTCCCAAATGTTGGGGTTTTCTCAACTTCCAGAGGTATTAGTTGGGTGCCCTCTCTGAAGCACCCACACACTCTGGGAAGCTGGACACACACCCCAAGACCTCCACCCCAACCCCAATCCAGATCCAGGGAGGTTAAAGCAAGAGCAATTACCCCCCAAGCCTTATCACTGGATCCCCCTATAGTCTGCAGGCCAGGAGCTGAAGCTGCAACTGAAGCTGCAAAATGGCGGTTGTGCCGCTTCTCCTCAGTGGCTTCTCGCCCCCAGGAGAAGAAGCCGATGAATTCCAAAATACTGTTCCCAAAGTCCATAGGGCACTAACCTCTCACTTTGTCCTAGGCATATCTGTGTTGATAATTCTGGAATTTCCACAGCTGCTAGTGTTCTGGGGTCCCTCCAGCTGGCTGCTGGCCCAGCCACCCTGGGGCTAAAACTGACTCAGGCGGGCCTGGGCTTGGTTCCCAGAGTGCTGTGCTGTCAGCTCCCAGAGCACTGCACTGGCCGCTCCCTGCAGGGCTGCTGGGCTGTCCTCAGTGGGAGGTTAGCTTCTCTGTGTTGTTCTGTGGGTGCTGGAGCTCCAGAAGTTGTTCAGCGTCCCCTTTTACATGATTTTGAAGTGTTGTGTGCTGGAGCACTATGGAAGTGCTGTTTCTACTCTGCCATCTTTGCTCAGATCCCTTTTGTCTTTATTTTTTTCTGAGTGCTTGCAATGTTTTCTCCTTTACCTGATAGTTTGGAATTTGGCTACAATATTCCTTGGGGTTTTCATTTTGGCATCTCTTTCAGGAGGTGATTCATATATTCTTTCAATTACTATTTTGCCCTATGATTCCTGAATATTAGGACAATTTTCACTGTAAATTTCTTGAAAGATGCTCTCTAGGCTCTTTTTCTTTTTCTTTTTTTATCATGGTTTTCATGTAGGCCAATAATTCTTAAATTTTCTCTCCTGGATCCATTTCCAACTCAATTGTTTTTCTGATGAGGCATTTTACATATTCTTCTATTTATTCTTTTTTTTAAATTTTATTTGGCTGATTCTTGATATTTCATAGGTTCATTAGCTTCAAATTCCATTTCCAATTGCCCAATTCTAATTTTTAAGGAATTGTTTTCTTCAGTTAGATTTTTTACCCCCTTATGTCACCTTTTGTACCTCCATTCATTTAGGTGGTGGTGTTTTTTTAACTTCTCATCTTTCCAATGATAAGAAAAAAAGGGGGGACAACCATTGTATGTCATTGTTCTCAATCAGGATAAGATTTTTTTCCTTTTTAATAAGAACTCCCTTATATTTTCAACCTAAATCTTTATTTCTTAGGCAATGATCATGTTTATTTTTTTATAATAAGTTCCAGTGATAGACTATTTTATGTATATTAGGATTTTGTACTTGGAAGAATAAGAGGGTACCATGCAAGAAGACAAGCAAATCTAACCTGTTGGATGAAGAAAAGCTTGGTTCCACCCCAGAAAAATATAGGGTTTTTTTGAAACTTTTTTTTTCCACACTACATCAATAAATCTAACATTCTATCATGAATCCTGAATGTCATTACTAACAAATAGTGTCTTTCTCAGGTAAACTCAAGTTTTTGCCATTATCTAATAAAGCCACTATTTCTTTTTTCAGACTTTTCTTTTACAACTTTTTTCAGTCTTCCTAATGACCTGCTAATGATATGACAGTTACTGTACTTATGTAAATTTGAAGGTTGCTGATCCTAAAGTTAAAGTATGCTACTCACAAGGACATGAGATCAATCATCTTGATATTAATAACTACCTATGTGTCCTTCATATGAGTGCCATTTCCTATTCTCCTCAGCATAATTCATGTCTTTAGTGACTTTGAAAGTTATGAAAAAATGGAACACAGTTTTCTAAATGTGTTATATATTGTATTCAACTAGGCCAAGGAATAAGTAATGGGGAGAAGTAAAGGGGTGGGGAGAAGATTGAATCATTTATGTCACATGGCTTCTTGTTTCTCCTGTAGCCCCCAGTAAGCTCTGAGTTTTCGTACTCAAACTTCCACTCTCACAAATGAATTTGGGTCCTAGAGCAAGGCAACATTTCCCCTTTAGAGTTAGAAGAGTGGACCTGATGAGTTGGGGGTGATTATCTGTCATCACCTTGAATTTCCCATCATTATGCTTCCCTTCCACCAAGATTATCATTTTAGTATAAATTTAATCAGTCAGTCTAAATAGTTCTTAGGATGCAACATACAGCATGCAATAGAGTATGAATGGTTGGCATAAAATGCTTTCCCCCTCAAAAAATGTGTGACAAGCTGTCACACAAATATATACAGAGTCTAAGAGAAAGTGAGCTCATATTTGGCAAATGGGTACCTCACACATTCTTGTAACGATAACCACTTTACCCTTTTTATGGGGTTTCCAAGAAATTTCTTTTAGACACATTATAATTTTTTTTCTGTAGCTTCCTTGTGGCACTATGAGCCTATACTCATTCTGTCTTTAGTGAGCAATGCAGATACAGCAATCAGCTTCTCTGACAACACAACAAGGATACTGAATAGGACATCGAAGTCTAACATCATTTTGATCTTTTCATTTCCATAATGACCTCTTCTGGTCCAAGTGGAAGCAGGAGGGAGGAAACCTAAATCAAGAACAGAGTTGAATCCTCTCCTTCCCCAGTCAAGCATTGCCTTATCAGGGGTTTTGCAGGGATTCCTCATTTATTTAATATTCTCAAATGACTCCTTTCTCAGCTCTCCTAAAAATTTATAGACATTTCCTCGGCATGACCAAGTATCTGCAGCTGTCCAAACCCTCTTCCTTTGTTGTAAGCTCCACGTACTTTCCTCACTTAGTCTAAAACCTATGATTAATTAACTGTTTTAAATAAAAGTATCTGAATGAGTAATTGATTTATTGATTGTTTCATCTGATTAAGTTACTAGAGCATCTTATCATTTATTTTAAGTGAGGTGAGGTGACCTGATTGAATAAATCCATCAAGCCAAATTTAATATTGGATTGACCAAAAGATGAATTTTAAGGAAGAGTCTATTATTTCTTTTCTTTATTTTTAAAAATATTTGGCAGCTTGTCAATTATTGGAGTCTATACCTAGGACCTTGAGAGGTTCTATAGAAGTATCACATGAGTCAAAATAATAATCTCTGTATTTGATCATCTAAGGAAAGACCATGTAAGTTAACTGGAGATTCCTAAAGAGACATTGAGAAGGGGGCAAGGTCAATAAAGGAAGAGCAATTGTGCAGCATCCATCCTCCAAATGCGGCATCAGCTAACATTTCAAAACTAGGGCAACTGCCACCTCCACTCCCCACCACTTTCTACACACACACACACACACACACACACACACACACACACACACACACAGGAATTTAATATCTGCAGAGAAAGACATAGAAGGTCAGGGAAGGTATATAATCATGGCTCCAGGAAGCTTTAAATGGGGTGGTCCTTAAGTCACAACAAGAAAAACCATCAGAGCCTACAGTATTTTGGCACAGATGGTTCTTAAGGCTTTGCATTTCTTTACACCAAATTATCACTTTTATGAGTAGGATACTTAAGTCCAAATTTACTTCAGGTATCTGGGAAACTGACTAGGGAAATTGAAGACCAGATATTTATTTGGAGGTAGGGAATCCTCCTCTAGTGCTGTACACTTTTGCTGTAACAGGTCAGAGATAACAAATAGTAAGGGAACTAGAAACTTCTAAGCTAGGGAATTCTAGTCACAGAAGATACTAGTTTGGTGGGTGCCAAAAAAGGGGAAGGGACAAGATACAATGGAAGAAAAGGGACAAAATTGGCCTTTTGAAAAGAAAAACATTAAGCCTGAGTGGGGTGGAGGGGAAAGATTTATCCATATAGTAACTTATATGGTTGATGACATTATTTTCCTTAATTTTCTACAGGGGTCAGAGTCTTCTTATAGGCAATCTGTGTAATTGTGTAAACTACAGGATAAAGACATAAAAATAGTGAGTCTTAAAATCTTAGACCTGAAAAAATTAGGCAAATGTTAATGTCCAAATGAGCTTCACAAATAAGTGACTCACGATATGATTTTAGAGGTAAGCAGAGCACTGGCCTGGGTGAGACTTTTGTGTCAGATACTAGTTCTGTGTCTAGCAAGTTACTTTTTTAGATTCAAGCTCCTCATCTATAAAATGGGTAAATATTCCATAGGATTGATGTAAAAAGCAAATTAGGTCCTATTTCTAAAGTATTTTTGCAAACTTTAAGGATTATTGGTAACAATGACAATGATGATCTACCTTCCAGTTTACCAAAGTGCTAGAAATTCTACCTCTAGAAGCCATTCTTTTGAATTGACTTAGTTCCCTTCCAATAGCCTTTATAGCTGCAAAATTCCTAGGTTTCTATGCTTTTAAGTTTAATGACAGAGATTAAGACTGTGAAAAGAGGAGGGAAAACACAAAGTAAATATAGAAATCTGCATAATACTCTGGAGGTCAAATTCTAGCCTATTAGTTTTCCTTTTTCATAGTCAAAAGTTTCCTTCAATAATCCACATATAGAGGAGGCAGAGTCAAAGTGGCAGAATAGAGGCATCAACTCAGTTAAATTCTTCCAATATTAATTCTAGTAGCTATTTCTTTGTCTTGGGGAATTTTTTGGCTTTAATTGATTTTATTTAAAGGCAATACAATGACAAAGGTCATAAGGGCCAATTTCTTACTCATAAGTGGCAGCTAGGTGATTCAGTCAATAGACTGTAACTAGGAAGTCAGAAAAACTTTGAATCCAACCTCAGATATGTCCTACCTGTATGTTACTGGCCAAGTCATGTAACCTCTGTTTGCTTCAGCTTTCACAATTGTTAAATGGGGATAACAATGGTACCTAACATCCTTAGGATTGTTGTCAAGATAAAGTAAGATGATACATATAAAGCTTATATGAAAGTGGGAGTACAGAAGCAGATATTCTTAGAGACAGAATCCTTGACAGCAACAAAAATTTAAAAGAAAAAGCCTAATGATAAAGAGGAATTAAAAAAATAATACTTAAGAAATTTACATATTAGAAAGTTGTGTAAAGGCATAGACCATTATCTAACACCATATACCAAAATCAAGTCTAAATGGGCTCATGATCTAGGCATAAAGGATGATACTGTAAGCAATCTGGGAAAGCAAGGAATAGTTTACCTGTCAGATTTCTGGAGGGGGAAAGACTTTAGGACCAAACAAGAATTAGAGAGCATTGTAAAATGCAAAATGGATAATTTTGATTACATTAAATTGAAAAGCTTCTGTACAAGCAAAGCCAATGTAACCAAGATCAAGAGGGAGGTGGGAAATTGGGAAAGAATTTTTACAACCTATGTCTCTGATAAAGAACTCATTTCTAAAATATACAGAGAATTGAGTCAAATCTATAAGAATACAAGTCATTCCCCAATTGATAAATGGTCAAAGGATATGAACAGGCAGTTTTCAGGGAAAGAAATTAAAGATATCTATAAGCATATGAAGAAATGCTCTAAATCACTATTGATTAGAGAAATGCAAATCAAAACAACTCTGAAATACCACATCTCAGTGGTATTGGCTAAGATGACAAAAGAGGAAAATTACAAATGCTGGAGAGGATGTGGGCAAATTGGCTAAGATGACAGTCAGATTGGCTAAGATGACAAAAGAGGAAAATTACAAATGCTGGAGAGGATGTGGGCAAATTGGAACACTAATGCATTGCTGGTGGAGTTGTGAACTTATCCAACCATTCTGGAGAGCAATCTGGAATTATGCCCAAAGGGCTATAAATAATTTCATACCCTTTGACCCAGCAATACCACTTCTAGTGTTATATCCCAAAGAGATCATAGAAAAGGGAGGAAGACCCATATGTACAAAAATATTTATGGAAGCTCTTTTCGTGGTTGCAAAGAATTGGAAATTAAAGGGGTGCCCATCAATTGGGGAATGGCTAAACAAGTTGTGGTTTATGAATGTAATGGAATACTATTGTGCTATAGGAAATGAGGAGCAGACGGACTTCATATTTACATGGAGAGGCTTATGCAAACTGATGCTGAGTGAGAAGAGTAGAACCAGGAGAAATGTGTATGCAATCACAGATACAACATATGTGTGATGACCAACTATGACAGACTGGACTCTTCTCAGCAATGTAGTGATATAAGTCAATCCCAAAAGATTCCTGAAGGAGAGAGATGTGACATACAGAGAAATAACTAAAAAGAACTGAGTTTGAATCCCGATGGAAGCAAACTACTTGATCTTTTTCTTTTCATTGTTTGGTTTTATTTCCTCTTTACCATTTTTCATTCCATCTAGTACAATATGCATTTGTAACCTGATTAATGTTTATTGTGAAAGTATTTGCAGATCCTATATTGGACTATATGCCATCATGGGGGTGGGGGGAGGGAGGGAAGGGAAATTTGAAACTCAAGGAACTATGGAATTGAATCCTGTAAAATAAACAAACAACTTAATTTAAAAAATAAAATAAAAAAAAACAACAGAATGTTGTGTAAAGTTGATACTCTTTGTTTTTGGGACAAACAGTCTGATGACCATCTGCAGATCTTCAAGGTATGACTGATATACTTGCAATGAGTATGTTTGAAAAAGTCACTCCAAGAGATCAAAACAGTGAAATGTTGTTCAATGACCTCATCAAGAAAGCAAGGGAATATTGTGCAATTTAAGGATATTTCAATCTAAAAGGATTAGAAATGTTTAAAATTTCAAAATGGTTGAAATGCTGGATTCCATCAACTAGGATGATCAAAGGGGACAATGTCCCCAAGGTTACAGTACTTAAGTTGTTATCTGAAAATAAAATAAGAGAATTAGAGATAGTTAGCCCTGTGAAGAGAAGACTCTGAACTGGGAAGTGGAAATAGGGGGGAGGACACATAAAAGCTGTGTCCAACTAGATGAAAGCCTGTCATGTGGAAGAAAAAATGTCACTTGGTTTGTTTGACTCCAGAAAGCAAACTTAGGAGAACTGGATAGACATTGCAAGCAGACAAATTTAGATGTCCTATCAGAAGGTGGAATGGGCAATTATGGGATTTGCTCTAGTGAAAGGAATAGTGCAAGGAGGAGCTGGAAGATCCTTTCTCAGGAGACTGGTGTAGTAGTGGTATGTTTTGGATATAGGTTTGGCTAGACGGCTAATTACATCCCCTCCAACTCTTAGGCTGCTAATTGGCACAGTATGTAGAGTGCTAGGCAGGAAGACTCAACTTTATGAGTTCAAATCTGGCCTCAGACACTTACTAGAGTTTTGACCCTGGGCAAACTTTGCTCCACCCCTTGTTTGTAGAAAACTGAGCCTCCCAAACTAGACTAATCACATGTGACACCTATCAGGGATTGTTATCAAAGCACTCAGATTCTAGAACAGCTCCATCAGGAAAAGTACCAATATCCAGGATCATGATTCCTCCCACGAGCTAGAAAGGCAGAAGATTCCTATGATTGTTTTACCCTAATGTTCACTACCCACACTTCCAAAACTTAGGACTCATTTTGAATCAGAAATGTTCATGGAGTGTTCATGGAGGGAAAGGGAAGTCAATAGCCCTGAATCTTTTTCTCATCTGTAAAATGTTGATAATGCTTCACAAGATTGCCTTGAAGATAAATTCACATTAATCTATTTATTTATCTCTGTAGATAGAAATAGAGAGAGAAATGCTTTGTCTCTGCAATGTATTATTCAAAAATAAAATGTTATTTCATAAGTTGTGGAACTAACTACCTAAGGGAATGCAAGAGATAAAAAGCCCTGCTTATGTGCAATCCTTCAGCCCCTTTCCTTAGCCCCAGGATAAATATAAGAAGACAGAGATAGTGGTTTATTTTGTATCTAAATATCTTATTTTATCTTGTTACTACCCAAGGGTTTTGACATTTAGAATACTTCAGAAAAAATTTTTAAAAAGATGTGAAACTTTTTTTCATTTCTTAAGCCAAATAATTATAGAAGGGGAGAACAGATTTGGTCTGTACAGATTTTATAAAGAAAATTGGAAAAAACTTCATATTGGATGATAAAACAAAGACAATAAAAAGAAATCAATTTAAATGCCAAGTTAAGTCATCTGGGAAGTCGATTTTAATAAATCAGGAGCAAGGCATTAGCTCAGAAACAAAATGGGGGAGGAGGTAGAGGAAAAGTAGTTAAGTGTCTTCTCTTAGTAAAATCTTGAAGAAATAGAAACCAAGCATTTTTCCTAATATATTAAGGACCTTAAGAAGGCTTATCCTTCTGTATTCATAGGATTCAACTCTTGAAAGAATGATAACAACCCATCTTTTTCCTTTTTTTTTTAATTAACTGCAAAAGAGGAAAGTGAGCAATCTTGCCTTAGAATCAGAATTCACTCTTGCTTGCTTTCCTATCTCTTGATCTCGGAATCCCACTTGCCTATACCATTCATCTGCCTACATTCCTAGTACATACTTTCTTACTCCAGCCTTATGATCACGTCTGAAATGTCACCATTTTTCAGTTGGACCTCACTGTTACCTGTCAGATCCTTCCTGCTTAGCAAAGCTCAGTCCTGACATGTCCTAGTCAGACCTGTCTTGTTCTCCACCTATGCCTGAACTGGGAGACAGAGTTTTCTATTAAAGGCCAGTTTCCTTGATTCTACTTTTCATACCAATACATATTTGTGTATTATGCATGCATGTTTGTATGCATATTTATGTGTGAGCATGCATGGGCATGCACATTTGTGCATTCCCCCATGCCTTTGAAACAAACACAAGAAAAACTTGTCTATTAGCAGTAACTTTTCTATATTTAGAGCTAACTCCTGAATAAAGGTTTTCAAAGGACTCTTTCTTTTGCATCCACTTTGGGAGTTACAGAATTTAGTAAGAGGGGACAGAATGAACAAGCTGCAGTGATGAAAGAGAAAGAGAGAATAGGGAAGGGGAAGGAAAGAAGATTGAAGAAAAGCAGCCAAACAGAGGAAAGAAAGACACTGAACCATTCTTTAAAGGAGGACTGAATGAATGTTTCAAAATCTAGGTTTCATCCTTACTCTCTTTTACCAGCAGTTGCCAAGTCTTATTGTTACACCTTCATTGTGTCACACAGATATCCCCCCTTCTCTCCTCTGGCCCCACAAATACCTTGGTGTAGGTTCTCATCACCTCTCAGCTAGGCTATTGCCATTGTCTTCTAGGCATCCTTGCCTCAAGCTTTTCCCCACTGTAATACATCATATAACTATCAAATTGATCTTCCTAGTTCAGATCATTGTTATTGCCATTCAGGTGCTTTCAGTTGTGTCCAAATCTTTGGGGCCCCAGTTGTGGTTTAATTGGCAAAGATCCTAAAGTGACTTTTGATTTCCTTTTCCAGCTCATTTTACAGATGTGGAAACAGAGGCAAAGAGGGTCACACAGCTAGTAAGTTTCTGAGGTCAAATTTGAACTCAGGACAATGAGTCTTCCTGGCTCTAGGCCTAGTACTCTTACCCACCATACCACCTCATGAATCCTCTCAGGTCATGGACCCCCTCAAACCTTTCCAAAAATTCTTGGAATAGTCAAGTGTCTACTTATAAATATAATCATGCTAGCATTTGTATAGTGCCTTAAGGCTCACAAAGTACTTTACATGTTTTACTTCATCTAATTCTCACAAAAATTAAGTGAGAGAGGTTAAGTGACTTGATCAGGGACACATAGGTGATGGAGTAAATAGAGAGTGTTGGGTATGGAGTCAGGAAGACCTGAATTCAAAATGGACTAAGTTCTTTTTGCCTTAATTTTTCCAGTTGTAAAATGTGGATAATTAAGTAACATATTTAAATGTAAAGTACTTTGTGATCTTTAAGGGACTATATAAATACTTGAATGTTTATAATTATGATCAACACCAGTAGCTTCATAGTATCGCCAGGGTCAAATATAAAATCATCTGTTTGACTTTTAATTTCCAAGATAACCTGGTCCAGTCTTCTTGTACTTTCCTCCTTACATACTCTGGCATTCAGTGACACTATTCAACTTGCTATTCCTCATATATAATACATATAGTAATCTCTTCAAATCTGAGTGGATTTCAATAGAATTCCCCCATTATTGGAATGTTTTCCTTCTTCATCTCTGCCTCCATGCCTTCTTTTGAATTTCTGAAAAAGTTCTGTCTTCTACAAGAAGTTCTGCAGTCCTTAATCTTAAATCTTTCCTTCCCTCTGAGACTATGCCCAAATCATCCTGCCCATATATGTCCTGTTTGCACATAGCTGTTTGCCTATTGTTCCCCCCACTTAGACTGTGAGCTTCTTAAGAGCATGGGCTGTCTTCTACCTTTCTTTGTATCCCCAGAGCTTAGCACATTGCCTGGAATGTAGTGGTCATAAATGAATGATCATCAACTGCTTGACTGGTAGGATAAACTCATCTAAACAAGTCTGTATGTCAAAATCCTCAGCCCATCTAGAATGTGATAAAGACTTTCTGGGTTTGTGTTTTATTTTGTTTTCAAAATGGAGCTATGACTAAGCACAGCTTAAGCTGTCTTTTGGAAAAGAAAAAAAAATCAACAGATGGGATTTGTTATGTACATGCTGTCAAATAATGCATTTGATCTCATTTTTGCCCCCACTGGATTAGCCAACTCTATAAGAAGGGCAACTTGGTGGCATAGTGAATAGAGTGCTGAGCCTGGAGTCAGGAAGATTTATCTTCCTGAGACACTTACTAGCTGTATGACCCTGCACCAAGTCACTTAACCCTCTATTCAGTTTCCTCATTTACACACACACACACACACACACACACACACACACACACACACACACACACACACACACACACGAGCTGGAGAAGGAAATGGCAAACTATTCCAGTAGATATCTTTGCCAAGAAAAGCACCAACGGGGACACAAAAAGTCAGACATTACTGAAACTGACTGAACAACAAAAATATTATGTTAGTCTTCAATGTGGACATATAAATCTTGTTTTGAGAGAAGGTTAAGTATATTCAGTCAAACCACTGTTAGTGTTAGAAGTACTTGTTTTGTGGAAAGGAATTCCATCAATAACCAATGTTTTAACTTAAATTACAACCACCAACTACCTAGTATAATAACTAAAAAAGTAAAAAAGTTATTGACACTTTGATTTAGAATATTACAAGATACCTTAGATGTAGAAACTCCCTGAGAGCAAAAACTCGTATTTTTTCTCTTTGAATCCTGACTATTTATCCTTATACCTGCTAAGCTGCTAATAAATACTCATTAGTTTGGATTGAATTGAATTTGTGAAACTTGTCCCAAGTTAGAAAGATATTGTAGTTCCTACATTTTACTGGCTACTAGAGAGATTTATAATTACTACATTTTACTGAATAATAGAGGGATTAAGTTACTCCAACACAAAATAAATATCTATCTGCCAAAGAGAAAAACAAAACAATATAAAACAAAACTATATACTTTTGTAACAAAAAATCTTCTTAACATGTTTTTTTCTCTATTACCCAATATATTTTGTACTTACTTTTGCGACCCCTAGTTCAGATGGTCTTTCACTTGCTGTAACCATATTTTCTCTCAATCTCTCTCCCTCTTGTTTTTCCTTCCTTCCTTCCTTCCTTCCTTCCTTCCTTCCTTCCTTCCTCCCTCCCTTCTTTCTTTTTATTCCTAAATAACAACTTTATTGATTTCAATTTTCTTTTTCAAACACTTTCTGTGTAGACACCATTCTTTAATTTGCTGGGAAATTTGTAACCAAGAACTAGAAATTGTTTTCACCAATTATATAAGAATTGCACAATGAGGGGGTGGCTAGGTGGCGCAGTGAATAGAGAGCTGGCCCTGGAGTCAGAAGGACCTGAGTTCGGAGCCGGCCTCAGACACTTAATCCACACAAACAAAAACCTAGCCGTGTAACCTTGGGCAAGTTACTTAACCCCAATTGCCCTAAAGGGGCGGCTAGGTGGCACAGTGAGTAAGAGAGCCGGCCTCGGAGTTGGGATGACCCGAGATCAAATCCCGCCTCAGAAAATGAGCACCCACACATAAATAATGACTAGCCGTGTAACCTTGAGCAAATTATTTAACCCCAATTGCTTTAAAAAAAAAAAAAGAATTGCACAATGAAAAGCATATTTAAAATTTCTGTACTCCTAACTCAAGAAAGAGATTCTGTCTGATGCATGAGAGTTTCTATATAGAGGACAAAAATAAATTTGTTCTCCATTATTATTTTTGCTTTGTTCTTAAGGGACATACAATAACAGAATAGTAAAGAAATTATCTGAAGTTAAAAGAACATTATTCTGATTGCTAGTGAACATTTTCCCTAGAATTCTTATTGCAGTATCACTGAGGGAGTTAGATATTGTGTAATGCATATGTCAGGCTAGAGCATCATGTTCACAATTCTTGAAAAATGCAATTTTTAAATTCCACAGACTAGAAATGAGATGCCTGTGTTCAGAGGTAGAATTCATTCTGGTACACTGACATTCTGACAGGTATTAAAATAGGTTCCATATTCCAAAGTGACAGGCTAGACTAACCATGGGATTTTTAAAGTCAAGACACATTGCTCTAAGATTGTGCCCATTTACCTCTTATTTTCATTGATTCAGATTTTTTTTCTTTCAGTAAATTTTTCCAGGAATTTCCTTCCTGCCATCACCTCAGCTTCTAATGTTAAAATACTGAAAAAATTTAAATATAGTTAATTTGGAACTACTAGCCATTTACAAAAGAACTGCATTGATGGCCTCTGTAATAGAGTTTCCATAGCAAATCAATAATGTAAGCAAATTTGAGGTTAATCTCTGCCAACAAACTTCTCAAATATTTGGCAGCATCCATTGTTGTATTTTCACAATATGTCAATGACAAATAATTGCTATGCATCTCATATTTAAATATATTTTACTGTTATAAAATACTTTCATATACACTATCTCAGGGAAGCATCCCAATATTCCAGTTATAATAATTACAGAAGTGCTATTATCCCCATTTTATAGATGAGTGAAGTCAGGCTTAAAGAGATTAAATAACTAAACTAGAACCTTCATCTTTCTTCTCCTGACTTTTTCCTTTGTACCACACTGACTCCAATCTTAGGATCAGAACACTGGATCACAATTTCAAATTAGGAAAGACTTTAAAGTTCATTTGGTTCAATCCCCCCATTTACAGATAAGGAATGGAGGTTTATTCTGTTTAATCTAAAAAATAAGCAACAATGACTTTAAGTCTCAATGTAACACAATAAATTTCAGGTAAATCTACTTTGAAATTTTTAATCTCCAATTCTGTTACATAGTGGCAGTTTATAATCACTATGTTTATATTTAAGAACCACACAAACACAAAGAACATATTTTAAAATGCTCTCTAATTTGTATTTCTTACTAACTCAGTTTTCCACTTCGATTATTTAAAATGCCTATTTATTTTTCCTTAGCAGATTTTTTTTAATGGAAGGTTTGGAGGGTTGATATTAACATATATAAGTGTTTTGAGTTATACACTTTCCTGTCAATGACCTTTGTAGTTTCAGGGGTTATTTCCATTATATAGCAACTAAGCCTCTTATAGGGGAAGCAACTTACCGTGGTCAAGAATGTTTTTCTATTACCTTTATAGCCACAGCTTCTGGCACATGTTAGGTAATTAATAAAAGCCTTCAATTGATTAGTCCCATAACAGTCTTCAAATCTATGATTCAAAGCCTTTCTTTCTATCAAACCACAGCTTCAGAACCTAAAGCATTCAGGGCATAGACCCTCATTCTGTAAAGGAAAAGAAAATCCAATATACCCCACTTCTATAGAAATTCACCCACCCACCCCCCTACCCTATTCTCTTTGATGCTATTTAGAAATGTAAAGCCTTATCTAAATAAAGAGAAAAGAGCCATCTGTCTTGAGCTCTGCATCCAGCACAGTATTTCAAAGCAACATCACACCCTAGTCTTACAGAAAGTGCAATGTGACTAAATACTTATGTTTTCTTCATGGCCTTTATCAGATAACTTCAGGCTTCACCCTGACCATACCCAGTTCCCTGCACTTATCATTAATCAAAGTGCAACTCACAAATAGGTCCTTTGGAGGGAAAGAAGAGAAAAGAATGAAGGAAAAGAAAAAAATTCAGAAAGCACAGACAGATAAATGCATTTCCTAAGAAAATCTCCAAGACTACAGGGCTTTAAAAATGAATTCTATCAAACATTTAAAGAATAATTAATTACAGTACTATAACATTATTTGAAAAATATATAACGGAGTACTACCAAATTAATTTTATGACACGAATAAGTTTTTGATGGATGGCAAAAACAGAAAAAAACAATTAATTATAGGTCAATTTCTCTAATGGATAATGGTACAAAAAATAAATAAAATAGTAACAAAAAGATTACAACAAAATTTCACAAAGATCATACATTATGAGCTAATGAGATTTATACCAGCAATGCAGGACTAGTTCAAAATTAGAGAGGGTATCAGCATAATTAACCATATCAATAATAAAAAAACAAAAACCATAAGATTATATCAAGAGAGAGAGGAAAAAGTACTTACCAAAATACCCATTCCTATGGAAAAGCAAAACAAAACAAAACTAGAAAGTATAGGAATCAATGGAGCCTTACTTAAAATGATAAATAGTGAGGGGTGGAGTCAAGATGACAGAGTAGATACAGCACTTCCTCAGGGCACCCACTCCCACCTCCTCCAATTCATGTAAAAAACGACTCTAAACAAACTTTGGAGCTAGAGAACCCACAAAATAATACAGAGAAGCTATCCTCCTGCTGAAGACAGTCCAGCAAGCCAGCAGGAAGGGGTTAGCACAGCACTCTGGGAGCCTTACCCTGCCCCACAGGAGCCTAGGGTTTTAGCCTAAGGGTGGCCACCACTAGCCCACAGCTGGAGGGACTTCAGATCACCACAAGCTGTGGTGGTTTCCAGAATTGGCAGCCCATAGATGCTAAGGACAAAGTGAGAGGTCAGTTAACTGTGAACTTTGGAACCTGGGAGTCCAGGAGTGTGGTCTAGCCTTTGCCCTCAGAGTGAGAAGCAGCTGAGGTGTGGAAGCCTTTAAGCCACTGCCACATGGCTGCTTCAGAGCTCTGGGCCTGCGGATTGTAGGAGGACCAAGCCACAAGTATGAGGGGTAATTGCTCTTGCTTTAACCTGCTTGGATCTGTATCACTATCTGGGGTGGAGGTCCTGGAATGTGTAAACAGTGTGCCAGAGAATGTGAAGGCTTCAGAGAGGCTAGCCAACTAACAACTCTAGCAGTGGAAAAAACCCCAGCAATTTGGAACAAAGCTCCCCACCTCTTGTAGCAGAGTTTTGTTAAAATGCTCAAAAGTCAAGTAATTGAGTGGCAACATGAGCAAGCAAAGGAAGCAAGACAAGCACAGTAATCCAATTTGGATTCATTTTGGGGGACAAAAAGGATTAAAGCATGGAACAGGAAGAAGACAGTGGAGTCAGAACTCCTGCAATAAAAGCTTCTATCAAAAGAATTAGTTGCTTAAAGGCCATAGAGGAGCTTAAGAAGGATTTTGAAAACCAAATAAGAGAAGTGGAGGAAAAATTTGGAAGAGGAATGAGAACAATGCAAGAAAATTATGAAATTAGAGTCAACAACCTGACTGAAGAAAATAACACCTTAAA
The DNA here is from genome assembly GCA_011680675.1 of Gymnobelideus leadbeateri. Lineage (NCBI taxonomy): Eukaryota > Metazoa > Chordata > Mammalia > Diprotodontia > Petauridae > Gymnobelideus > Gymnobelideus leadbeateri. Next base: position 175,327 of record WOXC01010906.1, read on the forward strand.
AAATAGACCAACTCAAATGGCAAAAGAGGCTCAAAAAAGCCAATAAGGAGAAGAATGCCTTAAGAAGCTGAATTTGCCAGCTGGATAAAGAAACTCAAAAGCTCATGGAAGAGAATCATTCCTTCAGAATTAGATTGGAGCAAATGGAAGCTAGTGACTTTATGAGAAATTAAGATACAATTAAACAGATCCAAACAAATGAAAAAATAAAAGGCAATATGAATATCTCATTGGAAAAACCACTGACCTGGAAAATAGATCCAAGAGAGATAATTTAAAAACGATCGGACTACCTGAAAACCATGATAAAAACAAAACAAAACCTAGAAATCATCCTTCAAGAAATCTCAAGGAAAAATTGCCCTGATGTTTTAGAACCAGAAGGCAAAATAGAGGTTGAAAGAATCACCTATCAGCTCCTGAAAAAGATCCCAAAAAGAAAACTCCTAGGAATATTATAGTCAGGCTCCAGAATTCCCAGATCAAAGAGAAAGTATTACAAGCAGCCAGGAAGAAACAATTTGAATACTTTGGAAACACAATCAGGATATCCCAGGATCTGGCAGCTTCTACAATGAAGGATGGAAGGGCTTGGAATATGATTTTCTGGAGGCCAAAGGAGGTGGGATTAAAACCACCTACCCAGCAAAACTGAGTATCATGTTCAGGGGAAAATATGGTTATTCAGTGGAATAGAGGACTTACAAGTATTCTTGATGAAAAAACTAGAGTTGAATAGAAAATTTAACATTCAGACACAAGTAGCAAGAGAAGCATGAGAAGGTAAACAGGGAAAAGAAATCATAAGGAAATTATCAAAGTTGAACTACTTACATACCTACATGGAAAAATAATAATTGTAATTTATGAAACATTTCTCAGTATAAGAATACTTGAAGGGAATATAAATGTGTGTACATATATATATATATATATATACATATATATGTGTGTGTGTATATGTGTATGTATACATACATATATATGTCTATACAGGCGGGTATGTGGGCATATGAATACATATGTGAGTGTGAATATATGTCTACAGGTATACATAGACAGAGGGCATAAGACCAATTGAATAGGAAGGGATGATACTTAAAAGGTGAAATTAAGAGGTGAAAGAGGAATATAATGAGAGGAGATGGGGAGAGATGGAAAGGGGTAAATTATCTCATATAGAAGAGGCAAGAGAGAACTGTTACAATGGAAGGGAAGAACAGGAAGGTAAAAGGGAATGAGTCAACCTTATTCTTATTGAATTTGGTTTAGGGAGGAAATGACACACACACACACACTAAATAAGGTATCTCACCCTACAGGAGAGTAGGGGGGAAGGGGAAAAGAGGGGGGTGATGGAATGGAGAGCAGGCAGGGGGAAGGGAAGTTGGAAGCACCCACTTTTGAAAAGGATCAGGATCAAAGTAGAGAATAGAACTAGTGGGGAGTGGGATATGGTGGAGGGAAATATAGTCAGTCTTTCACAATATATCCACTACGGAAATGTTTTGCATAGCTACACATGTACAACACATATTGAATTTCTTATCTTCCCAGTAAGGGTGGGTGATGAGAGAGGAAGGGAAAGAATCTTGAATTCAAAGGTTTAAAATCAAATGTTTAAAACATATTATTATTATTATTATTATTATTATTATTTTACATGTAACCCGGAAATAAGATATACAGGCACTGGGGCATAGAGATCCACCATGCCCTACTGGAAAGTTGGAGGGGGGATGGGGGAAGATAATGGGAAAGAACAGATTGGGGGAGGGGATATTCAGTGGCATCATTGTTTTGGGGTGGTGGGTAAGAGAAAAATGGGGAAAAATTTGTAACTTAAAATCTTGTGGAAATGAATGATGTAAACTAAAATATAATTTTAAAATGATAAATAGTGTCTATGCAAAATGAACAGCAAGCATTATCTGTAACAGAGGTAAATTAGAAATCTTCCCAACAAGATGATGGGTGAAGCAATGATGTCCATTATCACTACTATTATTCAATATAGTATTAGAAATGCTAGCTATAGGTATATATCAAGAAAAAGATTTGAAGTTAAAAATTAGCATTGATGAAATAAAACCATCACTCTTTGCATGTGATATGGTGGTATACTTAGAAAACTATAAAGAATCAATTTAAGAAAAAAATCAGCTGAAACAATTAGCAATTTTATCAAAACTGCAGGATATTAAATAAACTCATATAAAGCATCAGCATTTTGGGGTGGCTAGGTGGCACAGTGCGTAGGGCATTGGCCCTGGAGTCAGAAGGACCTGAGTTCGGATACGGCCTCAGACACTTAACACATACAGAAACAAAAACCTAGCTGTGTGACCTTGGGCAAGTTACTTAATCCAAATTGCCTTCCAAAAAACAAAAAACAAAAACAAAACAAACAAACAACAGCAAAAAAAAAAAAACATCAGCATTTCTATATATTTCCAACAAAGTCCTGCAGAACAAAATAGAAATGGAAATTTCATTTAAAATCTCTACAGACAATATTATATGTTTGGTACTTTACCTGACAAGACAAATTTGGGGATTACATAATTATACCCTTTTCCTACAAATACAGATCTAAACAGTAGAAGAAATAGTAATTGTTTATAGGTAAACCAAGCTAAAATGATAAGAATGGCAATACTCCCTAAATTATTTCACTTATTTAGTGACATTACAATAAAAATACCAAAAATTATTTTATAAAACCTTAAAAATAAAAAAAAATCATCTGAAAGAACAAAAGGTCAAGAAAAAACAAGTTAATCAATGGGAAAAAATGTGAAGAAAATGGCCTAGCAATGTAAGATTTCAAATTATGCTATAAAGTGGCACCCATAAAAACTATCTTGTACTGTCTAAGAAATGGGATGGTAGATCAGTGTAATGGATCAGGTACACAAAACAAAGTAATAAATCACCATCTAGTGTTTGATGAAATCAAAGATTCCAATTTTGAGGGTAAGATTTCACTATTGACAAAATTTTCTGGGAAAACTAAAAAGAAGTGTGATAGAAACTAGGCACAGGTCAACATCTCACACTATATATCAAGATAAGGTTAAAATGGGTGTTAAAATGGGTACATGATTTAGACATAAAGGGTGATATCAGAATCTAATTAAATGAGCCTGGAAATTTTTCCTTGTGAGATCTACAGATAAGAAAATAGCTTTTGATCATACAAGAGAAAGAGGGGATCATGGGAAATAAAATGAGTCATTTTGATTACATCCACATCAAAACGTTTACACAAACAAAACTGATATATACAAAATTAGAAGGAAAGAAAGAACTAGAAAATATGTTTTTTGGCAATCTTCTCTGATGAAGGCCTTGTTTCTCAAATATATAGGGAACTGAATCAAATTTATAAAAATAAAAGTCATTTCTCATTGACAAATGGTCAAAGGATATAGACAAGAGGAAATAAAACCTATCAAGAGTCACTAGAAAAAATGCTCTAAATCAATACTGATTAGAAAAATACTCATTATAACAACTCTAAGATACAACTCCCTATCAGAAAGAAACATGCTAGGAAAGATGTGAAAAATTAGGGACACTAATGCACTGTTTGTGGAGTTGTATTTTGATCAAATTATTCTAGAGAAAAATTTGGAACTACATCCAAAAGTTTGGAACTACAAAACTGTCTATACCATTTGACCCAACAATGCCACTACTAGGTCTTTATCACAAAGAAACCAAAGAAAATGAAAAAAGGACTTGCATGTACAACAATAATTATAGCAGCTATTTTGTGGTGGCAAAGAATTTGAAATTGAGGAAATGCCATGTGATGGTAAGAGGAATTTCAAGATCTCCCCTGCCCCTTAATAGGCTTAGGTGAATTTGAAGACCTTTCTTAATTTGAAAATAAACTCTGCCCCCTAATAGGCTGAATGTGGTCCCATGGGGCCTGTAGTGGGAGGCTTGTTTTTCAGGAAGACACACTTTTGTTATTTTGTAGTCAAGTGGGTCACAAGAGTTTTGATGTTTTCTGACTCTGGAAAAGGTTATATATACCTCTGAGTACATCTCTGAGGCAAGGTTTGCTTTCGGGCTCACTTTGGGAAGGATTGTGTGATTTGGACAGATGAGACTCTGGGAAGCTGTTGAGCCCCCTGGCTTTGAAAACCCAGATGTTGGTGCTTCCCTCTCTGGTGACTGACTGTATGCATGTGATGGTCAGACAGCTAGAAGCTCTGTCTGTTGTTTGTTGAATTGTGTTATTTTCTCCATCTGTATTTTGGTCTGCTTCTATGAAGTTGAGGGTGCTGTTTTGTCCCCTGAACTAGATAAACAATATATGTTTGATTAAAGTAACATTGTTAACCCTTTTTGAGTTGTTTTCCTTTAGAAAAGCAGATCAAAGAATCTGTTCTAGAAGCCATCCTGAGTATGGTAGGGTGCTTGCTGCTTTATGCCCATCAACTGAGGAAATGGCTATACAAATTGTGGTATATGATTGTGATGGATTACTATTGTGCTATAAGAAATGATGAGCCAGATGCTTTCATAGAACTATGGGAAGGCTTATATGAACTGATGCAAAGTGAAGTGAGTAGAACGAGAACTGTGTATACCCTAACAACAATATTATTATCTATAATCAATTGTGGAAAATATAGGTACTCTGATGAATACAATAAACCAAGACACTTTTGAAGGAACCATGGTGGAAAATGCTATCCACCACCAAAGAATTCAGACTGAACCACACATTTTCAATTCCTGTATTTTTCTTGGAGTTTTAAATTTTGTTGTTTTTTATGTTCTTTTGTTACATGGTTAATATGGAAATGTCTTTTCATGACTTCACATATTTAATTGATATCATATTGCTTTTCATCTCAAGGGGTGGGAAGGGATACAAGGGAAGGAGAGAATTTGGGGCTTAAAATTTTAAAAATTAAATGTTAGAAATTTTTTTAAAAACCAATTGGGTACCATTTAACAAAACAAATAAAAATATATCTTAATATTACAAATTATACAAACTATATCACACATTGGTGCATGTGACTTAAGTGACCTAATGTTTGTAATATAGTATAAAATAAAAATATACATTGTTATTCTATCCTATGTCCATGGGTCTCCTTATTTTATATTTTTCCTTTTAGTGCTATAATGCAAAAGTGGATACACTGTTTTCCATCTATATAGTTTTCTTGGTGTTATACATGTTCTTTTCACCTTTGTAATCATATTTCTACAGAAATATCACAAAGAAAATTGTCATCTTTTTTAAACTAAAAGAATGGAACTTTCATCCATTTGGAGCATTTAATACACACATATGTACATGCATACATAAACACAATCATTATATGTGTGTGTGCGCACGTGTGTATGTGTATATATATGTATTATATATGTCTATATAGATACAGACAGGTATCTATATTTTTCTATAGCTATCTATACAACCCATTTTCAAAAGTATTATAAAAATGAAATTAGGAAAATTTTTATTTATCCAGTTTAAATTATTTATAAACTAGTTTCAAGGAAAGCGTTTATTAAATTAACCAAGAATCATAATATATGATAGCTAGAAGGGGTCTTAGAGATCACATTTCCCAATTCATTCCTTTTTTAGTGATGGAAAATGAGTCTACAGAGGTGATTTACCTAAGGCACAACAATGGATAAGTGACAAAATTGGGCCTACAATAGAGTCCAATCACTTTGGCTCTCAAGCCATCGGTTATTACCCTACAACTTAGCACTTCTTTTTTTCTTAAGCTTCCCTTTTTATAGAAAAGTTCATTTCTTTTTTTTTTTATTTGAAACATTTAATGTTACGACCTCGAATTTCAGATCCATTTCCTTCCTCCCTTGTCACCCATTCCCTCTGGGGAGATAAGTAATTCAGTATATGTTGTACATGTCTAGCTATGCAAAACATTATCATAGTAGATATATTGTACAAGGCTGCTTATAATTCCCTCCCACTCATCCCACCCCCCACCTGGTCCATTCCCTACATGATCCTGTCCCTCTTCTATAGTGGGTACTTCCAACCTCCCCTCACCCAAGGATGCCCTCCCATCCATCATCCCTCCTCTCATCCCCCTTCCCCCTATCCTGCTGCAGGTTGAGATATCCCATTTAGTATGTATGTCATTTTCTCCCTGAACCAAATTCAATGTGAATGTGGTTTTGCCTTTTTAGCCTTCCTTATTCTCCCCCTCCTTTGCAACCACTTCCCCTTGCTTCTTCTACATAGGATAGTTTACCCTACCCTGTCTCTCCCCATTTCCTCTTGCCACTTTCCTCTCTCACCTCATAATTTCATCCCTTGAGTATTCTCCCTTCCCAACAAATTCAACCTATGCCCTCTATCCATATATAAATGTAATCATATACACACACATTCACATATGTATTCATATGACCACACCCCCTTCTTCCATTATTTTCATAGTGAGAAAGATATCATCAGTCACAGTTATTGATTTTCCATATAGGAATGTAAATAGTTCAACTTTGATAAGTTCCTTTTGATTTCTTTTCACTGATTACCTTCTCAGGCATCTCTTCCTTCTTGTGTCTGGATGTCAAATTTTCTATTCAATTCTGGTTTTTTCCTCAAGAATGCTTGAAAGTCCTCTATTCCACTGAATGACCATATTTTCCCCTGAAACAAAATACTCAGTTTTGCTGGGTAGGTGACCCTTGGGTTCATTCCCAGTTCTTTTGCCCTCTGGAATATCATATTCCATGCCCTTTGATCCCCCAGTGTAGAAGCTGCCAGGTCCTGGGCTATTCTGATTGTGTTTCCACAATATTGAAATTGTTTCTTCCTGGCTGCTTGTAGTATTTTCTCCTTGATCTGGGGATTCTGGAACCTGGCTATAATATTCCTGGGAGTTTTCTTTTTGGGATCTTTTTCAGGAGGTGATCGGTGGATTCTTTCAACCTCATTTTGCCCTCTGGATCTAAAACATCAGGGCAGTTTTCCTTGAGAATTTCTTGAAGGGTGATTTCTAGGTTCTTTCCTTGATCATGGCTTTCAGGTAGTCCAATAATTTTTAAATTGTCTCTCCTGGATCTATTTTCCAGGTCAGTGGTTTTTCCCATGAGATATTTCACATTGCCTTCTAATCTTTCATTTGTTTGGATCTGCTTAACAGCATCTTGATTTCTCATAAAGTCATTAGCTTCCATTTGCTCCAGTCTAACTCTGAAGGAATGAATCTCCTCAGTGAACTTTTGAGATTCTTTTTCCATCTGGCAAATTCGACTTTTTAAGGCATTCTTCTCCTCATTTCCCTTTTGGGCCTCCTTTGCCATTTGAGTTAGTCTATTTTTAAGGTGATGTTTTCCTCAGTCTGGCAGTTTACCCTCATTTCATACTTTTCCTGCATCCTTTTCATTTCTCTTTCTAATTTTTCCTCCACTTCTCTTATTTGATTTTTAAAGTCCTTCTTAAGGTCCTCTAGGGCCTGCAACCCACTCATGTTTTCCCCTGGGGCTTTTGGAGCAGGACTTTTGACCTCACAGTCCTTTTCCCGCTCTATGCCCCCAAAATAGGAGTCTAGAGTTGCATTTTTCTGATTCCTTTGCCTTGGCATGTTGCCACTTAATTACTTGACTTTTGGGCTAGTTGCCACACTATGGCTTTAAGGCCAGATAGAGGAATTTTCGTCCCGAACGTGTGGGGGGCAACTTCCGTTTCTGGCAAGCTGTAAACCCACCCACAACTTCCACCCTAGATCACAATCCAGATCCAGGGAGGTTAAAGCAAGAGTGATTACCCCCCCAAGACTGAACACTGGATCTCCCTACGATTTGCAGGCCGGGAGCTGGAACTGCCTCTGAAAACTACAAATGGCGTTTGTCCTCACCGGCTTCTCGCCCCCAGGGGAGGGAGCTGATGCATTCCCTAAATACTGGTCCCAAAGTCCATAGGACACTAACCTCTTACTTTGTCCTAGGTATGTCTATGTTGATAATTCTGGAGTCACCACAGCTCCTGGTGTTCTGGGGTTCCTCCAGCTGGCTGCTGGCCCTGCCACCCTGGGGCTAAAACCTCGGCTCACACGGACCTGGGCTTGGCTCGGCTCCCTGCGCTCTGCACACTGTGCACTGCCAGGTCCCAGACCACTGCACTGGTCCTTCCCGCAGGGCTGCTGGGCTGTCCTCAGTGGGAGGTTAGCTTCTCTGTGTCATTCTGTGGGTTCTGGGGCTCCAGAAGTTGTTCAGAGTCCCTTTTTATATAGTTTGGGGCGAATCTGGGGGCAGAGTGGCTTGGACGACCGGTGTGCTGGTTTTTAAAGAGATTCAATATCTAGCACTTTTTTTTTTTACCAGATTCATTTAATTTGGACTGCACCATGTCAAGAAGTTGTCTCTTACACAGAGACAAGAGATCTCACTTGAAATCTCATGTGGCACAATGATGAATAAAAAGTTTCTAGGTCAGAGAGCCTGGATTCAATTCCTACCTCTGCTACTCACTACCTGTGATCCCAGGAAAGCCATGTAACCTCTCCCAACCTTAGTTGCTTTACCTGTTAAATAAGAGTCCTATATTAAATGACCTCTAAAGTCTCCCTCAATTCTAAATCTATGATCTTGTGATCCCATAAGATTCCCTGCCCAGAAGACTAGGTATGAGGTGGTTGAGAAATAGTAAACAAGTCACAGGAAAACTGGCTCTTCGGCTCTCTTTAGAATGAATGAATGAATAAATGAATGGATGAGTCGAATGCTCATGTGCAAAGCACCATTCTAAATGGTGAAGTTACAACTATAAAAGTAAAACAGACACTGCTCTCAAGCATTTTATATTCTAATAAGAAAAAACAACACATATAGAATATTTCAGCTGCCAGTCAAATGGGAATGAGATGACATGATCAGACCTGTGATTTAGGAAAATCACTTTAGCAAATCAGTGGAGGATGCATTGGAGTAAGGAGAGATTTGGGACAGGCAAACCTATCAGCAAGTTTTTGCAATAATCTAGGTGTAAGGTGATGCAAGTTTGCACTAGAACAGTATGTAACAACAATGCAATATACACAATGCCCATGGTGACTATACGTATGCCAGTATAGTTATTAATCACAAAATGTAATAGGCTTTCTACATGGAGAACATAGCCAGAACATTTATTCAAATATCAGAAAGCTGAGTCCCCAAACCAGAAAGTTAAATCCATTACAGTAGCCATGGAGTTGGAGCACATAGTTAATGCAGTAAATACCCACATTCTCAAGCCTTCAAAACAAAACAGGCTACCTTAGGCAAAGATCCTCCCCTCCTCACTCACTGTAACTGCTCAGCCTCCATGCATCTGGCTCCCTGCAGCTATGGCACCCAGCACTTCCTGTCCCCAGCAATCATCAGCAGAAGTTCTGGCTGGCTGTCAGAAGAAGTTCATGCTGCTGCCACTTCCAGTCACCATGCTGGTTCCAGCTCAGCTCCTTCTCAGCTCTGTCTCCTGCCCCACCCCTTTCTGCTAGTTCAAGAGGCATGGAAGATCTTCAAATCCCATTACCATTACATGGTAGAAAGTATCAGAAGAGAGAAGGGAATGTATTTAGGAAATGTTACCAAGTTAAAATCAATAGACCTTGGCTACAGATTAGATATAGGGAATAGGAGACAGCAAGCAATCTAGAATCCCATATTGCAAGGGACCTGAAAATTCTTATGCAAATATACTTTTTTCTCAATCAATGGATACTAAGCTTCCAGCTATGATAACATGGGTGTTCTCAAAGAACTTTGGAACTATTGATCTACAACAATACTTTTATTTTACAAATGAGGGCCCTGCACTATAGAGATATATAAGGTCTGGTGAAATGTGATGTTTTAGGTTACACCAGCAAATGGCAGCAAACTGTAGTCCAGAACCTAGGTGTCATGATGGATTCTAGATCAGTTTTCTTTGTATAACAGTAATCTGCCTCTTAATCCTATAGATTCATGCTTAGATAATTTGAAAAATTAATTTCTTTAGTGAGTATGACTTGCTACAAATATGAACAATTGGGAGTAGGAAACCTAAATCACATACACTGGTACAGTGTTTTTTTAAATTATCCTAAGGAATGGCCAGCATCCCAGGTGCCTGTGAAAGACAGATTGCTAATTTGGCACTGTCATAGCTGCTTAGGAAAACAAAATGCCAAGATATTGCCAGAAATCAGATTGAACAGTTTTCTGTATCCTCTGTTGAAAACTCAAACATAGTCCACAAACTAGGTTCCTTTACTTGGAAGCAATGAAAAGAAAATAGAATTGTAAGATCACGATTTTGAACTGGAAGAGCCCTTAGAGGCCAACACATACAATATCTTCATTTGACAGAAGAGGAAACTGAGTCCCAGAGCTACTTGCTCAATGTTATACATGTTGTAAGTGACAGAGGGATATTTGAAGTCAGGTTTGTTGAGTCAAGGTGTCTTTCTAGTTACATTAGACTATATTCCCTTCCCTGCCCAGAAGACTAGGCATGAGGTGGTTAAGTAAAAGAAAACAGGTCACTGGAAAACTGAATCCCTAGGAGTGTTGTCATAAATAAATCAAATTTGTTTGGTGAATAGATTAATTACCACTTCATATTTCCTGTGGACCTCATTTTCTGTATCTGGAATACATGAGCTTGGTATAGTACTTAATGGGAACCCAAGGTTATTTTCAGCTATGTTGCTGTATTCCAACTTTAACTAAAATTTATCTTTATTCATGTAATTACTTCAAATGACCCACATTCTGTGTAGTTCATTTGTTTCAGTCTTGTAAAGGAAGGGCTCTGACTTCATTAACCCATGCCTCAGATGATTACCTGGAAATCTCATGAGAGAGCACTTAAGGTGATTACTCTTATTTAGCAATTTAGTCTTCAAAGCCCCCAATAAGTCCTAACATTCATTGATTCTTAGAACTGGAATCCAAAAGCTATAGTCAGGTCCTTTGTTTACACAGGAATAGTTTAACCATAAGCTTCTCTCTCTTTTTAGAGGGGGAACTGAAGGTGGGGAAGGAACTCCCACTGGGCAGGGAGAAACAAATACTTACATGAGGCTGCTTGGCCAGGAAATAATAGAATTAAGTTAAGGACGATGTTTCTCTTACACACATATTCTAGAGTACAACTTGCCAGGATACTTTCCTTTCTTCTCTTTTATAAAGGTGTGACCTTGCAGGATAAAATGATAGTCAAATTAAGTTTTAAAAATGGATAATAGTAAACAATTACAAATGAAAAAATGTATTAATTAACTAGGCTTTGTGCCTGTAGAAAAAAGAGTTGATTTTTTTTAGATTGACTTTTGATAGAATTGTCTGGTCCAATAAACACTTGGTACCAGAAAGAAATTTACACACATACCTATTTATAGAACATATACACATATATTATTTGAATGATCATTGAAAGTTGTGTATATAAATACACAAATACACAAGTACACACACACAAAGAGAAAAAGAAAAAAAAGTAACAAGAGGATTAAAAGTAACAACTACAAAAAACAACAGAGAGACCATTAAGAGATTTCCTTCTTTAAAGGATCTGAGTGTGAACATAGTGCTTGAATGAAAAAACTGATAATGGAGGATCAAATCTGAAAAATCGTAGACTAAATATACTGACAGGCTGCCTATAGATGTATCATTTTGGAGCAAGGGAAATACAAAATAGGAGGGCATATAAAAGGGGAGAGGAGAAGTTGAAGAGAAAGAATATTTCATAAACCTCAATTAAATCAATGATAAATAATAAAGGGAAGGAACTATTATAGTATTTTAGGAAGAGTAAATGGAAAGATTGAAATAGGAGAAAGCCAGGGGAAATCTCAATTCATGATGGGAGTGGATCCCACTAAATAACACTCCAATTGAGAAGAGAGAGTGATTCTATAGTGAAGTTTTGGACCTTATGATAGGTATAATCCTTAGTAATGTGTGGTTAGAGAGACAACTGCCTCTGACAGAGTGTTGTGCCCCCACTGATAAGAAAATCATTGTTCTGGTGTGAGTGGTATAAGGGGAGGAAACTAATATCAAAAAGTATGGAGGGAATGGATATAACAAGATTTCATGGCAAGTGGCGTAAAAATCATGAAGCAGGCAGGGGCTAGTAAGGAAAAGCACAATCAAGAGAACAAGAAAATTTCTGTCATAATATTAATGCCTTTTCAAACCAAAGAAATCAATATTTCTAAGTTGGACAAAACAGGAAAAATGGAGAAAGAGGGCAAAATCAGCAAGGCAGTTGTACATAGAAACTATCAAAGGGGGGAATTCTAAATAGGTATATTGGAAACTTGAATTCCATGAGAAATACCAATTAAAGATTGAATAAGATGATATAAAAACTATTAATCAAGGGGATAAAATGGATAATAGAGATAAATGAAAACTATTCAATGAATAGAAAGACAGAAATCTTTTATTTTTTAGAAGAAAGGTACATTTTTCAAGGATGTAAAATAAATGGAAGAAATTGAGTGGGAAAAGAGGAAGAAAACTTATATTTTAATGGCATGGTGATAAAAGGGAAGAATAGCATAATCAGATGAAAGGAAGGATGGTAAAAGAATTAATAAGTAAAATTCAAAAATTAAAGAAAGAAGTACCAAATGGGGGTAGGGGAATTGTGGCTGTAAGAGTCAGTGGGAATAAGTTTGCCTTAAGGCTAATTTAGCAAATGTAACTAAAGAGACAAAGTTCTTTATGGATCATTTTTTAATCAAATTTGATTTTTAACTTTCAATCTAATCCAAAAAAATAACAACAGTATTAGAGACATATATAGGGAAATATAACTCTAACTCCTGTAAATTTAAATGTGAATGGATTAAATAATCTAATAAAATAAAAGAGAATGAGGTATTAGAAAAGAAAAAAACAACAGCATTCTGTTGCTTACAGGAAACACATAAAATACAAACAAAAAAACTAAAGCAAGAGGCCAAAACAAAATTTGTAGAAGGTGAATCTATAAAACCAAATTCATTTGTCAAATAAAGCAAAAGAAAAGTTTCCAATATAAAAAGAAATTTAAGAAGCAAAACATTATATTGAGAGGAATCACAAGCAAAGCAATGTTTAAATTAAACCAATATCAACATTAAATTTACATGCTCCAATTATCCTAACAGCTAAATTAATTGAAGAAAAATTAACCAAATTAAAAGATGATGTAGATAGTAACATGATAACAGATTTACTATTGTTCTTTCAGATTTGGACAAGTCCAACAGAAAAAAAAAGGGGGTATCTGTGGAATTGAACAAATTAATGAAGAAACTTTATCTAACAGGAAAAAAAACAAATACCATATTCTCAATAGAATTTCTAAAGAATATAAACAATTCTCAGGACCACATGAACTTTTACCAAAATTAAATCTATTAGGCCACAGAGATGTTTCAAAAAGGGCAGAAATTTCTAAAACATTCTTGATAGACCACAACACAATGAATATAATAATCAATAAAGGGAGTAAGAACCATAATACACAAACCTAAATGAAATTCTATTATCAATGAAATCCTAAATTATGAGTGGGTAAAAATCATAGAAACAATTAATAAGTCTATGAAATATTTTTTAAATATCAAGATTTTGGGGATGAACTTAAAAAAATCCTCAGAGGGAAATATATATTTGTGTGTACACACATGTACACTATATACATATAAATCTCTAAAAATATATGATTAATAAAAACCCCTTCCAAAATGTTAAACAGGATATATTTAAAATTAAAGGATAAATAGATAATATAGAAACTAAACAGACTATAGAAATGATACCTGAACTTCTATGTTGGTTCTTTGAAAAGACTAACAAAATAGACAAACTTGAAGGAAACCATTGATTTAATAAAAAAAAAACTATAAAAAGCAAAATATTTATAGCTACACTTTTTATGATAACAAAGAATTGGAAACAGACACAAACACACAGACATCAAAAGTGAACATAGTAACAAATGTAAAGTTTAGGCATGACTAGAAAGAGACAATGAACGAGGATACCCTCAGTTTTGGTGTTCAGAGAGTTGGATTTATGTCCATGATATAAATATTGTTCAACATTAGGAAAACCATTAGAATTAAGCATATTAAAAACAAAAACATACTAAATTATGTTATTTTCTCAACTGATGTAGAAAAAGAAATTGAAGAGATGTGATAATTATTTATTGCCAAAAAACTATCATATGCATAGAACATTTTTTTTCACATCATAAAATATCTATTTCAATTTAAAAGCAAGTACCATATGAAATGGGAATATATTAGAAGCTTTCACAAAAAAGCAAGGACTCCTTTACACACACACACACACACACACACACACACACACACACCTTTACATCATTCTAAAAAATGCTAATATCAATAAGAGAAGAGAAATATATTAAAGATGTAAAAATAAGTAAAAAGTACATAAAACTACTTCTTCTGATGATATGGTAGCTTAGAAAATTCTAATGAATTAACCAAGATATTGAGTAATAGCTTCAGCAAAATCCTAGGTTACAAAATTAACCCACAAAACATTTTTATATAATTTTAAAGGATAAAGAAGCAATAATAGGGAAATCTTCATCTAAATATTACAATATACATAAATTATGTGGCTCAATTTACTATAGTCCACAAAATACTTACATAATTTCAATTACAAAATTCTCTTTAAAGAAATGAATGAATGAATAAGCATTTATTAAGCACTTCCTCTATGACAATGGTTGTCAGTAGAAGTAAGACCCTTTGTTTTCAAGGGGCATAAATTCTAATGCTGAAGAAAACACATATCAAAAGTTTGTTACAAGTCAGTTAGAAATGTTTCATGCTCTTTAGGGTACAATGGCAAATCAGAGTAATGCCTCTTTAATGTAATTTCCACCAATAAAATCATATTCATTTCTGAAATTTAATTTTTTGACATTGAATCCTGAAGTAGCAAGAACTTTCTTTTCTGGATCTTTAGAAGCTGTTGTTGCAACCCCTAAAGGAGTGGTTACCCTGCTCCATCTCTATAGGGGATCTTGACCAGAAGAGTGGCTTTGTGCAACCTATTGGAAGCATTGCTATTCCCAAGGCTCTTGCACTCAGGGTTCTGAGGAATATCCTTCAAGGTCTGAGGGGAGATGAAATTTAAGGGAGTGGTGGTGGTTTATTATGCCTAGATCATGTTGCCAAGTCTCTCTCTCAGGAGGTGTTGCTTTAGCTAAGCTGGAATGCTTGTCCTGTGGGTGGGCTTTGATTGTTAATGGCTGACACATAGGAGTTGCTTCCCAGGATGATAGCTATTCAAGCTAGGCTAAAAATGGAACCAGTGAGGAAGGGGGTGAATTAAAGAAAAGTATTAAATTACTAGAAGAATATAAGTAGTCATGGTTGGATACCAACAATAATAAAAATGAAAATAGTAGCAAAGTTAAATTATATTTTTATTCTAAATCAAGATATTAAAGCTATATTTTGTGGAACTTTGTAAAATAGTAATGAAATTCATTTGTAGAAACAATAATATCAAGGTAAATAATGAAAAAAGGCAGTAGGGAGAATAGCATTTCCAAATCACAAACAATATTATAATGAATTAGTCATAAAAATATCGTTTGGAATTGGTTAAATATAGAGATCAATGGAAGACATTAATCAAAGGAAAATCAGAAACTATGAAACTCAATAACCTGGTGATCAATAAATCAGGAAACATGAATTAGTCATGAAATAACTTTCTATTTTTTTAATGCTAAAAAATACCAACATTTAATCAATCAGAATGGAGCTTAGACCAATATCTTATTTCACATTTCACAATACATTCAAAATGCATATGTGCCTTTGATATTAAGATCATACCATTAAAATGGAAGAGAAACATGTCACAAACCTTTCATTGCTATATTTAAGAGATCAATTATTGACCAAATAGGAGATACAGAAAATTACAGAAGACAAAAAAAAATCTGCTACATAAATAAAATTAATGCATGTACGATAAGAATGAAAGTCAAATAAAAACTTTTATATAAATTTTGTAGAGAAGCATTTGATATTCAAGCTTTATTAAAACAAACTAACTAGAACAGATCAAATGTTATATCATTTGATTCTTACAACAACCACTGGATGCAATATTAATACTACTAATGATAAATGTTTATAATGTGTCTTCAATGTGCATGTAGCACAATGCCTGGTAATTTTTCATCCCCATTTTACAAATGACAAAACTAAGGCAAAAAACAAAGTGATTTGCCCAAGACCACATTCAACTATTAAGTGTTTGAAGATAGATTTAAACTCATATCTTTATACCTCTAAGCCTAACATTCTACTCATTTTGTCACCAGCTCCCTCTTATAGATAATAGATAAATAGATTGTATGCATATATGTATATATTTTATATGAATATATGTGGACATAAATATACCATATATAATTATATACAAATACCTATCTTCATATCTTTTGACTAGGCAAATATGTACATATATATTTATTTGTATGTATGTGTATGTTTACTATATATGTGTGTGTTCACCCGTGGCTCTAAAAAGCTGTGGAATTAGCAGTGGACACTGGTAAAACTGTCTTGTCAGACAGGCTAAAACAGTTTGATGGTGACCAATTGGCTTAAAATCCATCAGTGAGTTAAAGGAATGTCTACTCCAAGCACGTGAATATTTCCCTCAACAGAATGGGATGATGAGAATAACTTAATCCAATGGCCATAAAGGTGGCTGAAGCAGGCCCTATGGAGTATAGAGCTTGGTCAGACATAACATGCCCAGGTCATCCACTGCATGCCTAGTCATTGCTTCTTATTTTGACTTTTGTTTTGTCATTGGATTTTGATGGTTCTGAAAGAGAGAGTGAAGTTGATGACTTTGTGAAATTCTGCCTCACTTAAATCTAATTCACCAACAAGTCAATATATCATCCCATGATGTCATTGGTCCTCTTTGAAAACAAAGGATAAACAACAATGGCCATAAGAAGAAATTCCTGATATATACCAAAATATTAGTGGCAGCATTTTTTTGTGTGTGGTAGCAAAAGCAAATGTCCACAAATTGGAGAATACCTAAACAAATCGCCATTCGTGAATATAATGTTATATTACATTGCCATTAAGAGATGACTAATTTAGACGAATGTGAAAAGATTCATTTAATCTGTTGTAAAATGAAGTAAGCTGAGCCAAGAAAATAATATAAAATGACTACAACAAAGTAAATGTAAATAACAACCTTAAAACAATAAAATCTGAACATTGTAAAATTAAAAAGAACAAACATGACCTCAAGGAAGACAAATGAGACACACCCCTATCTCACTGCTCTGCAGAGGAATGAGGTGCAAAGTTATGGTTCATTGTGCATATTTTCAGGCTTTTTAGATGCATTTGATAGATTTTTTTCTCTTTCCTTTTTTTCCCTTTAAAAATCTTATTTGTTCTAACAGATGACTCTCCTCAAAGGATTGGTGAACGTATAGTGGGAGAAATTCTGATGATTTAAATGTCAATACAGTATTTAGGAAAAAGAAAGAATCTATCAAAGACATGTGATTTTTACAGAATTTTTAAAATTACAAGAAAAGAAATTTTGACATTCATTTCAAAATATTCAAATAAATTTTCTCCCTCTCTCACTTCCCCTGTCCCTAAAACCATAAGCAATTTCACACAGCTTATATATGTATAATCATATAAAACATTTCCTTATTAGTCATGTTGTGAATGAGGAAACCAACCAAAAGAAAAAAATGAAAGAAGAAAAAAAGTGAGAAACCCTACACTTTAATCTGCATTCAGACTCCATCAGCTCTTTCTCTGGAAATGGATAGAATTTTCTATCATGAATCCTTTGGGATTGTCCTGGATCATTGCACTGCTGAGAATAGCTAAGTTATTCACAGTTGATCATTGTGTGTTATTACTGTTAACTGTGCACAATGTTCTCCTGATTCTTCTCCCTTCACTTTCCATCAGTACATGAAAGTCTTTCCAGGTTTGTTTGTTTGTTATTGTTGCTGTTTATGTGGTTTGAAGTACTCTGTTCTTCATTTCTTATAGCACAACAATATTCCATCACAGTAATATACCACAACTTGTTTAACCATTCCCCAAACTATGGGCATAACCTCAATTTCCATTATTTTTTGTCACCACAGAAAGAGCTCTTTAAATATTTTGCACAAATAGGACATTTTCCCCCTTTAAAAAAAAGTCTCTTGGGATACAGACTTCGTAGTGATATAACTAGACTAAAGAATAAGGACAAATTTGATTGACATTTGGGCATAGTTCCAAATTGCTTTCCAGAATGGTTGGAGAAGTTCACAACTCCACCAACGAGTACACTAATGTCCCAATTTTCCCACATCACCACCATTTATTATTTTCCTTTTCTTTCATGTTAGTCAGTCTGATGGGTGTAAGATGGTACCTCAGAGTTGTTTTAATTTGCATTTCTTGAATCAATAGTGATTTAAAGCATTTTTTCATATGAATATAGAGAGCTTTAATTTTTTTCATCTGAAAATTGCCTATTTATGTCCTTTGACCATTTGTCAATTGAAGATGACTTAAATTATTATAAATTTTTCTCCATTATCTATATATTTAAGAAATGATGCCTTTATCAAAGATATTTGTAGGAAAAAATAGTTCCAAACTTTCTGCTTTAAAGGAAAGTGATTTTAAAAGAGTCATGATGCTGTAACTGAGAATATGTCATATCAAACCAACCTTATTTGCTTTTTTCGATAATATAACTAAATTGACTAATAGTTTTAGAGTGCACAGAGCTGCTATCTAATGATGCAAAAAGAGAAGCAAATTTAGATTGGCATGACCAGGTTTGTTTGGTTGTTAGACCATTGCCTCTTTTAAAATCTCTTCCCTTAGATATGTTTTCTATTCATTTCTTTAATAATTCATTCTAAAATTTTCCAGGAGTAAAAGTCAAGCTTGCTGGCCTATAATTTGTAGATCCATTTTTTTACATTGCAACAAATTTTGCAATAGTTCTCCTTCTTTCCATGATTTTTCAAATAATGCTCACAGTGATTTATCATTCACATGTACCAGTTCTTTTGGTACCTAAGCATAAAGTGCAGTTCAACCAAGTCACTGTAATTAAACAAGAGCAAATAGATATCTCATATTTTCTACTTATCTTGGGAATCAACTCCCTATTAGACATTGCTCTTCTGTTTTTAAAGGGTAAAGATGATTTTATCTTGATGGAGAAAGAAAAGAAAATTAATAATTGAATGGTTTTTCCTTCTCTCTTTTATCAGTTGTTTTTGTATCATACACCTCAACTATTTCTATAATACAAACCATTAAGTTTAGAAAAGGTAAGGGGGTAAGTATGTAGAAAAACTGACAGGGTCAAAGGGAACAGAGGTGTTTGTATATTGAGCATATCTTGCTGAAGTAGAAATAATATTAAATTTGAAATAATAGTAAATAGGAGAGAACAGATATTAAACTCCTTATAGAAAGTTTACAGGATTCAAATGGCTAAATGAAGATGAACTGGAGCCTTGAAGATTCAGATTTAATTCATTTTTAAGCAAAATTATTTCTAAGAAATAAGTGAGGTTTGTAACCCATTTTTTACCAAAAAATAATTAGGTAAATTAGAATTATTTTTATTTTTAAACACTTTAGTGATATCTATATCATCACACAAATGATAATTTCAAAAACTTCCTCTAGATAGAAGAAATACTTGAGCAGAACTGATTGCACATGTATAGGCCCATCTCTTCTCATCAATTATGAAATAATTATTTTGGCCTTCAAGATCAATGTTTCCTTAAGTTGTTAATTTCAGTTATTAAGCAGATTAATATATTCCTCAGAAGTGTTGCATAATGGATAGTTGGTTGTGGACCCCAGGAGACCAGAGTTCAACTCCCACCTCTGACAAGTATTATAGGCTTTGTGACCCTGGGCAAGTCACTTGACTTCTTAATGTTTCGGGCAGATCTCTAAGAATTTAAGTTGCAGAGAACGTGCCCATCTATACTGATAGATGAAAATTCAACATCCTGTACTATCTAATATCAATGAAATCAAATATCTAGTACTTATCTCTATAGTGCTTATAATGTAGATTCCCCTTTGTCTCACCTGATAATGAGTTACCCATCAACTCAGGGGTTTAAGCAGAGTTAGGAGAATCATCTGTAATGGGGATTTTGTTAGGGTTATTTGGTAGGAGTTTGGACTAGATGATCTTCAAATCCCCTTCCAAATCTACCCTGATCCACCTTTTATAGGCAGAGCTATAAGTAGCTTGGCAAATGGGGTTAGGGCATGAGGTTCCAGACCAGTATAATGGCAGCTTACCAGGAAGCAATAGATCAAAGTTGGAGTATACTAATGAGGCAGAGCTTGTATGATGTCAGCAGGCAACATGGGAGACTTCATCACAGGGGCCAATCAAAATGACTGCTACAGTGTGGAAAGTGCATAATTTTTCTAGGAAGACCTGAAAACAAAAGAAGGAATGATAGGATGGGGTTGGCTAGGTGGCACAGTGAATAGAGCACTGGCCCTGAAGTCAGAAGGATCTGAGTTCAAATCTGATGCCTCAGACACTTGACACATTTACTAGCCATGTGACCTTGGGCAAGTCACTTAGTCCCAATTGCCCTACCTTTCACCCTAAAAAAAAATGATACGGAATGATGGGATGGATATTGTGAGTAATGCCAGGAAACCATTACCTTGATTGACAAAATCTGTTGTGGGTAAACATACCTATTTTTGTTTGAAAAGGTGTGTAGGCTATATCCTTATATATGTTAACCTTTTCTGAGGAGTAACATTTTCATGAGGAATTCCAATATTTTTGATTCCTTGGATGAGGTCAGTATAAAAAGGAAAGACTTGGCTCATGGAGTGTTTGCACTTTTCTTAACAGATCAGAAGACAAGGTATAGAAAAGGCCATATAAAAGGAATACCATGAGAATAGATGTCTAAATTTAGCGTTTGGTGGGGTAAAGGTAGAGAATGAGGGATCAATGTTAGGGATGAAATTATGCCTAGGAATCCAGTGTTTCATTTTGACCCAACTTCCACTCCTTGATGAATGAATCCTGCCCCACAAGATCCCATGGACTTTTATGTTCATGGTTACTATTTGTTTCTACTCAATTCCCCTTCTTGACCCAAGGTTCTACAAATATTGCAACTACAGTGATTATTCACATCTGTTAGTTATTTTCCTTAGCCACACAACCTGACTTCTGTAATAGTAATTGCATCCCTGAGTGAATTGCTTTTATTTTTCAAATAGTTACTTTGTGGTTCCAGTACATTTGTGTAATTTACTAGGTCAAGACACATCACTTTGATGACAGTACAGTGGATTTGCCTTACCTGAATTTTAAAGCATATCAGAAGGAGGCTTATTTCATAGTTCAGCATACATTAAGAAAATAATGTGTCGATTTTCTCATTCTCTTGTGGTTGAGAAACACAAAAGACTTTTAGATGTTAAATACTTCATTTAATCCTTTCCCACTAAGTGGGCTTCTAGAGATTAAGTCTTCCCTTCTAGGTCACAACAATTGCAAAATATGTGTCATCTTGCTTCTAGTGTGTTTCTACCCATGACTGTTCCTAAGGCATTGTTTGAAAATGGATATGAATGCATAAAATGAAAATATAAAAGAAGCCTATAAAATGATGTGAATTTCTGTTATGAAGCAGGATAATGGAAGATATTTGGGAAAAGCATCACACTATATATTATAATGTAAACATGGCTATTACTTCATGGATTCCAATCATGGAATTTGATCTCTTTAGGTCAGATTACATTCCCAGAAGAACCTGAAAACTGTTAATTACTTTTAAGGCAAGGTTATATTTTGTTTTAATTTTGTGTGTGTCATAAACCCTTTTAACAGTATGGAGAAATCTATTAATAACTTCTCAGAATAAATTTTAATAATTGAATGAAATATTAAATTTCAGGCAGAGGTAATTAAAAAATGAAGATGCATTTTTCCTATCTAAGTTGATAGCCTCCCTGCAACCTGCACATGGACCCCCCAATCCCTAGGTTAAGAATATTTGGGCTTTTAGGGAATATCTTATTCAATATCATAGAGTGGATTGATTACTGGACTTACTAGAGCAAGGAAGACCTAGGCTCTAAATAATCCTTTAAATGAATCACCTGTGTGGCAAGGAACAATTCACTTCTCTGAGGATGTTTCCTCATCTATGAGACAGAAATAATAAGAGATCTACCCCAGCAGGTTGTCATGAGGATCAAATAAGATAGTGTATGTAAAGAAGTTCACAAATCTTAAAGTACTACATGCAAATCAGTTGGTCAGTCACTAAACACTTATGAAGTATCTGCTCTTGGTCAGGCACTGTGCTAAGCCCTGCCAAAAAAGAGGCAAAAGATAGTCCCTGCCCTCAAGGAGCTCACAATCTAATAAATCTATTTCCAGCTGTTATTATTTGTAGAAGTTCTATTATTCCAAGCTCAGTATATATCAATAATTTTTAGGGTTTTTTTTGGTCCCAACATAGTCAGATGCCTGATGGTCTGAGGATAAATGAAGAAAGTCAGAGTATGTTCTTTTCAAACACGTTTTGGATAAATCACTCATGTTCTTTGTCTAAGTTTCCTTTTTCAAAAAGGGAGCTCTCACCCTTCCCTCTAACACTAGCTTTGGCATAATGCAATACTATTTGTCCTTACCTCAGATATTTGAAAATGAGACTCCTGAAAAAGGGACAGAAAATTATCATTGCTGCCGATGGTAGAAAATAATTGGATATTTTCACCTCAGTGGAGAAAAAATCCACAGTCCCTATGACAAATGCTTGAAATCAAGTCATTTAGACAGTATTTCCTCCTATAATACCATAATGACTTTTCTACGACAGATTGTCCTTGTATTTCTCATTAATGCTTTCTTGTGATGCTCTCTAAAGGCTAACAAACTACTTCTCAGAGTATGTGAACCAATGAGTCCCAGGTGAGAAACATTATACCTCTTTCTTCAGTAATTATTTTAATATGAAAATTGGATATGTCATTTTGAGGTGGTCCATAACCTCCAGGAGAGCTACCTGGATCACCTTTGTTATGACAATAGATTATACATGTTGCAGAACTGTTACCAGCTGGGACTATAAGACATAGGAGTGCCACACTACCAGATAATTAGCAACAGCTGGTGTAAGAAAGTATTTTAAAATCATATGATAATAGAATTCAAGTGAGAAGGGACTTTAGGGGCTGTCTAGGAGATGATTCCCCACATGTTAGAGATGAGGAAACTGAGGCTCAGAAATAGTAAGTCACTTGGCTCTGATCACCCAGCTAGTAACTATCACAAGTAGCATTTAGATGTAGGTCTTGGCTCTAGCACTCCAACAAAGCACCTTCATACGTTGTTATATTGAATCATACCTGAGATAGTTACTCTTGTTCCCTTTTACATATTAAGAAACTGAGGCTCAGCTAGACCAAAGAACTCAGGCAGGGTCATGTAGGTAGTAAATTTTAGGCCTGATATTTTAAGTCAAGATTCATGTGGTCACAAGGCCCTCTATTCTTTCCACTGTGCCACATTAGCTCCAAATAGCTGGGTGATTCAAAGAATTAAGAAAGTCAAATTTTTGTATGAGTCATACATGTACCAGTGGTAAGAGAAGTAGATCAAAAATGGAGACAAAGTGAGAACTAAAAAGTTCATGTTTATATAATCACAATTAAAAACTTTGCAGTTGTATGAGGTGTTTATGGTTTACTCAGTTCTTTCTTTACAATAATCCTTCGAGGTAGGTAGATATTGTTCCATTTTAGAGAAGAGGAAATGAGCTCAGAAGGCTTGGTACTTACCCAGGGTCACATAATACTAAAGTAGAGTAGATCAAAGGTAAGCCATTCAGTAAAATGAGGGTAGTCAAGTATCACACATATGATTGCTAAAACTCTAGCAAGCTATAGTTTAGAAGAGGCAGCTAGGTGGCAGACCTAATTAAGGGCTGGACATAGTGTAAGGAAAAGCTGAATTCAAATTTGAACTCAAGCACTTATTAGCTGGATAGCCTTGAAAAAGTAATTTAACTTCTCTTAGCTTCAGTTTGTTCATCTGTAAAAGGGGAATTAATAGCCCCTACGTCACGAGGTTGTTGTGAAGATCAAATAAGATAACATATGTAAAACCCTCTACAAACTTTAAAGGGCCATATAAATGCTTGCTATTATATGAAGTGTTTTTGACAAAGTAGATAGGTACCTAAACCTAGACTCGGGGAAACCCAAAATTAAGTCTTACTTCTGGCATTTAGTAGCTATGTAGTTATGGGCAAGTCAGTTGTCTTCTTTAAGACTCTGTAAAATGGGAATGATAATATCTGCCACACAGTGTCACAAGGGTATTATGGGCACCAAAGGCATAAGGTACATAAAACATCTTGCAAACTTCCAATCAGCAATTTTCAATTCTTATTACTATCATGATTGTTGTCGAGGCAGGAAGATTACAGAAGCATACAAGGATTGGTATTCTAGGAAGTCATTCAACATATGTCAAATCAAGAATGAGCAGAGCATTGAAGTGTAGACAACATTCTGATAAAAGACAGCTTGATGCAGTCCTTATATAGGAGCTCCTTATATACTTCATTCCTGGGAAGGACTTATTCCCAAATTGTGTAGTTTCAGTCATCTTATCAGCATAGGGGGTGAAGGAAACAGGACTTTCAGGTAAATTATAATTAATGCAGTACTGATGTTTGTACCACAGTGAATTTTTCATTTTCTCAAAATTAATATGCAATTGCAATCCACACACAAGATAGAATAGGAAGATTAGGGACAGCTATACTACCAGAGAACTGAGAAATTGTGAAGTTTTAGTTAGTGGGTACAGAGTTGATTAGAAGGCCATGTCTACTATTGGGTTGGTGTTGACTAAACTACGTAAACAAAATAAGTTCTAGCAATCTGTTCACAATGAGAATTATTTGAATATAAAGAAGCCTGACTGATTCAAATGTGCAGTAATCTTATACTGAGAAGGAAGGCTACAAATTTGGAGGAGAAAACAAGCTCAACAAGATGTAGAATGATCAAGAGTCAAACAGAAAGAAAATTAAATCAGGACAGTTGTAGGACTTATTAAATGTATGGGTGATCCATAGCCAAGAAAGAAATCCACAACATTTGACATTTATTCCTTTGTCCAAGGATGTTTTAGTTTGTTGAACATGCCTCAGTTCAAGAAGACTTCCTGATCTCATAGTATGTACAAAGCAATGAGAGTTCTACTGATTAGAGCTGATTTGATCTGTATGGCAAGCAGTTCGATTTGTTTCTCTTCTTTTTTTTTTTTTAAAGCAATTGGGGTTAAGTAACTTGCTCAAGGTTACACGGCTAGTCATTATTTATGCGTGGGTGCTCATTTTCTGAGGCCGGATCTGATCTCGGGTCATCCCAACTCTGAGGCCGGCACTCTTACTCACTGCGCCACCTAGCCGCCCCTTTAGGGCAATTGGGGTTAAGTAACTTGCCCAAGGTTACACGGCTAGGTTTTTATTTGTGTGGATCAAGTGTCTGAGGCCGGCTCCGAACTCAGGTCCTTCTGATTCCAGGGCCGGCGCTCTATTCACTGCGCCACCTAGCCGCCCGATTTGCTTCTCTTCTAATGTCACTGAATGGAACTGGAATGCCAACAAATCATGATACAAATGTGGGCAATGATCTTTAAAGAATCACGTAAGAGAGAGTGCATATCTCTATTAATGTAAAAGTGTAGCCTTGATTTAGTCACAGATTTGAAAATAACAGCTATAAGTCTAAGTAGAACTTAAAGACTAGGAATAGAAGTTATAGAAAGTGATTTCGAGTTGGTCTTAATTCTAAAAGGCTTTGAAATTAACTAGGAATGAATTTTTGCTAGAGATTTGATGTATTTCTTTTGTGATATTTCCAGTAATAAAGAAGTACATGCATATATAATATAAAAATACATATATATGTATATAAATATGTGCATATATGTATACACACATACATATAATATAAACACATGCATGCTATATATGCACATATACATACATATATACCTATGCATATACATACACATACATATACATACTATATATACATATATACAAATAAATACTTGTAATGTTAATGGAATATGAAGGTCTTCCCCACCCATTAAAGGGCCTATGTGACCACATGTGTTCACTCAAAGATGTCTTGTTGTTTTGAACTCTGGCCCAGCTGTGATACATCATGAGTCACATAGAGCCCATTGGGGGAGGAGTTTGCTTAGGGGAAGCTTATGGGAAGGCTTTCACACCTTTTGGTACTAAGCTAATTAGGTACTGAGTGATGAAGATCATGATGCCTTCTGACTGAGCATTAGAGCCAAAAGTATATTATATATATATATATATATATATATATATATATATATATAATATGCATAATATATATATATAATATATATTATATATATATAATATATATATTATATATATATATATATATTCTGAGGTGAGATTTTGCTTTGGGAGCTCCTAGATGCAACTGTGAGTAGCCATTTATTAAGAGCCCCCTGACTACTCAGATGTTGGTGCTCTTCCAGTCTAGCTCTTCCAGTCTAGTAGGTGGTTTTATTATTCTATTTAGAGAGTTGGAGCCCTGTCTATCTGATTCTTTCTTGGACTGCTTATCTGTACTTATCTGTCTGTTAACTAAAGTAAGATCATTAACTTCTTTAAAGCTGTCTTTCCTTTAGAAAAGCAGATCAAAGAACCTGTGCTAGCAGGCCACCCTGGGTGTGCCAAGGTGCTTGCTGTTACATTACAATATTAATATACATGTATACATAGATATATTCATAAATAAATGTGTGTGTGTGGGGGGGGGTGGCTCAATGGAGAGAGTGCTGGGCCCGAAGTCTGGCAGACTCATCTGCAAGGATTTCAAATCTGACCTTAGACACTTACTAGCTATGTGACCCTGGACAAGTCACTTAACCTTGTTTGCCTCAGTTTCCTCCTCTATAAAATGATCTGGAGAAAGAAATTGTAAAATGCTTCAGTATCTTTGCCAAGAAAACCCCAAATGGAGTCATGAAGAGTCAGATACAACTGAACTGATTGAATAACTATATCTATATTTTCTCTCATATAGATATATGTGTATATATAAATATACATATAATATATATAAACCATATAATATATATATATAAAATATATATAATATATATAAACTATATAATATATATAAATATATATATATAATATATATACTATATATATAAACTATATAATATATATAAAAATATATATAAAATATATATATTTATAAAATATATATATAAAATATATATTTATAAAATATATATAATATATATATTTATAATATATATATAAACTGATAACTATATCTATATTTTCTCTCATATAGATATATGTGTATATATAAATATATTATATGTGTGTATGTGTACATATAGGCAATTATTTCTTTGGTAATATATACATGTGTATGTACACATATACTTGATCTGTGATTCTAGAAGTGTCAGGAGCACTCAATGAGGAAATTCCTCTACCAATGTAAATCAATACCTTCTCCACAACTCACCATATACTTTTTCAGTGTTTCCTGTAGCTATGTTGAGGCTAAATAATTTTAATAGGGTCACACAGTCCTTATGTATCAAAAGTTAGATTTGAACTCAGACCTTATCTATCCACTATGATATCCTGCCTTTTATTAGTTTAAAATAGAATAAGAATAGCTCATGTTACTATGGCATTTTACAACTTAAGAAGTACTTTTCTCACAATGACCCACAAAATTAGATAATGCAAGAATTGTATCCATACTTCACAGAAAAGAAAAAAAGATTTAAAGAGAGAAAGTGACTTACTTTTAGTTACTAGAATAAAGAGTGGGACATAGAGAAGTTGAACTATTACTAATCCACGTTGCCTCTTTATAAATGAGAAAAATGAAAAGCAGGGAGTCTAAGTAACTTGTTCGATATCAACTAGGACAGGTGGCACTAGTGGCAAGTCCACTACTGTCTACGTCTACCTCTACATGATTGCTGATAAAATGGGTTTTCTCATGTGCATACTTATAGAAGTCAGACAATCATCACTTGGGGATTGTCTTTCCTCCAACATGCAGTGCTCCACCTTCAACTATGTCATTTTAATTTACTCATTTTTCCTGTGTTGGAAGTTCCAATTTTAGAAAGTAGAGAAAGATCCATTGATTTTACTCAATCACCACATATTTTGTAGCAAATGTACTCTAAATGGATGATTTTGTGGTGGTACCATCGCACCACTGAAAAAAGGGAAAGTATATCTGACATATGACAAAAGTGATCAGATGGTATTTATTGAAAGATATATAGTAGCTGACTTTCTTCCAAGACAATGGAGGAAGGTTCTGGGATATGATCACTGCTGATTTTGCCCATAATTGTAACATTCTGAATGCTGTACCATGATTTTCTGGGAATGTTTTGCTCTGATTTGTTATTGAATAAACAGAGAGTTCACTATACTGTGTCATCAGAATCTTAAAAGCTGTTCACAGCAGCAGTCCTCTGGAAAGCTTCTTGTTGCATGGCTTTACAGTGCATTGGACACACTTTCCAGCCCAACAGAAGCTTTAAACACAAATGACTGTTATCTTAATGGAAGGCATGTCCTCAGCAGTTTTTCATAATTAGCCTTAAGATTGCCTCTAAAAAGCTCCTCATATTTCAGTTGGACAAACAAACCTAAACAGTAAGTGTTCTCACAAAAGTTACAGATTGGAAAAAAAACATATTGAATTTATAACAGGAAAATTAGGGGGTTACAAGTAGTTAAAAGCAAATTTAAAAGAAAAACTATCATCTTAACATGTAAGCACAAAGGTTGACACCCAAGACTGTACTGATAAATGTATAATAAATGGATCTCTGGCCAGGGGAAAGTGGGGGAGGAAGGGATGTATGCAGGACAAGCTGTTGATTTTAATCTACTTCGTTAACATTTCCTCAATCACTTCCTTAAATATTTGTTGTACTTTAGAGAGGAATCTCCCAAAACGGGAGATTCATATTATAATAAGTAATAAAAACATGCATGCAGACAGTTTGATACATACAATGACTTGATCCAGAGGTTAGCATCACTTCTTCAGGCAGAAATCCATTTATGAATGTATCTTAAATAAATAAAGAGCAGTTGCTGCATTCATCCAGGACATAAGCTATGAAAGGAGTGACTATAACATGTGTATAATATGTACTTCTTAGGGCTATTGTGATAGAAAGTAAGAACAGACCAAAATCATTTTTTAAATGTTAAAATACTATAGAAATACAAGATAATTGTGACTAGGTGGCACAGTGAATAGAGTACCAGCCCTCAAATCAGGTGGACCTAAGTTCAGATCCAGCCTTAGACACTTAAGCTATACTAGCCATGTGACCTTGGTCAAGTCACTTAACCCCAATTGCCCTGCCTTCTCCCCTCCAAAAAGCAAAAGAATAAAAAAGAAAGAAAGAAATACAAGATAATGCCTGTGTTTGTGTGCAGAGTTAAATACACACAAAGTTCATAAGATCATAAATTTAGGAATAGCAGATTAAGAAACTGAGGCCCTCAAAAGTTAAGAAATTTGCCCAAGGTCATATTAAACACATATTAAGTTTCAGAGCTTAATGGGCTCTTAGAGATCATCTAATCCAGGGGTGAGGAACCTATAGCCTTGAGGTACCATATGACCCCTTAGGTCCTGAAGGGTGGCCCTTTAATGTAAATTCAGTTCTGCCCCCACACCCTCCCCATGATAGTCTAACTCATTAATTAATTTATGAGGAAACTGAGACTCCTAGAAGTAACAACTCTTACCTAAGATCATGCAGCAGCAGAAGTGATATTGGCATTAGCATTTTCAGTCACCTAGGCCAGGGTTCTTTGCAGTGTACTGCACTGCATCCAGATTTATTAGGACAAAATCTAGGATTCTAAAGCTATTAAGATAGTACTGGAAATCATTCAATTTCTCCTGTTTACAGCTTAATTATTTTAGGCTCAAACTTAAGCCAGTCTGATATTTTTGCCCCTCCTACTTTGAATAGTAAAACAAACAAAAAAATAATAAATAAAACTCATTTTCTCCTCATAGAGGCTATTATTTTTACAAGGAAAGTTTCAAACCATTTTTCCTCTGCTCTTGGGCAATTTGCCTGGGAATTTTTTTTTTTACCCCCAGCATCTCGGTGAACATTATTGCCACTTTGGGAGTTTTCATTAGTGAAGTCTGAGACAGATAAGAATTGTTTAAAAAGTAAGCACTGTCTTTTTACATCTGCATCAAATTGAAATGTTATCATTATATAGAGGGAAGCTTTGCGAGAGAGAGCAGTCCCAGTCATTAACCAGCTCTTCCACTACTAAAGAGCCTTCACCCCCAGAGAGGGAGCAATGATCAGCATACATAAAAAGGCCACGATTGTGTCTTGAACTGTTGCAAGCAGTTAGACAAAAAAGGCAAAGCAAATCAATTTTCCTCTGACACACTTTCTGAAATTTTCAGTTCTGCCTGTATGATAGGGGACAAAGTTGGCACAGGAAAAGCAAAGTGAACTGGCTCCCTCTTTCTAGGTCTTTCATTTACATACATCACATATTTTATAAGCAATATTCAAAAGTGTAGATGTGAGGACACCAAATCAGATGATTTGAGCAAAAACTCTAAAGTGTACATTTAAGAAGCTAAAGATGTTTCAGGAACAGACTTTTATGCATCTCAAAAAGGTTTGATATAATTATCCCACCTTCCTAGAATCAGAGATGGTGGCAAAAGAACTCTCTCTCTCTCTCTCTCTCTCTCTCTCTCTCTCTCTCTCTCTCTCTTTATATATATATATATATATATATATATATATATATGACTTATTAGTGTATGTCTGTGAATGAAGATCAAAAAGTGACTCTGTAGGAAAAGTGATATGATTGCTGTTACTTTTCTGTTGCCTTAATTATCACCTTTCCCAGTTCACCAGTCTAATCGAATCTTATCTGGCCTATATTAATAGAATCAAATAAATGAAAAGAAAATAATTTACTCTGCAAAACATTGTAATCTAATATAACATGATCTTCATTTATTAAGTACCTACTTTTATAAGGTCATAACAGTGAAGGTCAGAGTTCAAGGCACATCACAATTATTTAGAGGTTGCATGACCCTGGGGACACCATGTAACCTCTCTGTTCACAGGATATCCTGACAGATTATAAATTGTAGGAGATGTGTTGATAGAGTGTTTTTAGCACCTGGAGTTCCCCATGTTGCAACTAGCAGTGTGATCATCTTCTTTGAGTATCAAGTGGAAATTATGTGGAAAAGTGAACAGAGTACCATGACTGACATCAGGAAGACTTAATCTAGCTGTTTGACTCTGAACCTTTCCTTGCCTCAGTTCCCTCAAGTGTAAAATGGGGATAATAACAGCACCTACCTCATAGGACTACCATGGGGTCAAATGAGATGTTTGTAAAGCACTTAGCACAGTGCCAGTCCTGCAGTAGGTACTATCTAGATGCT
>WOXC01010907.1:0-105654 GCA_011680675.1 Gymnobelideus leadbeateri
TTAAAGCCATAGTGTGGCAACAAGGCCAAAAGTCAAGCAATTAAGTGGCAACATGCCAAGGCAAAGGAAACAGAGAAATGCAACCCTAGACTCCTATTTTGGGGGCATAGAGCGGGAAAAGGACTGTGAGGTCAGAAGTCCTGCTCCAAAAGCCCCAGGGGAAAACATGAGTGGGTTTCAGGCCATAGAGGACCTTAAGAAGGACTTTAAAAATCAAATAAGAGAAGTGGAGGAAAAATTAGAAAGAGAAACAAGAAGGATGCAGGAAAAGTATGAAATGAGGGTCAACAGCCTGACTGAGGAAAACAACACCTTAAAAAATAGACTAGCTCAAATGACAAAGGAGGCCCAAAAGGGCAGTGAGGAGAAGAATGCCTTAAAAAGTCGAATTTGCCAGATGGAAAAAGAATCTCAAAAGTTCACTGAGGAGATTCATTCCTTCAGAGTTAGACTGGAGCAAATGGAAGCTAATGACTTTATGAGAAATCAGGATGCTGTTAAGCAGATCCAAAGAAATGAAAGATTAGAAGGCAATGTGAAATATCTCATGGGAAAAACCACTGACCTGGAAAATAGATCCAGGAGAGACAATTTAAAAAATATTGGACTACCTGAAAGCCATGATCAAAGAAAGAACCTAGAAATCACCCTTCAAGAAATTCTCAAGGAAAACTACCCTGATGTTTTAGATCCAGAGGGCAAAATAGAGGTTGAAAGAATCCACAGATCACCTCCTGAAAAAGATCCCAAAAAGAAAACTCCCAGAAATATCATAGCCAGGTTCCAGAATCCCCAGATCAAGGAGAAAATAGTATAAGCAGCCAGGAAGAAACAATTTCAATATTGTGGAAACACAATCAGAATAGCCCAGGACCTGGCAGCTTCTACACTGAGGGATCGAAGGGCATGGAATATGATATTCCAGAGGGCAAAAGAACTGGGAATGAACCCGAGGGTCACCTACCCAGCAAAACTGAGTATTTTGTTTCAGGGGAGAATATGGTCATTCAGTGGAATAGAGGACTTTCAAGCATTCTTGAGGAAAAAACCAGAATTGAATAGAAAATTTGACATCCAGACACAAGAAGCAAGAGATGCCTGAGAAGGTAATCAGGAAAAAGAAATCAAAAGGAACTTATCAAAGTTGAACTATTTACATTCCTATATGGAAAAGCAATATCTGTGACTGATGATATCTTTCCCACTATGAAAATAATGGAAGAAGGGGGTGTGGTCATACGAATACGTATGTGAATGTGTGTGTATATGGTTACAGTTATATATGGATAGAGGGTATAGGTTGAATTTGTTGGGAAGGGAGAATACTCAAGGGATGACATTATGAGGTGAGAGAGGAAAGTGGCAAGAGGAGATGGGGAGAGACATGGTGGGGTAAACTATCTCATGTAGGGGAAGTGGGTGCAAAGGAAGGGGAGACTAAGGAAGGCTAAAAAGGCAAAACCACATTCACATTGAATTTGGTTCAGGGAGAAAATGACATACATACTAAATGGGATATCTCAACCTGCAGCAGGATAGGGGGAAGGGAGATGAGAGGAGGGAGGATGGATGGGAGGGCATCCTTGGGGTGAGGGGAGGCTGGAAGTACCCACTATAGAAGAGGGACAGGATCATGTAGGGAATGGACCAGGTGGGGGGTGGGATGAGTGGGAGGGAATTGTAAGCAGCCTTGTACAATATATCTACTATGATAATGTTTTGCATAGCTAGACATGTACAACATATACTGAATTACTTATATCCCAAGAAGGAATGGGTGACAAGGGAGGAAGGAAATGGATCTGAAATTCAAGGTCGTAACATTAAATGTTTCAAATATATATATAAATACTATTATTAATACTCTTTTGCCTAGAATTGGGAGATAAGATGTGCAGGCATTGGGACACAAAGATTCATCTTCCTCTAATGGAAAAGTCGATGGGGGTATGGGAGAAGGTATGGGAGAGAGCAGATTGGAGGAAGCGATATCTTGTGGGACTGCTATTCTGGGAGGTTGGGTAGGGGAATAATGGGGGGAAAATGATTGTAACTCAAAATCTGGCGGAAATGAATGATGTAAAACAGAAGTTAATAAAGTATTTGTTCAAAAAAAAAGATATGAGCAGTCATACATCAAGAGAACAAGGGGAAAGGGGAGCAGTTGAGATTTAGACTGACTCAAGAAGAGTTTAAGATTGAGAAGAGAACAGAACAGAAGAAAAGAGAAGGAAGTAAGATCACAATGATCATAGAGATGGGGGAATTGAAGGCCAGGGTGAAGACAAAGGATATATTTAAGAGAAAGGACTAGAGAGCCATGGAATGATATAAAATATTGTCATAAGATAAGGGACTTTCAGAGTTCTTGATCATGGAAGTTGTTAATCGGCACAAAGTATAGTCGGTACTAGCAAAAAGGTCTCTTGTCATGTCTTTCTGACCAGTTGTCTGACTCCCTTACCATCTCTGAACTGAGAGCTCTCAGAGATGCTGCTGTTGCTGCCATCTCTAAGGCCAGTTATTGGTGTTGCTGTGCATGTAAGTCCTTCATCCTAGTGTTATAGACTTCTCCTGCTGGCTTCCTAAGGTGTCAGACTGAAAAAAATATCTCATCGTGGCCTTTTGTTGGCTCTACTACTCCAAAAATTTGACTTGAGGCATGATTTTAAAGTTGTCTGAAGGAAAATATTGGGAGTGCTGGAATGCATTGGTTTTTGCCTATACTATTCCACTTTGACTCCCTCCCCCTTTTATCATTTAAATAGGTCTGTTCCTCTCTTAGCTTCCTCTCACTATTCATTGGTTTTCATTCTGCCCTTTGGGGTAGAGTAGAATAGTGCCTCCCTCAGTCATAACCCCCTATTTTTTTGGAGGGGAGAAAGCAGGGCAACTGGGGTTAAGTGACTTATCTAATGTCACACATCCAGTAAATGTGTCAAAGGTCTGAGAGCAGATTTGAACTAAGGTCCTCCTGACTCCAGGACTGGTGCTATATTCACTGTGCCACCTAGCTTGCCCCATAACCTTATTTTCTTATGGAATTTTATGCGTGTGCTTTTCATTAATTTTTATTTTTGATTGGACATGTATATCAATGTAGGGAAGTCCTTCTGCCAGTGGAATTTAGTGCCTGCTTGGCAACTTCTAATCAGAGAAATTAGTCCATATTTCTCAGGGACAGGACTTGAACTTAGGGCTTCTTGGTTCAGAGACCTTGACTTGATGTATTACTCCAGGGATTCCCTTTTTGGTTTGTTTGTTGTGTTCCATGAACTCCTTTCAACAACAACAACCAAAAGTGTTTTGAATCTCTGTGTTAATTTGATATAGTGCTTATAATGTCCTGCAGTTATTTACTGCTTAAGGTGCCATTAAATAATTGTGTGTGTGTGGACTCCTGGGACTGACCACTCAAAACCTCAAACTTTGAAAGAGATTGAAAAGCCCTTAATGGGCACCACTCTATCATGCCCTGTCACTGTTCTTCCTTTTACAATGACACCAACTGCCACTTAACTTCTCCATACCCACCTATGCCAGGGTTTCATGTCATACTGGTCGGGAAACAATGCTATAATAACATAAAATAGCATAGGCTACATAATGGTCTGTGTGACGTCCTGGGGAGCTTTTGTGCTTTTTAGAGTTGTATTCCAGTGTGAAATTGTGCTTCACCCAGTTCTAATAAAACAACAAGAGAGGAAAGCTCAGCAAGAGCCATCACACAAATCAACTTGCATGGACTGACCAAGCCACTGGGTGGTGACTATCCCTCTGCATTGGGATCAGCCCATTAAAATGCAAATGTACTTTCTGGAATTGCTGCTCCAGAGTCTTTGATTTATTTGGGGCTGCTAGTCAGGAGGCAACATAAAACTCCTCACACTTCAGAAAGTGAACTGAGCAAGACATCAAGGGGTCATTGGGCTCCTAGTCTTTGCCAGCTTCTGACAGCTTCCTATAATTTACCTGATGCTCTTTTCCTCAGCCAGATGGGACTATCTTCAGTTAAAGGGTGGTGGTGCAGAGTTCACCTGTAGAGTTAGATGACTCTTCCACAACCTAATAATAAAGCCCCCCCCCCCCAGTCCAGAAAAGTTGTTCCTGATGTCCCTCTTTTATGTTTATTTTTTGTGTCCCTTTCTCAAGTTCTTTTTGTTTGTTTATATGTTTGTCTCTTTTCTTGGATTATCCTATATTGAACCCAGTCATCTGTATTTTCCTCTATTTCTCCATTTTCCAAAGATTGAGACTAAAACAAGAATAGCTGAATGTGATGGAATGACCAGGGACATGAGGTAAAGAAAGAATTCTAAGGGTCCTGGGAGAATGAAATAAGTATTACAGCCTAGAATGATCTTTCTTTCTTCCTTTTTCCATACTCAGAGGAATAAGTAAGTTTGAGATAAAAATGACCAGATAAATCAAATGGATTATTACCATCTCTGGGTGGGACTGTCTCCTCTGATTCCCTTTTAGTGTTTGGTCTAGACTGAATGTACTCCATGGAGAGAATTCCTTGAAAGAGCATTTCTTAGTAATTTTAAATACTCTGTTGGGAACATTGACATATATATAGACAGAGACAGACAGACATAGAGACAAAGGAAGAAAGGGTGTGGGGGGGAATTATGAATTTAAGTGATTTGACCAGGTACACGCAGCTAGTATGAATGTTTGTACATATTTTGGAGGAAAGGGAATTTGGGCTAATGGCTTTATGGTTATCTAAAGGAGAACTCGAAAAAATGCTTTTTATTTCAACCTATTCTGTGAAAAATCTTTCCAAAAGTTGGAATCTATTTTCCTGAATTAGTAAATAGAGACTGGTGGACATAATCTAAGCTTACGAAGAAGAGGAATGAATGCCCCTCCCCTGTCCCCCTGCCCAAGATTATCATTCTGAACTTCTATCTGAATTGAAAATTATTGAGAATTTATTGAGTCTGTTGTGTGCAGTTCTTACCATTTAATACTGTAAAAGATCCCACTCATTATGAAACATCCCTCAGCAAAGCATTTTCCTTCTCCAGTTGGTCAATTCCTCCTCAGGCCTTTGTCCTTCTCCCTGCTCTGTGCCTGACTTCCTCTGTACTTCAAAACCATACCCCATGCCCCCTAAACTGGTGCCTTCACTCCCCATGCCACTTTAGCTCCCTTTTATGTGTTGTATTACATTAATGTTGTAGTTTCATGGTTTCTTGTAGTGTTGCTGTCTCAAAAAATTCAGTCAGATCGTCTCTAATCCAAGTACAGACATTTATTGAGGATTGCTACCTCAGAAGTGGCTAGGTTCCAAGAGGAACCAGCAACTTAGTAAGACAAGACAGGCAAAACCTAAAGAACTGTCACAAGGGCTGCTTACAAGATACCACTAATGTTTACATCATCACCAGAAGAACAAGCAACATGACAGCAATTCCATCCAACAGTTCACTTGTATCAACCCATGACTACTATCAAAGGCAGACACCTTTGGTTCTACTTCCAGCAACAGCTCCTATCGAGGTGCTGAGGACTCTGGGGAAGTGATCCCCCATCATCCTGGTCTTCCCAAACCAGACCCAGACCACTAGAGGGCAAGTTTCTTCTTTGGGAAGTTGAGTCATCCATTTGTGACAACTGTATTGGAATCCTGAGAGCAATCAGGAACTTTTCAGGTTGCTCATATCATGATCACCTGTGACCCGACTTAGGAGGCCATGAGGAAATGGCATGTCAGGGAGCCCAGCAAGACCAGCACTGGGCCTTCTGCATGAGCAGCAGCACCCTCCTTGCTGCTCCCTCTGCCCCCCCCCCCAAAGTGTGCTAGCCATCAGAGCCCATTTCCCTCTCCCACCTAATTCCTTAGAATAGATAGGCTGCTTAAGTGTAGAAGTAGTTGTGCTTTGTGTGCATTCATGTATGTGTGTGTGTGTGTGTGTGTGTGTGTTTGTTTTCAAAAAGGAAAACAAAAACAGAATACCAAAGGGGGAAAAATGAGCAAAAAGAACCACACTTATTGTTTGGGGTTTTTTAGTATCTGAATCACCCATGTGCTTTTCAGTAGCCTCAGAAACTTTTTTACTTTGTACTCAACAGAAACTAATAAACTTTAAACTGTCTTAAAAAAAGACAAGACAAGTAATTTCATAGTGTAAGGATGCTGATTGCACAACAGAAATTATAAATAGTAAAAAGCATGAGGGGTTTGCTATGGGATTAGGTAATAGAGGAGGGGTCCCTTCTATGTTTCTGTGGTCAGGCACCCTGGTCGTGCTGCCTCCAATTGGTTAACCATTGTGGTCCTGTCTGGTCAAGAGAGATAGTTAGGTATTGTGGTCCTGTCTTGAGCCAAATGGATGATGGGATTGTGGTTGAGTACAAGGATATACCTGTTCAAATATGGGAATGGGATCTGGGGGGCAGTGGGTAGCTAGGGGCAGTGGCAATATTGAGTCTGGGGGTCTGATGTGTGGTTAAAGTCAGATTGTGTGGTTAAATCAGGACATGCCTATTGTTCAGTGGGCCCACAAGGAAGTTAGAATGTTGGGGATGGGAACAGCTTTATTAGAATTACATTATTAAAATGTGAACTTCTCTTTTTGCCTGCATTTGTATACTTAGTGCCTAAGACATAATATATGCTTAATAAATGTTTCCTACATCCCTCCCTCACTCCTTTCCTTCCTTCCTTCCTTCCTTCCTTCCTTCCTTCCTTCCTTCCTTCCTTCCTTCCTTCCTTCCTTCTTCCAATGCCTGAGAATACAAGGCATTTGAGGAACCGGAAAGTTGTGAATTTGGTTAGTTTTGAGTATGTAGAAGAGATCATGATGACATAAGACTAGAGAAGTAGACTAACCACTGATTAAGGAGGGCCTTGAATGCCAGGCAAAGAAGTTTGAACTTTAGACTAAATATCTGAAGAATAAGAACTATTCAAAAGTGGAATGAGTTGTGTCAGGAAAACTTATTGGAGATATCCAAGCAAAGGTCTAATGACTTGTGAGATCTTGGCACTTTCCCTCCATGGGCCTCAGTTTCTTCATCTGTAAAATGAGAGGGGTAAACTAGATGGCTTTTTAGGTCCCTTTCAGTTCTACATCTATGGTCCTATTTTTCTTTGTTCTTCTAGTCTTTAATCTTGTTGAGGTAAGATTAGACTAGATGGACTGAAAACTCTATCAGTCCTCCGATTTTGTGATCTTAAAGTTTTAAGAATACTGAATATGCATTGGCTAAGAATATTCTTTGATGGTTTTTGTCAGTATTATTCAGTTCAATTCAACAAGAGTTCATTAAGCATCTACTACTTAGAAAAGGAGACAGAGAGTAGTAAAGTGGATGCAAAGTCAGTCCTCAATTCCAGAACATTTATGTGCAAGATCTGCCTTTGATACTAATGGGCTATGTTACTACAGGCCAATTTCTTACCCATTCAGAGCTATAGGCAATTTTCTAACTGATAAGTTGCTAATCAGCAATAGTTGTGGGAATTCCCACATAGAGAGTTCCCTTTTAGCATGAAATCATATTTCTGGGCCTTTCCTTTCCCTACCACCCAAATGAGGAATATACGATACTTGCCTCTTGGGATAAAACGACATTACAACATAAATGACTGTCCATTTGTTTATCAGAGGAATAGGGGAGACTGAAAGATGGAGAGGAAATCCAGGCATTTAATGTTTTAGTTACTTGTATTCCATTTAACCAATATTTCAGTGTTTTGGTTTATTTCCTCTCTCTTTCTCTTTCTTTTCTCTGCCCAGTCCCCTCTCAATCTCCATTAGTCACCACTTAACCCAAGACACATTCGATATTCCTCAGAATTTAGTGCCTACCTTCCTTAACTCATTTTTCCACATCTTGTTCTGTAGACATTTTTGAATCCATCTTCATCTTTCAGGCATAAAGTAACTCTGCACTGAACTTAGTAGTTTCCCTTTGTCTGACACTGAGGCATTTTGGTTTAAGGATATTGTAGCATTTTGACTGGAACACTGGGTTGTCAAGTAAATGAGAATTTACGAATCATCTACTATGTCTGGTGTCATTCCCAGAGCTATAATTGTGCCAGTGCAGACACTGTGTCTGCCATCAAAGGACCTTCCAAATCTTGGATCAATCAAAAAGCATTATAAGTTACCTATTATGTACCAGACACTGTGCTAGGTACTGCTCAATTGTCTTGGGAAGATGATGCTTATCATATTTGAAAGAATCAGAGGTCAATATAAGAAAGCATATTATCAAATACTCTATCATCTATCTTTGATTGTCAAGAGTTTCAGAGGTAAAAAAAAATGTGAGTGAAGAGCTAATATTAACATAAAGTATTAAATTATATAAAGCAAATCATTTTACATATATTCTTTCATACATATGATCCTCACAACCCTGTTGAAGTAGGTGCTATTGCAACCCCATTTTTCAGATTAAGAAACTGACCTAGAGAGAGGTTAAATAACTTTCCCAGAGTTCCACAGCTAGTTAATATCTCAGAAAGGCAAACAAAAATCCTCCTGACTCATGCTATCCACTAGGCTCAAGGAAGGTTTCATGAAAGAGTCAAAACTTCAAATTTACTTTCAAGGATTTGGGTTGTGTGAAGAAGGATAGAAAAGGGTAGGAAAGGCTAAAAAGCAGGAATTGGTAGGACATGTAAAAACAGTAAGGATTATCTGGTTTTGAACTAGAGGAGATTTTAGATGGTATTTCACTTAGCCTCCATGAATCATCTAGACATATCATGCTCTCCCTGTATTTACATAGTTTATTTTGATATGATTTTACATTTATCCCCATTAAACTTCATTTTACTAGATTAGGTAAATCATTTTAAGCTGTAAAAACTTTTGTGGGGGGGTCCTGTGTTATTTAATGTGTATGTCCCTTTTAGATTTGAAAATATATCAAATGTGCCATGTATGTCTATATCCAAGTCATGGATTAAATGATACAAGGTCAAGCTCCCATCAATACTGTGTTCAACAAGAAACTTCCTTTGGGTTATCTATTAATGACTATTCAATCTGTCCAACAATGAAACTGACTTCCTAAATTCCTAAAGTCTTCCATCTCCTTGTCCAAAAAGATGAGATGAGAGACCATCAAATGTTTTGTGGAAATCTGGGTATTTGATGTGTCTTTGACAGCTATCCCAAACTATTAACTGCAGACCCCTGGTAGTCAAAGAATTATTGTAAGATATACACATTGTATATTTTGTTTAAAAACATCAATAATACAACCATGATCCTGTGGGAAAATGGTGGTAACCATGATATACATTATTCCCATTATCTAACAATGTAGTAACTGTTAAATATGAAAACGTGATTGACCTGACATGATTTATTCTTGATGATAACTCTAAGTGCTCATGAATCATCCCTTTAATGATGCATTATAAAAATTTTCTAGGCACTTAAAATCTTTGGCCTATGCTTTGAACATTCCACACTATTCCCTTTTCTGAAAAGCAAGGCAGCACCAGCTCATTTCTATTCTTATATTACTTCTGCCTTTCTTTTTCATCCTTTAAAGATCACTGACAATAGGCTTACCAATCACATCTAAGACTCCAGCATCTTGGGATATAATTCATCTGATCTTAATCACCTGAATTCATCAAAGATATTTAGATAATTTTGACATCTTCTGAGTTCATTTAGATTTAGACTTGGTAGTTAACATTTTTATTCTGTCTTCATTCAGAAGATCATTTTCCTTGGAAGACAAAATAAAAGAAAAATAAGACTCGATCACGTCTTACTTCTCTTAATTTTCCATTATCATAATCTCATTTACCATAGGTAATGATCACAGTCATTGTTTGTTCTTTCTTTTGTTCCAATGTATAATACCAAAAGACAGAAATACCCTCACACTTTGCATGCTCTTCATTTTGATATTTTGAAACTTTTCTAAAACACATTAAAATCCACCTTGAAGTTTCTTGTGTTGAAGATATTCCTTCCCTTGACTCCTGATGGGGAATACCCCAGAGCAAAAGAAATAGGAGCGTTATGCTGGACCATTTGGCCATCTAGCCAAATGCGTCTCTGAGTAGGGACTCCTTGTGTAATATCCTGATGAGTGGTCATTAAATCTTTGCTTGAAGAACTCAGTGAATCTTTTACTTCCCAAAGAGCCAAATATCAGTTTCAGAAAATTCTAACTAATGACTAGGAAGTTGAGTTGTTGAATATTTTTGCTTCTTGTTATTCAGTATTCATATTTATCTCTTGCTAATTTCTATTACTATTAGTTTTGCTTCCTGGGAACAAGAATAAGCAAAATAATTCCTTTTCCTTGTGAAATCTCTGGGATTTCAAAACTAAGATAGAGTAAGTTCCTGTAGCAGAAACAACACTGGCATACCCAGGATGGCTGCTAGCACAGGCTTTTAGATTTGCTTTACTAGGAAAAATAGATGTTTAGTGGATCAACAATCTTTTTAATTGCATTCACTAGTTCAGGGGGAAAGTTAGCACCCTGAACTTCAAAGAAAATACAGAGAAAATATAAGGAGAGAAATAAAGACCAACAGGCAGGGCTATGACTGTCTGAATCAAAGTAATATTGCTACAGACTTTACATACATCCCTGGATCAAGAGGGCTTTTGTATCTGAGGAGTCAGGAAGCTCTGAACGTAGGGTCACTCAGAATCTCAAGCTAAGAACCACAGGATCCTTCTCATAAGTGAGCCCCCAAAGCAAAATACCAACTCAGAGTATATATATCCACTTCTCAGAGCCAAAAGACATCACAACCCTCATGAGTCAGTGCTCTATTAGAAAT
The DNA here is from genome assembly GCA_011680675.1 of Gymnobelideus leadbeateri. NCBI lineage: Eukaryota > Metazoa > Chordata > Mammalia > Diprotodontia > Petauridae > Gymnobelideus > Gymnobelideus leadbeateri. The sequence goes on from WOXC01010907.1 coordinate 10,790, forward strand.
TAGCAAAAGGTGTGAAAGCCTTCCTACAAGCAAGCCTCCCCTAAGCAAGCTTCCCTTAATAGGCTCCACAGGGAGGCCTATTAATAGGCAGGGAAGATCTTAAATCCCATTAAATTACAGTCCCCGCTACCAAGGACTTACCATTCTTTTGTGGTGAAGGGATATGATATGTCATGAATACTTAAGATACAAGATATAGAGTGAAAGTGGCAGAAGACAAATCCAAAACCTGAAGGGGAAAAAAATTTCTGGGGGGGCAGGAAGTAGAGAAGTGAGGGGAGAGTTAGAATAAGGGAACATTCTAAAGATGGAAGATAGTCTGTGCTGTCACACTGGGAGATAATGTTAAACAGTGGAGAGGGTTCATACAGACTAAAGCATACATTTGTGAAGGTGAAAAAAACAAGATTATGGGGTTAGGTTAGAACGAGATTATGGAGGGGATCTGTACTGGGGGCCCAGGACATTATATTTTTTGGCGTAATCTTAGTCTTCTGTCCTAAACTTGGTTCCTCTTGGCCACAGAGATCCATCCATCTCCTGTTTCTATATTCTTCAGTGTATAGATTTCTGTTACCAATCTGTACCCCAATTCCAGTAATGAGAAAACTACATCTCTTTCTCTGCTTTCCATTCTGTATGAATGGTGTCTAGGAGGGACACTCAGAAGTCCTAAAGTTCTAGACAAAGTAATTCTGCCTCAGAGCCTAGGTTGAGGTTGTTTGGAGGAATATTCTGGGCTGCTGGGTTTTGGAAAGGAAATAAGACAGGAGGGACCATTAAAGCAGAACCAGTGGAAAGTTCTTTTAATAAAGTTCATCTAATTAGTTTTCCCCCATGTTATCTGATCTACCCAGGGCCATAAGAAAGCCCATCAAATCTTTGTGTGAGTGGGTTATTATCCTGAATATATCTAAATAATATTAAATGATTTCTTCAATTTCAGTTGATTTGTCACAGCCTATTAAGCAGAACTACACACATTACTTGACAAACAGACATTACCATCACTGATTTGAATGCTAATTAATTTAAGCCAAAATATACCCAAGTTCACCTCCCCAGTCATATCTTCAAAGAGTTGGTCCATACATTCTGGAGTTTCTCTAAGTGTGGAGTCTTAATATAGGCTCCCAATCTATACTCTCAGATTAGTTTTAAAGGGGAATAGGAAATTTTCTCTGGTAGGTTGGGGTGGGGAAGGTAGGGCCTTTCAAGGGACTTCTTGTGCATTTTACTTGCTATATTGGGGAAGGGAAAGAAAAGCACATTTATTAAGGATCTGCCATGTACCAGGCACTGTCACATTTTATAAATATTATCTCATTTGATCCTCACAACCTTAGGAAGTAGGTATTATTGTAATTCTCATTTTACAGTTGTGGAAACTAAGGACGGTAGAGATTAAGAGACTTGCCCAGGGTCACACAGTTAGAAAAGATCTGAAATCAGAATTGAACTCAGGACTTCCTAACTCCAGGCCCAGAACTCTATCCACTGCACCATTTGATGCCATTAATAGATGTTTGCCAATTGTATGGAAGGTCGGATGTTCATTTCAGCCTCTTGGCTTTCATTCACATAGTTCATCTCTCCTAAAATAGCCACTCCTCTTCCCTTTTCCTATTGAATTCTTTTGCGTTTTTCAAGACCTAGTGCAAGTTACAACTATTCTAGGAAACCTTCACTGCCTATTTCCTTAGAGTATGTCCAGATCCTTAGTGTATGTCTGAACACAACTATAGAATAGTATTCATTCATTTGATTAATGGTTCATTTTTTGGTGTTAATATATACAAATTGCTGTGTAGGCGATGGTTATTTTTATTTTTAGATGCTGAGTGACACAAAGAAGAGATGAAAAAATTGTACTTACCTCCCTTCCTTGCAGAGCTGGGGGATTATGGGTACATCAAACTGTGTTGGTATATTGGTTAGTTTTACCGAATCACTTTTTTTCCTTTTTTATTCTTTGATATAAAGAAGAAACAGAAGTGCAAAACAGGGAAGGAAACCACCCAAGGCAGCCACAACATTAATTAATAGCATACCCAAAATTAGAAGACTCATCTGCTGGCTCTTATTCTAAGGCTCCTTTCACTATTCTTTTACACTACTTTTTTTTTCTTTTTGGAGGTCAATTGGGATTAAATGACTTGCCCAAAGTCACATGGCTAGTAAGTGTTTCAAGTGTCTGAGTCCAGATTTGAACTCAGGTCCTTCTGACTCCAGGGTGTAATGGAAATGCAGATTTAAAGATCTTCCCTGCCCCAAGGCCCTTTGATTGGCTTAAGAGACTCTGAAAACCTTCCTTGATTTGAAAATATACTCTGCCTCCTAATAGGCTGAATGTGGTAGCCTGTGGTAGGAGGCTTGGTTTTCAGGAATGACCACACCTTGATGCTGTGAGATTGGGCAGTGGGTCAAGAGGCTGGTTACATTTTCTGAGCCAGGAGAAGGCTATATAAACCCTGATGGGAGGCTTTACTTTGGGGCTCACTCTGAGAAGTGTTGTGTGATTTGACCAGATGAGACTCTGGGCAGCCTTTGAGAGACCCCCGGCTTTGAAAACCCAGATGTTTATGCTTCCCTCTCTGGTAACTATGATTTTGGTATTGATAATGGTTGGACAGTTTGGAAGCCTGTCTGTTTGATCTGTCTGTATACTCTGAAGTTCGGGGTGCTGACCTTTTTCCCCTGAACTAGGTAAATGATATATGTTTGATTGATTAAAGTAAGCTTGTTAACCCATTTTGAGTTGCTTTCCTTTAGAAAAGCAGATCTAAGAACCTGTGTTGGCAGCTACCCTGGGGATGTTGGGGTGCTTGCTGCTACACAGGGCCAGTGCTCTATTCACTGTGCCACCTAACCACCCCTTACACTACTTCTTAATGAGATTTTATGTCACATATTATAGGGAAGGTGTGCTAAACTTGTAGTCAGAGGACCTGTGTTAAAATCCTGGTTCTACCAGTTACCTGTGGGATGTGGACCAATCCCTTAGCCTCTCTTGCCTTCCATTACCCACATCTGGAAAGTGAGGGATTTGAACTAGGTAACCTCTAAGGTTCTTTCTAATGCTAGTCTGTGATCCTATGCTCCCTTCCAACTCTATGATTCTGTATATTGTTATATATTATTTCAATTGCTTCTTACTATCTCAATTATATTTGACTATTTCTTGAGGGCAAGGACTATGTCCTATAATTCTTTGATATTTCTGAATAACTCAAGATAGTAAAGAACATTCATGCATACACACACACATATATATACACATATATGTATAAGTATGTATGTGAAAATATATAGATCATATAACATATAGTAACATATAATATACAATATAATGCAGCATAATGTAATACAATCATATAACATAATCTAATATATATGTATGTATATATTTAATTGACCAAATGCATATATAAATAAATGTATGTGTCCTTCAATGGCTCTCAATTGCCTCTAATATTTATTATTATTAAATGGATTAATTAAGAATTGTGACAGAAGTGAATTGACCTCTATATATATACATCAGACTTTTTAGATTCATGACTGTCTTCTAAGACAAGAAAAAATATGAAATGTCATCCCATTAACAGAATCTCAAAACTTACATATGAAAGATGAGCTAAATTTTTCTTACTTAGGATTCTCAAGGTAAGCACTAAATTCCAGTTAAAGTTGTGGAACTGGGATACTCACTTCTGATCAAGGAAAAAATACTTATTAATCAAAGAATTAAAAGAAATTTATTAAGTGCTTACTATCTGTCATGGACTATGATAGAAGAAAAAAAATTCCAGGACTGACCCAGAGCCTCTAAAGGGAACAAAGTATTTGATCACAGGATCTCTAAACCAAATCTCCCAAAGGAAATGCTAGACCACTGTCATCTCTTTGAATGTGAAAGACTTCATAGCCAATACTCTGAAAGGATCCTAGAGAAGAGTATTCTTCCAAGCCTAGGCTGAGTGTTATTGTCCTTGCTGAAAACAGCATTAGAATACCCCAGCTTAAAAGAATGTTGAAATGCCCTATAAAGTCTGAGGCTGGGGGTGAAAATTGTGGTTACTCATTGAAAACTGAGTCCAGCATAGACAGCTCACTTTGTGGAGAGCCCAGTGGCTGAGTATTCTGTTTGTCCCAGCTTAGGCAACAGTCAAGGGATTGAAAGACTTTGATCAGTATAGCCCATCCGCAGCCAAGTCCAATAACGTACCACTAACATAGTGGAGTGACCCCTTGCAGCACAGGATTGATCCACCCAGCAGAGAGGACACAAGCTTAGCTGAGTCATTGATCCAATACATATATATACTCCATGCCCTTCTTGAGGCTAACCCAATTATATATGGCATTATAAGTTAACTATCTTCTCAGAAATTCAAGGATCTAAGGCAACTACAAAAGGCTTATGATGGAAAATGCTGTCTATACCTAGAGAAAGAACTTTGGAGTCTGAATGTAGATGGAAACATACTAGTTTTTCTTCTTTTCTTTTGTTGGTTTGTTTCTTCTTTCTCATATTTCCCCCATTCATTCTAATTCTTCTTTACATCATGACTAATGTGAGAATGTGTTTAATATGAATGAATGTATAAGTAGAACCCATATCAAATTGCATGCCATCTTGGGGAGGGGGGAGGGGGAGGAGGAGGAGAAAATTTAAAACTCAAAATCTAATGGAAGTGAATGTTGAAAACTATAAATAATTAAATTACTTTTATTTTTTAAAAAAGAAATCAGGGATTCTGAGAAGTAAAGTAAAGAGAGAGTGCATCCCAATAGAGAGACAACCAATACAAAGGCCCAGACATGGGATATGAGCTCTTACATGTGGGGAACAGCAAGTAGATGCAGTATGACTGGATCAGGGAGTACATGGAGGGAAGTAATGTGTAAGAAGACCTGAAAAGTTCCCAGAGAAGAGGCTAAGAAGAGATTTAAATGACAAACAGAGCAGTTCACATTGGTACCAGAGGTAACTGGTAATAATCGATGGGATATCAATAAACCCATTTAATTTTGCTGTTCATTCCAGTTCCCTGCTCTGGAACAAAAGAAGGCTCCTGAAATGTCATTGTTGTTTGTCCTTCATCCTCAATAAGCACTGGACTGAAGGAGGAGCAGTGCTTTAAAGCAGCGATCCAAAAATTGCATAAAAGAGGAACATGATTCATTTACACCTAGATAGTCTTTTACTGCTTACAAAGGATTTTCATGTGCCATTCTTTCAACCATTATATTGGGTTTGCAGATCAGGAAAAAATCTCCAAGACATTGATTGAATGCTACTGTCCTAGCACAGTACCTGGCACATAGTAGGTATTTAATAAATGTTTATTGATTGAAAAATTATCTACAAAACCATTTCCCCACTCTTTAAGAACCTCATGAGGATTCTGCAATGCTGTGAGTTGTCTTGGCCGCATATGTTCCCCAAATGTGTACTTCACCAATATTTTACTTTTAAGTGCATACCCATTCTTCTTCCCACATACTTTGTGTTTATTTGTGGGATAGCACACCTCAGGCTTTTTTTTTTTAATGCTTTGTAATTGCTGTTCTCACTTTGCCACTCGAGTAAATGCATTTTCTAAAAAAGGAATTGGATGAATTGGCTAATTATCACAGGAAATCATACTGGTAAGGGTTTGTGAGCTACATTATTAGAAGGATAGCCACCCACATAGTTACCTCTTTAACCCAAAGTATCAGTTGGTCTTCTGGGCAATCCTACCCACCAGTGCCAGTGTGAATTGGAGGAGGTGGAAGTGAACCTATCTTCTTGACTGGACAACATATAGCTGTCACAGAATCAATTAGTAAATTATTAACATTAAGTGTTTAACTTGTTTCAGGTATAGGTAGCTTGAGGCTGGGGGCAGGGTGGGAGGGAAAAAGGCTTGGAAGACTAAAGAGAGGAAGGCTTTCTTTACCTGAAGACAAAGTAAGGGCAAAGGGGAAAATTCTTTATGTCTCTGGCCATTGAGTGAAGGGTAAGATGAGAGACTGAACTGGATAGACTATGTATAAAAGGGCTCACCCAAAGACCCTGCCCTGGCACCTGAGTATTGAGTGAATCATGTTCTATGTGACTGAGACAGCAATCAAGAATTAATAGTAAACTATGGTTATCAGAGGAGCAGAGAACCAAGTCCTAAGGTTGGGTGGTGGAAGAAAAGTAAGAATATTCACCAGGGATTGAGAACTATAGGCATCCATTAATGCACCATAGAATTAGAGTTCTAATTTTCCCTGAAGCCATTTTTCTTCTTCTCCTTCAGTGAATGGCTCTTAAGACTAGCATGCTTCTTATTCGATGTGGAATTATTTTTAGACTCCTTAAGGAACCAAGAGCCCATTAGATTTTCTCTCCTATAGAGAAAGAATGAATACAAATGTGACCTTCCTATGTGACTCCCCCAGCTAGCACTGAGTTTCTAATGTGCTGAAATAATGGCATGAAATATTGAAATACTATGTGCCAGGAACAGTACTAAGAGCGTTACAAATATCATGTCCCTTGATCCTTGTGACAACCTTGGAGGGTGGGTGCTATTGTTATCCCCATCTTACAACTGAGACTGAGGCAGAGGTGAGTAACTGGCCCAGGGTTATACAACTAGTGTCAGGGGCAAGATTTGAACTCATGTCTTTTTATGCCAAGCCCAGCACTCTATCCATTGTGTCAATATACAATCTGCAGTGACTGTCTTTGGGCTTCTAACTTCCTTACTTCAAACTCTCCCTCTCCAGATACACTTTCACAATACTTCCAGGACCTCTCTGGTTTACTTCCTATTTCCTTAGGCTCTCACATCCATTATTAACAACAAAGTCCTGAGGAGATTAGCACTCTCTTTTCTGGTCTTACTTCATACCTGAGAGCAGAGGTGAATGGAGTTGTTTGACTAAGGAAGAACACTAGTCACCCCTCTCTTCAGTCCCTAACTGAACTAACTAACTCCAGATTCTCCCTTTAAGTTACCCCTGGGCATAACTATTCCTTTGGTCACTGCTTCTTCCCAAATAAGTTCATGAATGTGTGGAGGGGAAAGAAGGTAATAAGACTCCTTCACTTGCTTCTGAATTAAATTCAGGGCAGGAGAGTTGACTAAAGTGACTTCCAGAGCAGTACATTCCCTGCTTTCTACTTAACAAGCCTCCTCCTACCATAGCACTGTTGGCTCTTTTTGGGTCTAGATAAAAGTCTGGATTCCTTTGATCTTTTTGTTAATTTGAGAGATCTGTGATAATAAGGATCAATAAAAACAAGTTTCCCCCTTGAGTCCCTAGTTGATAAGAAAAATATTGTCAATTAAGATTTTTTTCTTTCTCTCTGTTCCAGTGGGACAATAACCTCTTAATTCCTAATTCCTAAAATCCACCCACTCCCCCAGGACACATACAGTCAATGAGCCACTTCTGAGAGAAACCTGTTCCGAGAATATGTGGCCAATGCAGAAAGTCAAGTTTTAGAAAAAAAATTTAAAAATGGGATATAGTTTTAGTGAGAGATCCAGAGCAAAGTAAGAGATGCAGAGGTAAGAGGATCATCAGTGTCACTCTGATAATGATGTCACAAAGTTACATTGTCATTGTAGCAATGTGTCACTTTTATTGTTATTCTAGATGACTTGGAACATTTGAAGTCTCTTCCTATCTTGACCACGCTGCCTGTATTCGTCTCCCTCTAAATTTTCACCTGTCTTTGAAACTGTTTCACATAATTTGGTTCAAAGTCAATGGCAGGGGCCAAGAGCAGCAGTTGTTGCCTCCATGAAACATCATGACTATGGTTCTCTCCCCTCCCTTCCTCTTCCCTCCCTTCCTCTACCCTCCTCTCCCCTCCCCTCCCCTCCTCACCCCTCCTCTCCTCTACCCTCCCCTCCCCTACTCTCCCCTTCTCTCCCCTCCACTCCCCTCCCCTCCCCTCCCCTCCACTCCCCTCCCCTCCCCTCCCCTCCTCTCCTCTCCCCTCCCCTCCTCTCCTCTCCTCTCCTCTCCCCTCCCCTCCCCTCCCCTCCTCTCCCCTCCTCTCCTCTCCTCTCCTCTCCCTGACTCTCACTCTCTGTCTCTGTTTCTCTCTCCTTCTGCCACTATCTCTCTTTCTGCGTCTCTGTCTCTGTCTCTGTCTCTGTCTCTGTCTCTGTCTCTCTCTCTCTCTCTCTCTCTCTCTCTCTCTCTCTCGCCTCTCTTCTTTCCCCTTCTCTCCCCCCATCTCTCACCATGTCTCTCTGCTCTGTGTCTTTTTCCATCTCTCTCTCCTTCAGCTACACTGTCTCTTTCTGTGTTTCTGTCTCTTTACTCTCTGTCTCCCTGTGTGTGTATTTCTCTGTTTCTGTCTCTGTCTCTTTTTGTGTATGTGTGTGTGTGTGATTGCCCACACTTCCTTGATGTGGAGGTGGGAATATTACCTAATGATAAGGGATTAAACCTTGTAGTAAAACATCAGATAGGCAGTTTCAAAGTAGAATGGTAGGGGAAGTCTGGAATGAAGCTTAGTCATAGCAGAGAAGGGTATTGAACAAGGAAAGTCATTGAAGATACTTAAAGTTGATTCAGCTCTATTTTGTGCCAGGTACTGGGGTAGGTGTTGGGGATCCAAAGACAAGAGTGAAATAGTCCCTACTCTTGTGGAGCTTATATTCTACCACAGGAGACCAACATAAATATATAAAAGTTTGTACAAAATATGTTTATATATAATATATGGAAGTTTATACAAGATACATACATATCTATGTGTCTATCTAGATCTATGTAGACCTCACTCCCTCAGAAGGCGACTGGCTACATAAGAATACTTATGTTTCTTTACTCCTATTGGCCTCAGTCACAAAACCAATGTATTTTCCCTACTGCTAGTCTCCAGTTGTTATTGTCCCAGTTCCCTTTAGCCAATTAACATTGACTAACTTTTACAAAGTGATATTTACTTCATAAATACAAGAAGAACAGAAATACAAACCTGTCAACACTTGGGGGACACACTCAATCTGCTACCACCTCTACTAAGAAAATGGATTGATACTTGACACAATTTCTCCACCAGAGCAATAAGTTCCCTTTCAAACACAACATGGCTAATGACTATATTGGATTAGTCTGCCTTTTTCCTATTCAGATCCTGGGATCTACAGTTTCTCTACTTCTGGTGGATTCCTCTCCTGACATTCAAAATTTACAAATTTAGTCATCTCCAATGCTTTTCATTTAAATGGAATTAATAAAAACAGTGAAGTAAAGGACAGAAGCCCAAATTCATGAGCTGCATGTTGGCCTTGAATGGAGAGGGCACAAGGACTCTCCCATTATGTAATTTTATTTCCTGAACAGAAGTTAGGGAAGAAAAAGACTGAACAAAATGAGTCCCTGATTGACTAGTGCCTTTTTTTTTTTGCCTTTTGGAGGGCAATTGGGGTTAAGTAACTTGCCCAAGGTCACATGGCTAGGTTTTTTTGTTTGTTTGTGTGTGCGTCAAGAGTCTGAATCCAGATCCGAACTCAGGTCCTTCTGACTCCAGGGCCGATGCTTTACTCACTGCGCCACCTAAATGGGCTCTAGATCCAGGTACACAGTAAATCAATTGTCTGTATTCTCATCACTTGGTTAGAAGACCAGAACCAGGTACAAAATGTCTGCTCCTGTTCAAAATCAGGAAGTAGTGTGTCTCCCTTATATCTCTCCATGCTTTTTCAGAAGAAGCCACTTCCCCATCCTCTTGCACATGCAGGATTATGTCCTGCTCCATACTAAAAAAAACATAGGGTAAGTATGAGTGGAGGGAAGCACCGGCATCTGTGGAACTTAGGAAAGATTTTGTATAGAAAGTGGTAGTTGAACTGAGTCTTGGGATATCATACACACAGGTCTCTCGTTTTTTGGCTCCTCTGCAAGGAAGTTCTAGCTACGTGAAATGCAAATGTTATTGGGGCAACTGTGAATTATGAAAGGAGATGTTGTGTGAGTCAGTTTGCTTTGTAAGGCCCTTATTCTGCTGACACACAAGCTTTTAAAGTGGAAAACAATTTAAATGAGCTTCCCCTCTCTTTCCTCTTTTCTACCTCCCCCTAATCCTTTGAAGAAACGTAAAAAAAGTGTGTTACTGTGGCTACTCTCAGAAATGGGATAGGTAGGAACAGCTCTCTGCCTTCCTGAAATTGATTTGTATGACTTTCTTCATCACATCTCTTCTAGTTCATCAAACAGACTGGTTTCACAGCTGTGGAAGCAAGGCATGTGACCCAGAGTGGCACTTTCTCTGTGACACATTTAAAAAGTTACCTCGCTCACCAGACAATGTGAACATGCCTGATCTCCTCAAAGTATGAGTATCAAGTTAGCAACATTCATTGGGTACACACTGCATACAGATCTTCTATATTAGATAATATCTATGGTCCCTTCCAACTATAAAGCCTATACATGTCCTATGTACTAGTGAAAAGATCTAAAGGAAACAGAAGATAAGATTTCTACCCTCAAGAAGCATATGCTAGAGCAGGGGAGACAGGACAGTCATGGGGAAAAAAATCCAACAATAAAACTTAGAGAGGTAGCTTGTTCTAGTGGAAAGGGGATTGGACAGCAGAAATTATTTCTAGTCCTGACTGAACCAGTAGCAAGCTTTGTGACTATAGGCAAGCCTATTAACCTCTCTGTTTCTTGGTTTTAGGAGTTGGAGTGAGAAGCAGAGGGAGAGACAAGTTGGATAGAATCATCGACATTGGTGGGGCCACTAATATGTCTATCAGGATCCCTATTGACTTTAGAAAACTACATATTAACATTATATATGTTTTAATGTATTTTCATATATTTTGTTTAAAATGTCCTAATTAAATTTTAAGCTGAGTGGGGGCAGCACTAAGGAGTGTTACAGGAGGCATTTAACAACTCTATTCTACAAGGTTCCTTATAGTTCTCATGTGTGAGACCTCATAGAAACTAGAAAGTTGTGATCTTGGAAAAAGAGCATAGGATAGGAGTCATAGGACTTGGGAGGAGACTCCACATGGTCAAAATCAGTGTATTCAGCTCATGGAAAAGATTTAGATTTGGACCTGGAGGATTTGATTCCTTTGGTTCTTTCCCCCATGTGATCCTTGGCAAGTCATTTGTGTAGATCTTAGTTTCCTCTTCTATAAAATGAGGGTTTCACAGATAGAGAGCTAGAAAGGACCTCAGAAGTTACCTAGTTTAACCTCCTCATCTGATAGATGATAAAATGAAGCCTAGAGAGATTAAATGACTTGATCAAAGTCATATAGCTAATAAAAGTTCTTGGATTTAACTCAGGTTGTTAGATTTAAAATCAGTGCTTTCCACTTAATCATGCTAGATTGAGTTTAGAAAAATTCTAAGACCCTTCCTAGTTTTAAATCCTATTATTTTGGAACGAACTGGTACTAACTACTTTTGTGACTTTGCTAAGTCATTTCCCTTCTCTACATCTTAGCTTTTGAACCATTAAAATGAAGAGATTGACTGGATGACTTCTAAGATCACTTTTTTACTCATAAAATCCTGTGAATCTATGGATAGGTCATGGGACTATGATTTCATTGGTATGAAGAGTTCCCCAATGAAAAAACTCTCTCCATCATTGCAGGTCAGAACATCCTGGAACACCCCTCCACCATGCTGGCCCCCTTTCTCCAATGTGTGAGTTCATCCTGGAGCCTTTATCTTGGAGAGGGGCCCAGGATGACCAACCTTCATTTCCCCCTGGCTTTACTTCTAACATTCTAAACTTTGCCAACATGGCCTTACATGAGTACTCAAGCTTATCATCCTCAGGTCCCTTTCATGTGTTTCTTCTCTCTCCTCCCCTGCCACCCCCCCCCCATTAGACTATAAGCTTCTGGAGTACAAGGGCCATTTTTTTTGCTTCTTACTTTATCCCCAGAGTACCTGGCACACAACAGTCACTTAATAAATGTGTGCTGATTAGTATATCCAGTGGTTTATGTGACTAACAAGATGGAGGAATAGATAGTTTCTTTGAATCTCAAACCTCTCAAACCACTTCAAAATAGAAATTATGTACAATAAATAAAGCAATTTCAGGTATCTCCATAGTTCTAAGGACACCAAGAACCCTAATGAAATTAAAAAGAATACTTCCTTTTCTGAAAGCAGAGAAAATTAATCCTTCAATCCCAATGCATTTATTCAGCATGCCCACTGGGCATCATAGAAGGACTAGAAGAGCTGGAGGTACATATCTGGAAGGGGTATTCAAATGTCACTCACACATCACCTTTTCCTCACCCTCATTACACAGAAATTTAAAAGAGAATCTTACTTTGGTTAGGACTAAAGGGTGTCAGTCCTTTGTCATGGTGCACTACTCAGCTAGAGAAGTAAGGAAAAGAGGGAATTAGGGTGATTTGCATCTGACTGAGACCAGTTCTCTTACCTCCCCTGCCACATCCCAAATAATTTGAGTTAGAGATAAAAGCCAGGGAAATTGAAATTCTCAAGTGTAGGAGAAGGCTGACACAGCTCTGGAGTCCAGCCCCCAGGAAAGACTCAATCAAAGAGAGAAGTGTCAGAAGGGAAACAGGGAAATACTAGGGGAAAACAGTTTGAAACTATCAAAGATCTCAGATAGTTGGGAATTTAATGAAAGACCTTGAGTGTGAGCAAATGAATCAACTTTGAAGATATTCATAACAGAAAGGAATATAGCTTCCAGATCAGCTTCAAGAGTCCAAACATTCATAAATAAATAATATACAAAAAGAAAAATAAATCAGCACTTGACAAGGTCTATATGGATTTGCAAAAGAGCATGAGACCATAACAGAATGTTCCCAAATGGTTTAAAAGAAAAAGAATTATGAAAGAATTTTAATCTGAACATCAGAAATAAATAGTAGAACAGAAAAGAAAACTTGAAACCTCACTAAATTAAAAAAAAAACAGAACAATTGTTTGGGAATGCAAATACACAGAAATGGAGGATAATCTGGAAGAGGAGAAGCAAAAAGCAATGACATTAAAAGAAATTATGATCTCCATAGGAGTAAAATATATTAAGCCTAAAGAAAAGATGCATAGATATACTTAAGGATCATAAATCTCCTGGGAAACATAAGAAGGTAAAAACAAAAACAAAAAAACTTAAAAGACCATAATTCAAGAAATAATATAATAAAAGTACCCAGGACTTCTGAACAGAGAAAACAAATCACCAATTAAAAGAATCAACCAATCACCTCTAGGGAAACAAAACATCAACAGAACATAACAATAAACCTATGCTTCAAACTCTAAGATACACATTAGTTAAATTAAACAATTTCAATGAGATGCAACAGATTCTGCAAGTTAGAGAGACCTTCAACTACACAGAGAGAAGAGGAGGAAACATTTCAAATACAATGAAAAGGAAATTCAAATAATGTAAGATTGTTCTGCATAACTGTTCTGCAGAATGGAATAAAATAATGTCTTCCAAAGAGTAAAGGAACTCAAAATGCAATACAAGGTCACATACCCTGCCAAACTGAGCCTAGTCATTAATGAAAAATATGCAATATACAAACCCATGTGCATGTATCTGCATTGTATGTGTATGTGTGCATATATATGTACGTGTACATGTGTATAATGCACATAATTTTCATTAATGGTTTCTGTTTGTATCTATTTGTGTGTGTGCATATGTATGTGTATATATATATATATATATATATATATATATATATTTAGTTTGAAGACTTACTACAAAGAAAATCATGCCTAAGCAAATGGTTTTCTGTTTAACATTCCAGACAACAGAAATACATAAAAGATAAACAAATGCAAGGAAGGATAATAATAACAAAAAAAAAAACTAAAAGAGAAACCATTAAGCAATGTCCTTTTCAAAGAACACAAGTTGACTATGATGAAAACTGAAATCAAATAGAAGTGATGGAAAAGTAATAGAGACATGGATTATACCTGACAACTCCATGCCAACAGGTTAATCAACATTTTTATGGAACTAAACTGCAGAATGAGAAGGTGCACAAAAGGGGAGAGGAAAGGAAGACAATAAAGGTAAATATGTGATGTACTACTAACAAGTGAAAAATTACAAATGAAGAGGAATTTTCTCTTATTCTCTCAGGAATTCTCTTATTCTTATCCATATTCTCTCAGGAAGAAGAGGGCTTACAAGAGAGGAGGCAAAAAAGAGGGAGTGAAATAGGGGAAAAGAAAGAGGGAAATCTGCTTTCAATGGTGAGAGGGGGGTTTGACTGTGAGAGAAAAGAGATATGCTATAAATGGAGATAGGGATCTTACAATCGATACAATCTGCAGGAATTTGGTTCTTTGAAAGACCACTCATCCTGTATCTGGAGGAGTATCAGAGGTTCCAGAAGTATGGGAGAGTGTGTACCCAGTGAGATAACTTCTTGGAAAATGAGAAAAATGATCATAATCAAGAGAAAAAGAAAATGGATTGCACAAGAAAGGACATGTGAAATTTTATAACATAAAGGGATACTTCTATCCTTTCTGTATCTTGAAGGAATAGATATCTCTCAGAATGAGGCACAAAAGAAAAAAAAAGGGGGGGGGGGTCAGAGGCAAGATATCCAAAACAAAATTTAGATTGTCTCCAAAACTTTTTAGAAGAGGGAACACAAAACAGGTACTCTATAAACTTTGATTCCATCAGAAATAGAGTAACTAAAGAAGTAAATAAATATATGAACCATGAATTGAAGAAAAATGTATTATAGGAATGTAAATTAAGATCTTCCCTGCCCCTAGGCTTAAGTACACCTGGAACCTGTGGTGGGAGACTTGTTTTTCAGGAGATACTTTGTGATTGGGCAGTGGGTCAAGAAGGTTCTTACATTCTCTGAACCAGGAGAAGGCTATATAAGCCCTGATGGGAGGCTTTGCTTTAGGGGCTCACTTTGAGAAGTGTTATGTGATTTGACTAGATGAGACCACCCCCCTCACCCCTCCGGCTTTGAAAAACCCAGATGTTGATGCTGCCCTCTCTGTTAATTGTGATTAGGTATGGATGTATGTAATGGTCAGAGAGTTTGGAGGTCTGTCTGCTTGATCTGTAGTATAACCCATTTTGAGTTGCTTTCCTTTAGCAAAGCAAATCTAAGAACCTGTGTTGGCAGCCACCCTGGGGATGCTGGGGTGCTTGCTGCTACAAGATGTCTAGAGTAGATAGAAAGGAAAGGGAAATAAGAATATAGAACAAACAAATTATTTTTGGAAATAGGCACAGAAAATGAATATTTAAAACTAACAACCAAAATGAATTGAAGGGAAGAGGAAAATAATATTGACTTGGCTACTTATCTTAAAGGAAAAGAGGGGAAGAAATAAATAACTAGCTAAAAATTAGAAATAAAAAGGAGCTAATAAGTCAAACCCAACTTCAAACATAGAGAAAAGGGTTTTCTAAAAAAGAATTATCTGAACCTGATCCCCCTAAGAGTTGACAGTAGGTAGAGAACTGAGTCAGGAAAAATGTGTCAGGAAAATATGAGTTCAAATCTGGTTTCAGGAATTTGCAAGTTCTCTGCCTCAGTTTCTTCAACTATAAAATGGGGATAATTATAGCACCTACCTCACAGGGTGGTGAGGGTCAAATGAAATAATGTAATAAACCTCTTAGCAAAATCCCTTCACATTAAAAAGTGTTCATTCCTTCCCCTTCCTTTACAAAGGTAGGGAGGGGGGAAGAATTTTGAGGAGGAAAAGAACCAGTAGGAATAGGTTTGCCTTTAAGTACCTAAAATAACTTGAGAGACAAAGTACTTTATTTTCAGAGGAAGAAAGAAAGAAATCTAAATAATAATATTAGAGAAAACTACAGGAAAATAAAAATCTAACTCAAAAATCATTAAACTTTAAATGTGGATGTTATATTCCAATTTTTTAAAAACAAATCGGTTAAGAAAACACATTTCCACAATTATCTCCTTACAAGAAACAAACCTAAACAACAAAAACATATGTAGAAAAAAAAAAGAGGGCAGAACATGTACTATGCTTCAGCTGAATCCAAAAAATATGAGTTGCCATCAAGCTATCAGTAAAACACATGCAACCATAACATACAATGAGATAAAATGAGATAAATGAGAAAGACGCATTATGCTGAAAAGAATCACAAAGAACAAAACAATTTCACTATTTAACTTATATGTTCCAAGTGTCTTAGCATTGTAATTTCAAAAAGAAAAAAATAAAACCTGAATTGTCAGGAAATGTAGATATAGTAGTGGCAGGAAATTTCAATATTCATTTGTATGTTTTGGATAAATTTGACATAAAGATAAGTAAAAGGGAAAATATAAAATTGAACAAATTGCTGGAGAAACTAGGTAAAAAAAATTGTGCTCTGTTCTTAATGGGACTGATCAAGAACTCTCATACACATGCATACCCATATATATTCCTCAATGACACTTGGAGCTTTTACAAAAATTAACCATATGTTAAGTCACAGAGATATATAAACAAATATAAAAAGAGAAATAGCAAACACATCCTTTATAGACTATAGTGCAATAAAAATACTAATCAGTTAAGGAAGTAAAAAAAAAGATGCATACCCCAATGAAGATTAAGAACAAGACGCTGAATAATGAGTGAGTCAAAGTATATATCAGAGAAACAATAAATATGTAAAACACATACTTATGAAACAAAACATCAAAATTTCTGGGTAGCTACAGAATGGGGGAATGGGAGGGAATAAGCACATTAGTTTCCTCTTATATGCCAGGGACTATGCTAAGAGCTTTACTATATTATTTCATTTGATTCTCACAATCTTGTGAGGTAGGTGCTGTTATTTCTCCCATTTTACAGTTGAAAAAACTGAGGCAGACAGCTAGTAAATGCCAGAGATCAGATTTGAATTTGGGTTTTCCTGACTCCAAGTTAAATATTCTATCTACTGAACCACTAACTTCCAGCTCCTCAGGGAAAACAAATCCTTACAAGCATACGATAATAAAATAGAAAAGTAGGGAACCAAAATGGCAGAGAAAAGGCAGAGACTTGCCTGAATTTTTTCTAAAGTCCCTCAAAAAAACTTTAAATAATACCTCAAAACAAATTCTAGTGTGGAAGAACCCACAAAAGGACAAGGTAAAACAATTTTCCAGGCCAAGACAACTTAGAAGCTTCGCAGGAAAGGTGTGTTGCATTGGGATGAGAATGAGGTACAGTTCTATGCAGGCCACACCCCAGCAAACCAGCAATAGGCCTTGGAGGCATTGTTGTTGTTTGTCCTTTATTCTCAAAGAAGACCGTGACTTCAGGGAAATGATGACATGCATTGCAAGTGAATTGGATTTAAGTAAGGGAGGGCTGTGCAAACTTACCAGCCTTATTTTCTCCTCTGGAACTATTTGGTTCTAGTGGTGTGAGCTATATCAGTATGACTGGAGAAGGCCTAAGAAGCTACTGAATCAGTGGCAGTTGAGGTGGTTTCCAGACTTCTCAAGTCCATAGAAGACAAGGAGGTCAGACAACAGATCAGAAGAAAATTAAATCGGTCCCTTTGCTGGCAGAGGAAGCAAGACTCTGTTTCAATATGGCCCATATTTGGATACAAGTCTTAGTCTGAGGACAAGGAGGAGCACTAACATACCAGAGCTAGCAGCCACAAGGGTCACAATTTCAGGGTAGAAAAGTGTGCTTATGGTTGTTCACATATCAGTATACAGGCCAGGAGATTAGTAAACACACCTCTTCCTAGATCATACCACCTTGGAAGAACCAAAAACTTATAGGTCCCCAGAATTATCTCTGAAAGTCATACAAAAAAACTCTGAAGCTTGGGACAACATCTTTTCCATTTAGGAAGCAGAGCCCCACTTTGGCATAAAGTTAAAAGTCAAGAAATAGGTTGGGGGGACAGCTAGGTGGTGCAGTGAATAGAACATCAGTCCAGAAGTTTGAATCTGGTCTCCGACAAATACTTACTAGCCATGTGACCTTGAGCAAGTCACTTAACCCCAATTGCCCTGCCTTCCTCAAAAAAGCAAAATAAAAAAAAATAGGTTGGAAAAATGAGCAAAGAACAGAAAAACATCCTGACTGTAGAAATTTAGTATGGTGAAAAGGAAGATTAAAGCACAAACTCAGAAGGACAACAAAGTTAAAATTGCTACATCCAAAGTCTCAAAGAAAAATATAAATTAGTCTCACTCAGGCCATAGCATAGAAGAGCTCAAAATATCAACTAAAACAGGTAGAGGAAAAATTGGGAAGAGAAGTTAGGGTGATGCAAGAAAATCATTGAAAAAAAGAGAGTCAGCAACTTCCAGGAATATTAGAGTCAGAATATTCTGAAATATTCCAGGGTTCCCAGGTCAAGGAGAAAATATCACAAGCAGTCAAAAAGAAACAACATACGTATCTTGGAGTCACAGCCAGAAAAAAAAAACACACAAAATTTAGCAATTTCTATATTGAAGGATTGAAGAGGTTGAAATATGACATTCTGAAGGACAAAAGAGCTATGATTACAACCAAGAATCAACTACCCAGCAATGCTGCCTTTAATCCTTCAGGAGAAAAAATGGATTTTCAATGAAATAGAGGACTTTCAAGCAGTACTGGTGAAAAGACCAGAGCTGAATAGGAAATTTGATTATCAAATACAATATTCAAGAGAAGCATAAAAGGTAAACAGAAAGAGAAATAATAAATTATTCAATAACATCAAACTGTTTAGATTCCTACAAGGCAAAATGATACTTATAATTCCTAAAAACTTTCTCATTTTTAGGGCAGTTAGAAGGAGTTCACGTGGAAAAAGGTCATGGTTGTGAGTTGAATATGATGAGATGATCATCTAAAGAAAAAATAAAAGTAAGAGAAGAGAAAAAGGAATATACTAGGAGAAGTGGAAATGGAGAGGTAGAATTGGGTAAATTATCTGACATAAAAAGATGCAAAAGAGCTTTTACAGTAGAGGGTAAGATGGGAGAGGTAATGGGAGGGAGCATGTGAACCTTAATCTCATAATTTTCTCAAAGAGGGAATAATATAGACATTAATTTTGGTGTATACATATATCTTACCCTACAGGAAAGTAGGAGGGAAGGGATAAAAGAAGGGGAGGGGATGAGAGAAGAGAGGGAAGCTTTCGGGAAGTAAAAGTCAGAAACAAAACATGTTTGAGGATAGGGTGAAAAGAGAAAGAGAGTAGGATAAATGGGGAAAATAAAATACATAGTAATCCTAACTGAAAACATTTTATGGAAAGTTTCTCTATTAAAGACCTCATTTCTCAAATATATAGAGAACCGAGCCAAATTTATAGACATTAGAGCCATTTCTCAATTGATAAATGGTCAAAGGATGTGAATAGGCAGTTTTCAGACAAAGGCTAGCTATAATCATATGAAAAACAATGCTCTAAATCACTATTTTCTAGGGAAACACACATTAAAACAGCTCTGAGGTACCACCTCATATTTAACAGATTGGCTAATATGACAGAAAAGGAAAATAAGAAATGGAGGGGATGTGGGAAAATTGAGACACTAATGCTCTGTTGGTGAAGTGGTATACTGATTATTCAGTCATTTTAGAGAATAATTTGGAACTCTGCCCAAAGGTCTATAAAATCCATTGACCAACTTAATACTACTACTTTGTATCCAAAAAAGATTTAAAAAGAGGAAAGGTACCTATATGAACAAAAATATTTATAGCAGCTCTTTTAGTGGTGGCAAAGAATCAGAAATTGAGGGGATATCCATTAATTGGGGAATGACTGAATAAGTTGTATATGATTGTGTTGGAATACTACTGTGCTTTAAGAAGTGACGAACAGGATGTTCTCAGAAGAAACTGGAAAGACTTACATGAACTGATACAAAGTGAAATGAGCAGAAACAGGAGAACACTGCATACAGTAACAGGAATATTGTATGATGATCAACTGTGAATGACCTATCTATTCTCAGCAATACAATGATCCAAGAGAATTCTGAATGACTTCTGAATGATGAAGAATTTTGTCTATCTTCAGAGAAAGAACTGATGGAGACTGAATGCAAATTGAAGCATATATTTTTAAAATTTTTCTTCATATTTTGCCTGTTTTCTTTCCTAACATGACTTACATGGAAATATATTTTGCATGACTGTACATGTATAACCTATATAAAATTGCTTGCCTTCTCAATTCTTTGCGGGGGCGGGGGGGTTGGAAGAGAAGGAGGAAGAGAATTTGGAACTCAAAAAATTTTAAAAGTGAAAAAACAAATAAGAATTGTTTTTACACAGAATTGGTAAGAAATAAAATATTAAATTATAGTAAAAATAGAGAAGTAAAAGATTAATGAACTGAATACATGTATATATATTTAAAAAACTGAAAGCCAAGTAAACAAACCTAAAATAAGAATAAAAGAGGAAATAGTGAAAATTGAAATAGAAACAGATGAAGTAGAAATGAAAAAATATGATAAATGATAAAACTAAAAGAAAGCCTTTTCTATTGAGCCCCTTTTTATAAAAAAGGGGAAAATAAAATAACCCAAAAGAGTTACCACAGCTTACAGTATGTCTAACATTCTATCTTTCATCTTTACCATGTTCCCTCTTTCCTCTTTATCATGAAGAAAGATGCATATTTCCTATGGTCCTAAATTTTTCTGATATCCATAAATCTGACAGGCAATCCATGCTCTCTTAATTTGCTTATGGTATCACTCTTTATGTGTAAATCATGTACCCACTTTAACCTTATCTTGGTATATAGTGTGGGTTCTTGGTTTATAGACCTAGTTTCTGCCATACTATTTTTCAGTTTTGCCAACAGTTTTTGTGAAATGATTAGTTTTT
Organism: Gymnobelideus leadbeateri; assembly: GCA_011680675.1. NCBI lineage: Eukaryota > Metazoa > Chordata > Mammalia > Diprotodontia > Petauridae > Gymnobelideus > Gymnobelideus leadbeateri. The sequence goes on from WOXC01010907.1 coordinate 31,649, forward strand.
GTTCCCAAAGCTTATAAATCTTTGGATTTACCATATACTAGATTACTATGACCTTTTAGTACAATGTTACTTGTACCTAATCTATTCCACCAATTCACTACTCTATTTCTTACCCAGTACCAGATTGTTTTGATAATTACAACTTTGTAATAAAGCTTGAGACCTGGTATGGCTATACAACCTTCTTTTGCACTTGTTTTCATTGATTCACTTGATTTCTTCCAGAGGAATTTTGTTATTATTTTTCTGCCTTATTAAATTTTTTTGAAAATTGGTATAGTATTGAATAAATATATTGATTTAGGTAGAATTGTCATCTTTATTATATTGGCATGGCCTACTTATGAGCAATTAATATTTTTTCCAGTTGTTTAGATCTGACCTTATTTGTGTGAAAAGTGTTTTATAGTTTGTCTTTTTTAAAAAATATGATTCTTGGGTTTGTCTTGGCAGGTTAATTCCCAAATATTTTATGTTGTCTAGAGTTATTTTAAATGGAATTTCTTTTTCTATCTCTTGCTTCTGGACTTTGTTGGTAATGTTTAAAAATACATGATCATTCATGTAGGTTTATTTAATATCCTGAAACTTGGTTGAAGTTGTCAATGAAATCTCAGTTTTTAGTTGATTCTCTAGGCTTTTATGAGCATAACATATCATCTACAAAGAGTGATACTTTTGTTCCTTTGTTGCCTACTCTAATTTCTTTAATTTCTTTTTCTTCTCTTATTGCTATAGTTAACTATTTCTTGTTTTTTTGGGTTTTTTTTGCTTTTCTGGGAGGGCAATTGGGGTTAAGTAACTTGCCCAAGGTCACACGGCTAGGTTTTTGTTTGTGCGTTGTGTCTGAGGCCGGATCCATACTCAGGTCCTTCTGACTCTAGGGCAGACACTGTACTCACTTCGCCACCTAGCCGCCCCTATAGTTACTATTTCTAGTACAATGTTAAATAATAGACTTGATAATGGATATTCTAGCTTCCCCTCTGATTATATTAGGAAAGATTTTAGCTTATCCTCATTACAGATAATGCTTGATGATGGTTTTGGACAAATATTATTTATCATTTTATGTTAAGATTCATTTATTTCTAAGCTGTCTAGTGTTTTTAGTAGGAATGGGTGTTGTATTTTGGCAAAGGCTTTTTTTGCATCTACTGATACAAGTCATATGATTTCTGCTGGTTTAGTTATTGATATGGTCAATTATGTTGACAGTTTTCCTAATATTGAAGCAGTCCTACATTCCTGGTATAAATCCCACCTGGTCATAGTGTATGATTCTTGTGATATATTGCTGTTAATTTCTTTGCTAGTATTTCATTTGAAATTTTTACATCAATATTCATTAGGGAAAGTGGTCTATAATTTTCCTTCTCTGTTTTGGCTCTTTTTGGTTCAGGTGACAGCACCATAAAAGGAATAAAAAGAATTTGGTAGGACTTCTTTCTCTATTTTCCCAAATAGTTTATATAGTGCTGTGATTAATAATTCTTTAAATGTTCAGTTGAATTCTCTTGTGAATCCGTATGGTCCTGGGGATTTTTTCTTAGGAAGTTTATTGATGGCTTGTTCTATTTATAAGATCAGGTTAGGTATTTTATTTTGTTTTCTGTCAATTTAGGTAATTTATATTTTTGTAGATATCCATCCATTTCATCTAGTCTGTCAACTTTATTGGCATGTAACTGGGCAAAATATCTCCTAAAAATTGCCTTAATTTACATTTCACTGGTGGTGAATTCACACCTTTCATTTTGATACTAGTAGTTTGGTTTTCTCTTTTCATTTTTTAAATTGAATTAATGATTTATCTATTTTATTGTTTTTCCATAAAACTAGCTACTAATTTGAATCATTAATTCAATAGTTTTCTTACTTTTAGTTTTATTCATCTCTCCTTTGATTTTCAGGATCCAATTTGGTGTTTAGGAATTTTAAATTTGTTCTTTTTTCTTGTTTTATAAATTGTATGCCCAATTCATTGATCTGCATTTTCTCTACTTTTTTGATGTAAGCAATTAGAGATATAAATTTTCCACTAAGTACAATTTTGGCTCCATTGCATAAATTTGGTGTGTTGTCTCACTGTTGTCATTTCCTTCAAAGAAATCATTGCTTGTTTCTATAATTTATTCATTTGCCCACTTATTTTTTAGGATTAGATTATTTAACTTTAGATTAATTTTTAATCTCTCCATTGTCAATTATTAACTTCAATTTTATTGCATTATAATTTGAAAAATTGTATCATAATATAAAAAAATAAAAATAAAAAATAAAAATAAAAGTGCATTTATTATTTATGTTTTTCTGTATTTGGTTGTGAGGTTTTCATGGATTAGTAGATGGTAAATTTGTGTATATGTGTCATGTCCTGCTGAGAAAAAAGTATATTCTTTTCTATTTTCATTCAGTTTTCTCCAGCAACCTATCATACCTAATTTTTCCAGAATTTTATTCAACTCCTTAACTTCTTTTTTGATTATTTTTTGTTAGATTTATATAATTTTGAAAGGGGAAATTTGAGGTCCCCCATTAGTACAATTTTATTAGTTATTTCATCCTATAACTCAACTTCTTCAAAAATTTAGATGTTATACCACTTGGTGCATATATTTTTAGTATTAATATGATGTCATTATATATAGCACCTTTTAGCAAGATAGATTTTCCTTCCTTATTTCTTTTAATTAGATCTATTTTTGCTTTTGCTTTGTCTGAGATCACAATTGCTTCTACTGAATTCTTTGCTTCACCTGAGGCACAACAAATTTTGTTCCAACCCCTTATCTTTAGGTTAACCTATGTGTATCTCTGCTTCAAATGTGTTTCCTGTAAAAAACATATTGTAGGATTCTGGCTTTTAATCCATTCTGCCATCCTCTTCCATTTTATGGGTGAGTTCTTATCATTCACATTTATAGTTATATTAACTAACTCTGTATTTTCTTTCATTCTATTTTCCCCTTGTTCATCCCCCTGCCCCTTACTTCCCACCCCTTTCTCTTCTCACAGCTGTTTTACTTCTGATTATCAACTTTCCCAATCTACCCTCACTTTTTTCAGTCTCCCTTCCCCCTTTTATTGCTCCCATCCCTTTCTCCTTCCCTATAGGGTAAGATAGATTTCTAAATCCAATTGAGTGTATATGGTATTCCCTATTTGAGTCAATTTTGATGAAAGTAAAGTTGAAGCCAAGCCTAGGGAACCTGTGACTTCAAGGCCCACGGGTTCCCCCTCTGGCTAACTCCCCCCCCCCCCCCTTTTATGCCCTATATTATAATATTTCTTTCATGGCTCTTTTATATGGGATAATTTGCCCCATTCAATTTTTCCACTTCTTCTTCCAGTGCCATTTCCTTCTTTATCCCTTTATTTTTTTGGTGGGTGGTGGTTGAGTAGGGGATAATCATGCCATCAAAGTCACCTTATATCCATGCCCTCTGTCTATATATCCTCCTTCTAAATGTTCTTATAGTAATAAAAAAAATATTTAAATTGTTGGAACAAAATTTAATAACCTTATTAAATTTCTTAATTTTTCTCTATGTTGTTTCTTTTTTTAAGCCTTTTTCTATTTCCCTGGAGTCTTGTATTTGGAGGCCATTTTTTTATTCAGCTCTGGTCTTTTAATTAGAAATGCTCAAAAGTCTTCTATTTTCTTAAATGTACTTTATTCCTCCTGAAAGATTATATTTAATTTTGGTATGTAGATGATTCTTGGTTGTAAACCTGGCATATCATATTTCAAACCTTCTGATTCTTTAATGTGAAAACTGCCAAATCCTCTGTAATCCTGACTGTAGCTCCATGATATTTGAATTGTCTCCATTTGGCTGATTTCAGTGTTTTTTCCCTTGATCTGTGACCTCTAGGATCTGTCTATGATGTTCCAGGGAATTTTCATTTTGGAATCCCTTTCAGGTGCTGTTTGGTGGATTCTTTCAATTTCTATTTTGTGCTCTGGTTCTAATATATCGCAGGAGTTTTCTTTTATACTTTCTTACAAGATGTTGTCCAGGCTTATTTTTTGTTATCTTGATTTTCAGGTAGTCCAATAATTCTTATATTATCTATCCTGGATCTATTTTCTAGGTCATTTGTTTTTCCCAATGAGAAAATTCAGATTTTCTTTCATTTTTTTTACTTTTTTTGACTGTGCTTTATCATATATTGAATGTCTAATAAAGTCATTAGCTTCCACTTGCTCAATTCTAATTTTTAAGGAATTATTTTCTTCAGTGAGTTTTTGTACTTACTCTTCCATTTAGCCAATTCTATTTTTAGGGAGTTATTTTTAAAGCAATTTTTGTATATCTTTTCCCATGCTATTGACTCTTTTTTTTTTCATGATTCCATTCAATTACTCTCATCTCTTTTCCCATTTTTTCTTCTACTTTTCTAATTTGCCTTTTACAATCCTTTTAAAGCTCTTCTAAGACGTTTTTTATGGAGGGAGGCTGAGATCAAGTTACATTTTTCTTTGGGGTTTCACATGTAGCTATCTTGAGACTATTTGTCCTAAGTTTATGCCTCGATTCTCCTGTCACCATAGTAACATTCTATAGTCAAGTTCATTTTTTTTGTTTGTGTTTTTTGCTTTTATTTTGCCTTTTTTGCTACTTGGTGTTTTCATGTGAGAGGTGTGCTTTAGTCCTGCACCATTCCAAGATTTCTGTGCTAGGATTTAGGGCCTTACTATTGACTTTCACTGAGATTCAGGGCTTAACTATTTTCTTTCACTGCATGGCAGACTATCCTTCTGATTTATACTGGGGGGTGGATCCTTTATTGACCTCCCCTGCTGTGGTGTTTAACTGTTGGCCCCAGGACTGGGGCCCTGTGTCTGGGTTGCTATGGCAGTAGAATTTTTCTGGTGGCTGGCCCTGGAAGAGGGATATTGTTGCTGGTCTGCCCCATGGGTGGGGGCCTGCAGCTTTGTTGCCATGGAAACTGCCACTGTGCTGTCAGGCTCTTAAGAGTAACTCTCTGTTGGTTAGCCCTGGGGCAGGGCTTCACTACTGGTCAGCAGTGGGGTCAAAGCTTTGCTTGTGGTTAGTGCTGAGGATTTGATCCTGAACTGCTCACTTGCTTACAGGGCTGCTGGTTTACAGAGGGTTGGAGCCTCATTGGTGGATTGTCCCAGGCTTGGAGCCTTGCTTCAGCCCCCCTCCTATCAGACTGGCTACTGCTACTGCTGTTGGACCTTGCTTCCCTCTCACCCCAGTGAGACAGACCTTTCTTGCAATGCTGCTAATCTGCTTCCATTTTCTTAGATCAGTTCTGAGGTGGTTTTCTAGTTGTTTGGAGTGGAATTTCATAGGGCTTCAGAAGTTTCCTTTCTCATTCTACCGTCTTGAAAACACAAGTGAAGCATTCTTTTCTATACAACCCTCCAGTGGTCAGTCAGTTTCCACTTCAACATGTCCAATGACTAAGGATATCATTACCTCACCTCGCAGCTCTTATATTTTTAATAAGGTTGCTCTCTCTTCCATGTAACAATACTTCAAATGTTCAAAAACAGCTTTTGAGTTTCCCAAACATTTCTAATTTTAATAACAATAGGAATAATAATAAGGCTAACATTTCTACTTTTAATAACAATAGAAGTAATCAACATTGCTAATAACTATATTAAATTTTGCTAATAATTATATTAAATACTACTACTACTACTAATTACTAATGTATACTAATAATGTTGTTATTAAATTGGTAATAATAATGACATAAGACCAAACCTCTTTGGCCCCATATGATTATTATTCATAGCTTTTGTGAGGGATTGTTATAACAAAGTACAGGTTGACCCAACCTGTTTACATAACTGGAAGCCTGAGTCATTGGTAGATCCTAAGCAAATCTTTATTTATTTATAGCATTCCTCCCATCTTTTCTCTGGAGATGAAGAGAGATTTTTCAATTGCCTTTAATTGGTAATTAGCAGTTTTCTGCCAAAAGCCCAAGGCACTTGATTAACTAGACTATGGTCTTCATTGCAAAGAAATCATTTACTAAGTGCTGAATTGTGCATGATACTATTTTAGGTAGGTTAGACAAAGAATATCTCATTTTAGTATCATTTGGAGCAAGGAATGCTTAACCCATTGAGGAGTATAATGGGTTGTGAAGATCAAAAGTTTTTTTTCAAATATTTGAAGTATTGTCATGTGGAAGAAAGAGAGCCTTATTCAATATGGATTCTGAATGCACAACCAGGATTAATAGGTGGAAAATCCATGGGCAAGTAGACTCAAATTCAATATGTAAGAAATTACTTTGGAAAGGGAGCTAGGTGTTGCAGTAGATAGAATTTTGGAGTTGGAATCAGGAAGACCCAAGTTCAAATCCTACCTCAAGCATTTTCTAGCTATGTGGCCCTGGAAAGCCATTTACCCCCTGTCTGCTTCAGTTTCCTCATTTATACAATGAGAATAATAATAGCACCTATCTCCCAGAGTTTTTGCAAGGAAAAAATGAGACATTTGTAAGATGCTCTAAAAAACTTAAGGTGCTATATGAATGCTAGTATTATCATTAGTATTACTTATATTGTCAGCCTCATCCTCATCCTCATCATCATCATCAACATTTTTATTATGATCAAAACTCCAGGTAAATATGTAAAGAATTCCAAGAGTCCAGGGCACGAAATAAAGTTAGAGTGCTAGACTTTCTGAGGAGTAAGTAGTAACTTGCACTCCAAAAAATGATGATGTGTATCCACAGATGGAGTTGGGAAGGAGATCAACCAATAAGAGTCTGGAAGAAGCAATGAGTAGTTAAGTTTGGTAATTTCCTTCTGATTGCACTGAAAATGTCTTTTGTTGATCTAACAGTAACAATAGAGAGGTCTTATCTCTTTCTGGGGAATTCAGAATGTAGAAGAGAGTGCCCTGAGACATGTCAAATCTTACAACCACTACTAATTCCTAATAATTCTTATAAGGAGAAACAGTTTTAGCAAGAATCTATAGAACATTGCTAAGGGTTATGAAGACCTTAACAAGACATTGAAGACTTTAAGGGAATATGTTGTCTTTTTTTATTTCTGCTATTATTTGGAGACAGCAACCTCACACAAGAAAGTCAGATCTAAGAATAGCTGATACCCATTAAAAAGATGGCCCCTGACAACAAATCTTAGATATCCAAATATAATATTAAAATATAGGATGGACTCTTGTCCAATGATATAATGTACCTTACGAGAATTGGCCAATAAGGCAGGTGCTGTAAGCATTCCCATTTTACAAATGAGGAAACTGAGCCTAAGTGATTGAATGAATTGCCCAGGGAGACACAGCTAGTAAATACATGGCACAGCATTAGATCTTCCTATTTCCAAGTCCAGGTAATTTTTTTATTCTCAAATGCTTTATCAAATTGTGGTTTACATCATTCATTTCTGCCAGATATTGAGTTACAACTTCCCCCCCCCCATTTTCCCTACCCCCCCACCCCAGGATAGCAGTCCCACAGGATATCCCCTCATTGAATCTGCTCTCTCCCATATCTTCTCCCATGCCCCTCTTGACTTTCCCAGTAGGGCAAAGTGAATCTCTGTGCCCCAATGCCTGTACAACTTATTTCCCAATTCTATGCAAAATAGTATTAATAATAGTAATTATACATTTTTACACAATTGATTTTAAAACTTTGAATTCCAGGTTCATTCCCTTCCTCTCTCATCACCCACCCTTACTGGGAAGATAAGCAGTTCAGTATATGTTGTGCATGTGTAGCTATGCAAAACATTACCATAGTAGATATATTGTAAAAGACTGATTATATTTCCCTCCCTCCTATCCCACCTCCCACTTGGTCTATTCCCTACTTTGTTCCTGTCCCTTTTCATAAGTGGGTGCTTCCAACTTCTCTTTCCCCGTTCCCTCCTGCCCTCCCTTCCATTATCCCCCCTATCATCCCCTTCCCTCCTACTCTCCTGTAGGGTGAGATATACTATTTAGTATGTATGTCATTCTCTCCCTGATCCAAATTCAATGAGATTAAAGTTTTGCCTTTTTGCCTTCCTGTTCTTCCCTTCCCTTGTAAACATTTTCCCTTGCTTCTTCTATATGAAATAGTTTACCACATTCTGTCTCTCCCCATCTCCTTTCATTATATTCCTCTCACCTCTTAATTTCACCTTTTAAATATCATCCCTTCCTATTACATTTGACCTGTGTCCTCTATCTGTGTATACCTGTAAACATATATACGCACATTCACATATGTATTCATATGCCCATATACCCTTCTTCAATATACCGATTTTCATACTGAGAAAATTTTCATCTGTTACAGTTATTGTTTATCCATTTAGGAATATAAACAGTTCAAATTTGATGAGTTCATGATGATTTCTTTTCCCTGTTTTCCTTCTCAAACATCTCTTGCTTCTTGTATCTGAATGTCAAATTTTCTATTTAATTCTGGTTTTCTCATCAAGAATGATTGAAAGTCCTCTATTCCACTGAATGACTATATTTTCCCCCGAAAGAGGATACTCAGTTTTGCTGGGTAGGTGATTCTTGGTTTTAATCCCCAGCTCCTTTGTTCTCCAGAATATTATATTCCAAGCCATTCAGTCCCTCAGTGTAGAAGCTGACAGATCCTGTGCTATCCTGATTGCATTTCCACAGTATTCAAATTGTTTCTTCCTGGCTGCTTGAAATATTCTGTCCTTGATCTGGGAATTCTGGAACCTGGCTATAATATTCCTAGGAGTTTTCTTTTTGGGATCTTTTTCAGGAAGTGATTGGTGAATTTTTTCAACATCTATTTTACCTTCTGGTTCTAAAACATCAGGGCAATTTTCCTGGAGAATTTCTTGAAGGATGATTTCTAGGTTCTTTTTTTGATCATAGTTTTCAGGTAGTCCAATAATTTTTAAATTATCTCTCCTGGATCTATTTTCCAGGTCAGTGGTTTTTCCCATGAGATGTTTCACATTGCTTTCTATTCTTTCATTTTTTTGGATCTGTTTAACAGCACTAGCTTCCCTTTGATGCATTCTAAATTCGAAGGAAAGATTCTCCTAAGTGAGCCTTTGAGATTCTTTTTCCATCTGGCACATTTGGCTTTTTAAGGCATTCCTCTCCTCATTGCCTTTTTGAGCCTCTTTTGCCATTTGAGTTAGTCTATTTTTTTAAACAAATGCTTTATTAACTTCTGTTTTACATCATTCATTTACGCCAGATTTTGAGTTACAATCATTTTCACCCCGTTATTCCCCTACCCAACCTCAAAGAATAGCAGTCCCACAAGATATCGCTTCCTCCAATCTACTCTCTCCCATACCTTTTCCCATACCCCCTTCGACTTTTCCATTAGAGGAAGGTGAATCTTTGTGTCCCAATGCCTTCACATCTTATCTCCCAATTAAAAGCAAAAGAGTATTAATAATAGTATTTATATATATTTGAAACATTTAATGTTAAGTCCTCGACTTTCAGATCCATTTCCTTCCTCCCTTGTTACCCATTCCCTCTGGGGAGATAAGTAATTCAGTATGTGTTGTACATGTCTAGCTATGCAAAACATTATCATAGTAGATATATTATACAAGGCTGCTTATAATTCCCTCCCACTCCCCACCTGGTCCATTCCCTACATGATCCTGTCCCTGTTCTATAGTGGGTACTTCCAATCTCCCCTCCCCCCAAGGATGCCCTCCCATCCATCATCCCTCCTCTCATCCCCCTTCCCCCTATTCTGCTGCAGGTTGAGATATCCCATTTAGTATGTATGTCATTCTCTCCCTGAACCAAATTCAATGTGAATGTGGTTTTGCCTTTTTAGCCTCCCTATTCTCCTCCTCCCTTGTAACCACTTCCCCTTGCTTCTTCTACATGAGATAGTTTACCCTACCCTGTCTCTCCCCATCTCCTCTTGCCACTATCCTCTCTCACCTCATAATTTCATCCCTTGAGTATTTTCCCTTCCCAACAAATTCAACCTATGCCCTCTATCCATATATAACTGTAACCATATACACACACATTCACATATGTATTCATATGACCACACACCCTTCTTCCATTATTTTCATAGTGAGAAAGATATCATCAGTCACAGTTATTACTTTTCCATATAGGAATGTAAATAGGTCAACTTTGATAAGTTCCTTTTGATTTCTTTTCCCTGATTGCCTTCTCAGGCATCTCTTCCTTCTTGTGTCTGGATGTCAAATTTTCTATTCAATTCTGGTATTTTCCTCAAGAATGCTTGAAAGTCCTTTTTCCACTGAATGACCATATTTTCCCCTGAAAGAAAATACTCAGTTTTGCTGGGTAGGTGACCCTTGGCTTCATTCTCAGTTCTTTTGCCCTCTGGAATATCATATTCCATGCCCTTTGATCCCTCAGTGTAGAAGCTGCCAGGTCCTGGGCTATTCTGATTGTGTTTCCACAATATTGAAATTGTTTCTTCCTGGCTGCTTGTAGTATTTTCTCCTTGATCTGGGGATTCTGGAACCTGGCTATAATATTCCTGGGAGTTTTCTTTTTGGGATCTTTTTCAGGAGGTGATCTGTGGATTCTTTCAACCTCTATTTTGCCCTCTGGATCTAAAACATCAGGGCAGTTTTCCTTGAGAATTTCTTGAAGGGTGATTTCTAGGTTCTTTCTTTGATCATGGCTTTCAGGTAGTCCAATAATTTTTAAATTGTCTCTCCTGGATGTATTTTCCAGGTCAGTGGTTTTTCCCATGAGATATTTCACATTGCCTTCTAATCTTTCATTTGTTTGGATCTGCTTAACAGCATCTTGATTTCTCATAAAGTCATTAGCTTCCATTTGCTCCAGTCTAACTCTGAAGGAATGAATCTCCTCAGTGAACTTTTGAGATTCTTTTTCCATCTGGCAAATTCGACTTTTTAAGGCATTCTTCTCCTCATTGCCCTTTTGGGCCTCCTTTGCCATTTGAGTTAGTCTATTTTTTAAGGTGTTGTTTTCCTCAGTCAGGTTGTTGACCCTCATTTCGTACTTTTCCTGCATCCTTCTCATTTCTCTTTCCAATTTTTCCTCCACTTCTCTTATTTGATTTTTAAAGTCCTTCTTAAAGTCCTCTATGGCCTGTAACCCATTCATGTTTTCCCCTGGGGCTTTTGGAGCAGGACTCCTGACCTCACAGTCCTTTTCCCACTCTATGCCCCCAAAATCGGAGTCTAGGGTTGCATTTTTCTGTTTCCTTTGCCTTGGCATGTTGCCACTTAATTACTTGACTTTTGGGCTTGTTGCCACACTATGGCTTTAAGGCCAGATAGAGGAATTTTCGTCCCGAACATGTGGGGGGCAACTTCCGTTTCTGGCAAGCTGTAAACCCACCCACGACTTCTACCCCAGATCACAATCCAGATCCAGGGAGGTTATAGCAAGAGTGATTACCCCCCAAGACTGATCACTGGATCTCCCTACAGTTAGCATGCAGGCCAGGAGCTGGAGCTGCCTCTGAAAACTACAAAATGGCGTGTCTCCTCAGTGGCTTCTAGCCCCCAGGGGAGAGAGCTGACACATTCCCCAAATACAGGTCCCAAAGTCCATAGGACACTAACCTCTTACTTTGTCCTAGGCATGTCTATGTTGATAATTCTGGAATCTCCACAGTTGCTGGTGTTCTGGGGTTCCTCCAGCCGGCTGCTGGCCCTGCCACCCTCGGGCTAAAACCTCGGCTCATGCGGACCCGGGCTCGGCTTCCCACGCTCTGTGCTCTGTGCTCTGCGTGCTGATGGCTCCCAGACCGCTGCGCTGGTCCTTCCTTCAGGGCTGCTGGGCTGTCCTCAGCAGGAGGTTAGCTTCTCTGTGTTTTTCTGTGGGTGCTGGGTCTCCAGAAGTTGTTCAGAGTCCCCTTTTACATAGTTTGCGGGAATCTGGGGGCAGAGTGTCTTGGATGAGATGTTTCTACTCTGCCATCTTGGCTCCGCCCCCGTTAGTCTATTTGTTAAGGTGTTATTTTCTTCAGTAAGGCTGTTGACTCTCCTTTCATAATTTTCTTGCATCATTTAATTTCTCTTCCAAATTTTCCTCCACTTCTCTTATTTGATTGTCAAAATCCTTTTTAAGGTCCTCTATGCCCTTTGACCAGCTCGTATTTTCATTGGGGGCTTTTGGTGCAAGAATTCTGACCTCCAAGTCCTCCTCCTGTTCCATGCTTTGATCTTCTTTGTCCCCTAAATAGGAGTCTAATGTCGAATTTTTTCTGTTTATTTTGTTTCCTTTGCCTAGGCATGTTGCCACTGAATTACTTGACTTTTCGGCTTGTTGCCACAGTAGGATTCTGCCACCAGCCAGGGGAGTTTCAGTCCCAAATGCTGGGGTTTCCCCAACTGCCAGACGTATTAGTTGGGTGCCCTCTCTGAAGCATCCATATGCTCTGGCAAGCTCGTCACACACCCCACGACCTCCACCCCATACCACAATCCAGATCCAAGAAGGTTCAATCAAGAGTGGTTACCCCTCAGACTGATCGCTGGATCCCCCTACAGTTAGCAGGGCAGGAATTGAATCTGCTGCACATGTCTGTGGGTGTGCTGAAGCTTCTCAGTGGCTTCTCATGCCCAGGGAAAGAGGCCACACACTCTCCCAACTGAGTCCCAAAGTCAATAGGGCACTAACCTCTCACTTTGTCTGTGGCATCTATGTGTTGGTAATTCTGGAAACACCACAGTGGCTGGTGTTCTGGAGTCTCTCCAGCTAGCTGCTGGGCCTGCCCCCCAGGGGCTAAAACCTCCAACTCTTGTGGTCCTGGGCTCGGTTCCCAGAGCGCCGTGCTGGCTGCTCCATGCCAGGCTGCCAGGCTCTCCTCAATGGGAGGTTAGCTTCTCTGTATCCTTTTGTGGGTTCTGGAGCTCCAGAGGTCATTTGGAGTCCCCCTGTAACATAATTTTGAAGTGGCGTGGGCTGGAGCTCTGCAGAAATGCTGTTTCTACTCTGCCCTCCCGTCCAGGTATTTTTACACTATATCTTCCATATGAAAATTCACTGAAAGAAACAAGAAAATCTACCCTGTAGAAGAAATGTAAGGGCAGATATGATAGCTGTATTGAAGGGCTATTATGCAAAGGTGGTATATGATTATTTTTTTAAAAGCAGGAAGATAGGTGGGTGGAGCCAAGATGGTGGCCTAGAAGCAGGAAAACCCCGTATACCCCCTCCAAACCACCTCAAATACCTATAAAAATGACTCTAAACCAACTGCAGGGCTACAGAACACACAAAGTGACAGAGAGAAAAAAATCTCCCACCGAAGACAGCCAAGTAGGCAGACAGGAAGGGTCCATCTCAGCATGCTGAGAGCTGAGCCCAGCCCCTCGTGAGCCCATGGTTTTAGCCTCAGGGTGCCCTACCAGTCTTGGCTGGAGTGGATGTTGGGAGAGTGGATCACCAGCATCTGTGGCAGTTTCCAGAATTATCAACCCATAAATGCCAAAGACAAAGTGAGAGGTTAGTGTGGACTTTGTAGGAACAGGGGGTCTGGGAGTGCAGTCCAACCTCTGCCCCCAGAGGGAGAAGTAATTGAGGCACAGTGGCTATACAGTTGCCACTGTGTGACTGCTTCAGAGCTTCTGGCCTGGAGATTGTAGGGGGACCAAGCAACCAGTCTGAGGAGTAATTGCTCTTGCTTTAACCTACACCAACTAATAGTTCTGGCAGCTGAGAAAACCCTGTGATTTGGGATAAAGGTCTCCTTTTTTGAAGCAGAATTCTGCTGTGTCAAAAAGCTCAAAAGTCAAATGATTGAGTGGCAACATGAGCAAGGAAAGGAAGCAAAGCAAGCACAGCAATCTGACTTTATATTCATTTTGGGGGGACAAAATAGATAACAACATGGAACAGGAGGAACACAACAAATGCAGAACTGCTACACCAAAAGCTTCCAAGAAAAATATGAATTGGTTACAGGCCCTAAAGGAGCTTAAGAAGGATCTTGAAAACCAAATAAGAGAAGTGGAGGAAAAATTGGGAAAAGAAATGAGAATGATGTAAGAAAATTATGAAATGGGAATCAACAACCTGACTAGAGAAAATAACACCTTAAAAACAGACTCACTCAAATGGCAAAAGAGACCCAAAAAAGCCAATAAAGTGAGGAATGCCTTAAAAAGCTGAATTTGCCAGATGGAGAAAGAATCTCAAAAGCTCACTGAAGAGAATAATTCCTTACCAATTAGGTTAGAGCAAATAGAAGCTAGTGACTTTATAAAAAATCAAGATACTATTAAACAGATCCAAACAAATGAAAAAATAGAAGGCAATGTGAAATATCTCATTGGAAAAACCATTGACCTGGAAAATAGATCTAGGAGAAATAATTTAAAATTTAATTTAATTTAAAAATTTAATTTAATTTAAAATTTTTTGCACTACTTGAAAGCCATGATCAAAAAAGAACCTAGAAACAATGTTTCAAGAAATTCTCAAGGAAAGTTGCCCTGATGTTTTAGAATCAGAGGGCAAAATAGAGGTTGAAAGAATCCACCGATCACCTCTTAAAAAAAATTCCAAAAAGAAAACTCCTAGGAATATTATAGTCAGGTTCTGGAGTTCCCAGATCAAGGAGAAAATATTACAAGCAATCAAGAAGAAACAATTTGAACATTGTGGAAACACAATCAGGATAATACAGGATCTGGCAGCTTTTACATTGAGGGATAGGAGGGCTTAGAATCTGATATTCCAGACATCAAAGTAGCTGGGATTAAAACCAAGAATCACCTACCCAATAAAACTGAGTATCATGTTTCAGGGGGAAATATTGTCATTCAGTGGAATAGAGGACTTTCAAGCATTCTTGATGAAAAAACCAGAGTTGAATAGAAAATTTGACATTCAGAAACAAGAAGCCAGAGAATCATGAGAAGGTAAATAGGGAAAAGAAATCATAAGGAACTTATCAAAGTTGAAATATTTACATTCCTGTATAGAATAATAATAATTGTAACTTATGAAAATTTTCTCAGTATGAGAACAGTTGAAGGGAATATAAATGTATATATATATACATATATATATACACATATATACATATGCATATATGTTTATATAGGAGTGTATATGGGCATATTAATACATATGTGAGTGTGTACAGGTATACATAGACAGAAGGCACAGGACCAATTGAATAGGAAGGGATGATACTTAAAAGGTGAAACTGAGAGGTGAGAGAGGAATATAATGAGAGGAGATGGAGATAGAAAGAATGGGGCAAATTATCTTGTATAGATGAGGTAAGGAAAAACTATTACAATGTAGGGGAAGAAAAGGAAGGCAAAAGGGAATGGGTCAACCTTATTTTCATTTAATTTGGCTTAGGGAGGGAATGACATACACACTAAATAGGGTATCTCACCCTACAGGAGAGTAGGTGAGAAGGGGATGAAAGGGGGGATGATGGACGGAGGGAAGGTTGAGGAAGAGGGAAGTTGGAAACACACCCTTCTGAAAAGGGATAGGGTTAAAGTAGAGAATAGAACAAGTGAGGGGTGGGATAGGATGGAGGAAAATATAGTCAATCTTTTACAATATATCCACTAAGAAAATGTTGTCTGTAGCTACATATGTACAACCTATATTGAATTGCTTATTTTCCCAGTAAGGGTGGGTGACGAGGGAGAATGGGAAAGAATCTGGGATTCAAAGTTTTAAAACCAAATGTTTAAAAAATATATTATTATTATTATTTTTACATGCAACTGGGAAATAAGCTATACAGGCACTGGGGTATAGAGATCCATCTTGCCCTACTGGAAAGTCAGAAGGGGTATGGGGAGGATATAGGAGAGAGCCAATTGGGGGAGGGGAAATACAGTGGGATCACTGTTTTGGGGTGGTGGGTAGGGGTAAGATGGGGAGCAAATTTGTCACTCAAAATTTTGTGGAAATTAATGATATAAACTAAAAATAAACATAAAATTTAATTAAAAATAAAATAAATGCTATCTAAAAATAAAATATTTTAATAAAAGTTTAAACCACCCCCCAAAAATGCAGGAAAATATTTATTTATTTTTAGTTTCCAACATTCTCTTTTGTAAGATTTTGAGTTCTAAATATTCCCTCCCCCTCTCTCCTCAAGATGGCAGGCAACTGGATATAGGCTATAATGTAAAATCATATTAAATATATTTCCATATTAGTCATGTTGTGAAAGAAGGATCAGAACAAAAGGGGAAAACTATGAGAAAGATAAAAACAAAAAAAGGAAATTATTATGCTTTGTCCTGCATTCACACTCCACAGCTCTTTCTATGTATGTGGATAGCATTTTCCACAGTCTTTTGGCATTGTCTTAGGTCATTACATTGCTGAGAAGAGATAAGTCTAACAAAGTGGGTCATCACACAGTGTTGCTGTTACTTTGTGCAATGTTCTCTTCATTCTGCTCACTTTATTCAGCATCTGTTCATGCAAATCTCCACGTTTTTCTGAAATCTGCCTGCTGGCCTTTTCTTATGAAACAATAGTATTCCATTACATTAATATAACACAACTTGTTCAGTCATTCCCCAATTGATAGACATTCCCTCACTTACCAACTCTTGGCCACCATAGAAATAGCTACTACAAATATTTTTGTACATGTGGGCCTTTTCCCCTTTATATGATTTCTTTAGGATACAGACTTAGTAGTGTTGTTGCTGAATCAAAGGATATGCATAGCACTATAGCCCTTTGGACATCATTCCAGAATGCTTGTATCAGTTCCCACCTCCACCAACAATGCATCAGTGTTCCAGGTTTCCTGTATCCTCTCCAATATTTATCATTATCCTGTTTTGTCATCTTATCCTGTCTGATAGGTGTGATGTGGTACCTCAGAGTTGTTTTAATTTATGTTTCTCTAATGAAGTGTAGCGGCAAGCACCCCAATATCCCTAGGGTGACTGCCAACACAGGTTCTTAGATCTGCTTTTCAAAGGGAAAGCAACTCAAAATGCGTTAACAAGCTTACTTTAATCAAACAAACATACATTACCTAGTTCAGGGGAAAAAGGTCAGCACCCCGAACTTCAGAGTTACAGAACTTACAGATCAAACAGACAGGCTTCCAAACTGGCCAAACATTATATCAATACCAAATCACAGTTACCAGAGAGGGAAGCATCAACATCTGGGTTTTCAAAGCCGGGGGGCTCTCAACAACGGCTTCCCAGAGTCTCATCTGGTCAAATCACACAACACTTCTCAAAGTGAGCCCCAAAGCAAAGCCTCTCCTCAGGGTTTATACAGCCTTCTCCTGGCTCAGAGAATGTAACAACCTTCTGGACCCACTGCCCAATCACAAAGTATCAAGGTGTGGGCTTCCCTGAAAAACAAGCCTCCCACCACAGGCTCCAGGTGCACTTAAGCTAGGGGCAGGGAAGATCTTTAAATTTGCATTTCCATTACATGAAGTTATTTAGAACATTTTATATGATTATGGATAGCTTTAATTAATTCCTCTGAAAATTGCCTGTTTATATCCTTTGATCATTTAT
Source organism: Gymnobelideus leadbeateri (assembly GCA_011680675.1). Lineage (NCBI taxonomy): Eukaryota > Metazoa > Chordata > Mammalia > Diprotodontia > Petauridae > Gymnobelideus > Gymnobelideus leadbeateri. Next base: position 49,134 of record WOXC01010907.1, read on the forward strand.
CAATTAGGAAATGACTTGTATTCTTATAAATTTGAATCAGTTTTCTCTATATTGTAGAAATGAGACCTTTATCAGAGGTATTCACTGCAAAAATTCTTTACAGCTTTCAGCTTCTCTTCTAATCTTTTTTTACATTGGCTTTCTGCAAAACCCTTTAAATTTAAGGTAATTTACAGTATCAGTTTTTCAATTGATTATATTCTCTACCTTTTGTTTGGTCATAAATTCTTCTACATAGATATGACAGGTAAATTATTCCTTGATTTCCTAATTTGCTTATAGTTTCACCCTTTATGCCTAAATTGCGTATCCATTTTGACCTTATCGTAGTATACAGTACAAGATACTGATCTATGCTTAGGCCATACTGTTTTCCAGTAAGGGAATTAGATTTATTCTGTTTAAATCCAAAAAGTAGAATTAAGAGCCCATGAGTAGAAATCAGAAAAAAGACAAAATTTTTACCCAGAAAAAACTTTTTAACAGTTAGTTATTTAAAAATGTAATGCCATTTGAGATGATGTGTACTTGTCACCAGAGGTCTTCAAGCTAACGGTAAGTTGAGGAGGGAATTGCAGAGAATATTTTAGATAGAGATTAAACCCAATGCCCTTCCAACCCTAACTCAATGTATTTGTTTGGTGATCAGTTGCATGATGAGTCATTTAACTACTCAGTCTCAGTTTCCTCATTTGCAAAATGGGGATAATGATACACTCTCAATCTCATGAGCTTTTTACATGTAAAACTGATAACTTTAATTCACTATATTAATATTATAAATAGAAACAATAAGAAAAATAATGATGATGGTAACTAGTGACCAATAATATTCTTTTATATAGGATTATCTCTGCATGAATTCTGTTTTTGCTTACCTTTCCAGGAGTCTCTCTCCAAGCTCTTCAGTCTCCCAGTCTCCCCAGCTTTTCAGAGTCTTTAATTCTGCAGCCCCATTAAGTCAGTTAGCCAATGAGAATGAGCATTTATTAAATATTTGCTACGTGTTAGATATATACAAAACTGGAATTACAAAGAGAGTACAAAACACTTTCTCTGTCCTCAAAGAGCTTACTTTCTAATTGTTAGATGAGGTTAACCAGTAAGAAGAATGAATTTGACCAAGAAAATTGACATTCTCAACCTTTGTCCAGACCTAAACATGTGCTTTTATGAGTACATTTCATGGAATCAAGGATTTGGACTAGATGATCTCATAGGTCCTTTTGAGCTATATGTGGTCCAGTGCATAGAATGCTGACCCTGGAATCAGGAAAATGTTGTTAGTGGTTTCAGTCTTGTCTAATTCTACACGAACCCATTTGAGATTTTCTTGGTAAAGATACTAGAGTGGTTGACCACTTCCTTCTCGTGTTCATTTTACAGATGAGGAAACTGAGGAAAACAAGGTTAAATGATAGGCCCAGTGCTCTATACACTGTGCCATCTAGCTGCCCCTGGAATCTGAAAGACCTGAGTTCAAACATGATAGCCGACATTAGCTGCCTGACCCTCAGCAAGTCACTTACCTTTTGTCTGCCTCATTTTCCTCAACTATAAAGATAATAATAGCACCTACCTCCTAAGGATTTTATGAGTCTCAAATGAGATAATATTTGTAATGTATTTAACACAGTATCTAGTAAATAGTGGCCCTTTAATAGATTTTTCTTTCTTTCTAAAAACTTCTGATTTTTTTATGTCTTCCCAAAATCTTCCTTCACCCTGAATCTTTTCAAAATAAAATTGTACTGTGTCCTATTTCCTCTCAGCTATCTGTGCCACTGAAAGTAATCTAATGTTATAATCCCTGCTTCTGTCATTAATCATTTATAATCAATGTGTTAATCCTTTAGGACACAAGTAGTCCCCAACCAATGAGCAGTTTGTATTCCAGACGTTTGTTTGTAAGTTGGTTGTTTAGAACTCAGAATGCATTTCCCCATGGAAGCAGCATTATAAATATTGGTTAGGTTCCCAGATTGGCCCACAAAACCTAAATAATAATGGAACTGTAATTTTGTACATTCACAATGAGGAGATACATACTCATAAAATATGTGTATCTCTCTCCAAATACATATATATATATATATATATATATTTATATATACACAAAAATATATATAAACACAGATGTACATGTGCACACATATCCCTTCCCTTATAAAATGTGTAATATTTTATGTGTACATATATGTGTATGTGCACTTGTGTGTGTGTGTGTGTGTGTGTGTGTGTGTGTGAACATAGTAGGCAACTAGGTAACTCAGTGAATAAAGTGCTGGACCTGGAGTCAGGAAGACCTGAGTTTAAATCCACCCTTAGACATTTACTAACTATGTGACCCTGGGCAAGTCACTAAACTTCTGTTTGCTTTAATCCACTGGAGAAGGAAATGGCAAAATACTCTGGTATCTTTGCCAAGAAAATTCCATGAACAGCACTGGTGTGTTATGGTCCACAGAGTTATAAAGAGTTGGATGAGACTGAAGGACTCACAACAACAAATAAAAACTGCTATTGTAACACTAGCAATGAAATAGTAATACTGGATGAGAAATAGAACTTAATATTTTTGTTTCTTTTTTGTTTTGTTTTTTTTTTATCCTGAAAGTTAGTGCTTAAGAAAAAATAGTTTGCTTAGAGGAGGATGGGACTATATTTGGAATCTTCTGTGAAGATGCTTCAGGGGACTAGTGGGAACTTTGCAAAATTTTAGAGGCTTATGGTCCTGTACCACGTCCAAGTTCACTTTAGTGCCAATTTTGTTTCTTTCCCATGATGCAGTTGTTTGGCATTATTCTTAGGGCTTATTGGCCTTGATTAAAGTAATTTTGGGCTGACAAATATGATGAAGCAAGAGCAAAGAGGGAAAAAGGGGGAGGGTGAGAGATGCTCCTGAGGAGTAGAGAAAATGGTGTATGAAAGGAGTAAAGAGGTTAGTGGGCATGGAATTTATACTTGAGAAATGGATTGCTGCTTGATAAGAAATTATGTAAGCCTTGAGGAAGGGCAAAAGATAAAAGAAAAGTAGGAAATTACAGGGTCCCCCAGATGGGAATAGAGGAGGTAATGGAGTAATCAGATGACTAGGCCTCTACACCTGCCAGCAAAATAAGATTTCATCATTCTGAGGTGAAACAAAGGAAATTGTAGAAAAAAACTGTTGGGTCACACGATTCCTCACACCCATCATGGCAAGGTGCTTTCTATGTGACACACACAGCCTTTCAACACTGCCAATTATTTTCCAGGCCTACTTAGCATCGCAACTTAACCTTAACAATGGCATTAGGTATTGTTTAATAAACTAGATATTGGGGTGTGAGACATTTAATTCTATTGTTCTGCACAGGAAAAAACAAGTTTTCAAGAGGAAGGATTGAGCAGAAAATTGAGTTTGGAGAAGGGAAGAAGTATTTCTCTTTTAAGTAGAGAGAGGAAGTCAGTTGAGACCCTATTTTTAATTCGAAGGAATATAAGGAATTAAGAACCAGCAAGGCATAGTGAATAATAATTATGCTCTTAGAGTTAAGAAGGCCAGGTTTAAGTTTCACCTCTGATACTTAGCTTGCTGTTTAAAAACACTTTTGTTCTTTAGCCTTCTCTTTCCCCATTTATAAAATGGGAAGGTTGCATTCGATGCCCCCTAAGATGTTTTCTAGCTGCAAATCTATAATTTAAAATCATATAAGCTTTGAAAAGCAGTATGGTATATATGATTGAGAAAATACAGAAACTTACATCAGGAGAGATCTAGATTCAAAGGATATATCCTCCATTTACTAATTGTATTACCATGGACAAGTCAAAACCTTTCTGAGATTCGAATTTCTCATCTATAGAATGTGGATAAAAATAGCCATTGTATTTTATCTCACCAGGTGTTTTAAGGATCCAATAAAAAATATGTATAAGAAGTTCAAACAATCTTTACAGCTTTATGTTATTGTTTTACTTATAGTTGTTATTTGTGAGAAGTATAATATGATCAAAAGAATAAACATATGTTAAAATTGGGAGCTTACTTCAAATGTGAATGCCATGGTCCATTTCCTATGCCTATAATTTCCTCCCCATCTTCCACACAGCCTGTTCAATTCCTGCTCATTCTTTAAACCTAACTAAAATCACAACCGTTTTCAGCTTCTTTAATCCTCTACCCTCTATCAGCCCCCACCCTCTAATCAGTAGTAACTTTTTCTCCTTCTGAACTCAACAGTGGCCTTTTGCTAATACATACCTGATTAACATAAGGGTAAAAAGAGTCTGTAATTTCCTCAGTTCTGACAATTCTCATTGTAGCAATTCCTTGTAGAATTGCAAATTCCAGCCCCCCTTTGACTTAATAGGTAAGTTTTAGAGAGTCCCCCAAATCATAAAGTAGTTGAGGAAGTTGCCTAGCCCCACCCAGCTATCAGTTTCAAATGTAGCTTCTTGACTCAGACTAGTACTCTGGCTGCCTCTCTTACATTCATTGGGTATTATTTATACTATAGTTATTTGTATGTACAGCACATTTCCCAACTAGAATGTAAGTTCCCTGAGAGCTGAGACTGTTTCTTATCTAAATGATGTACCTAGTTTAAAACTTAGTTTAATCTGTTGCAAGTAGTGTATTTGGTAAATGTTTGGGGAATTGAATTACATTGGATCAAAAAAGTTACATTGAGTTACTAGTATGGTCCTAGCACTGTGATAGGAGTAATAGTACTATACTAAGCAGTAAAAGATGTTCCTTCTGTTGTAAAAGAACCTAATTTTTAATTTAGGGGCATAATATTTGCTTATAAAACAAAACAAAATAAAAACTAGATAATGATGAGGAGAATGAAGAAGAAGGTGATGATGATAGCATTTATAGAGTACTTAGCACTTTAAGGTATACAAGAGCTTCACAAATATTATGTTATTTCAACCTTATCAGAAACATGGCAGATCTCTTCTCTATTTACAGATGAGGAAACAGAGGTAGACAGAGCTTAAGTAACTTGCCCAGAGTTACACAGCTAGTCAGTGTCTAAGATTGGATTTGAACTCAGATCTTCCTGGTTTCAAGTTCAAACCTCTATCCATTGGACAAAAATGGAAAATATTCAAACATTTTTTTGTACAGATTGTCTTCCCATTCTAAGATTCCATCTCTCTCCTCACCCTTGTGCCTTAAGACAGAGATAAAATCCTCTAAAGAGTGATCCCATCTACCTTCCTGAATCTATTATACTTCTGCATGCCTAGTCATAGAAGTAGTCTTCTCTACAAACCTATACGAGACTTCACTAGGGGAAAAATATTTATGGGCTTCCAAGTTCCCACCAAAAGCCTTTATCCATGTCTAAGAACCCTACTCACCTGCCTAACATAAAGAAGTTTCTAGATGCTTTGCTCAGACCAGCCCCACTGACTCTTTGGGCCCAATCCTCCAGGCTTTCACAGAAAATCCTCCTCTCTCCTCTACCTCCTCTATGTCTCTGACCAGTAAGGTCCCTGATCACCATTTCTGTCTTCACTTTCACACCACCCACTTTTTGCACTTCCCCAACAAGTTATATTCAGTAAAGGACTATAATCACACATACACACACACAACCACACAACCAACCAAATAAAAAAATAACTCTACTGGTTATACATCTCTTTTATTCTACAACAAGGCTTAAACCAAAGTCATTATGACTTTTATAAGTACCTAGATTCCTTTAAATGTGACCTTAATTATCATCTTCAGTAATAGGCCTTACTTAATTTTCCCTGTTGCTAATGCATCCCCTATGAAATTACCTTATTTTTGCATGTTTATATACACACGTATGTGTGTGCCTATGCATACATATGTGTATGCATACATATATGCACACATATATGCATGCTTTTTCTTTCAATAGAATGTAAGCTCTTAAGGCAGGGGCCATTTCATATTTGTCTATTTCCAGTACCTAGAGCATAGAACTTGACATGTAGCAGTTATTTAATATATGTTTGTTGATTGATTAGTTAATTGGAGAAGAAGCCTTCTAAAGGTAGGGGATTTTATCCATTTGCTGCATTAGGGGGAAAGGGAGGTGGGACTCTGAAAAAAAGACCATGTAAATCTTTCTCTGTGTTTGTCTCCATTTTCAGCCAAACAGCTTGCTGGAGGAATTATACAAGTATCAGATAAGAGAATCAAACCAAACTCTCTTTTTAGCATTGACTGGGCTCCAGTTGGCATCAAAACTGAACATTAGCTGTCTTGCTGATGAGTGACACATAATTAGCATGGAAGAGAAAAGTGTTCAGTCTTGGCTGTTATCTGTTTGGTCTGGACCATGAGCATTTGAGAGCGATGCAAAAAGAATAATACAATTAAAACAAACACACACACACACAAAAGAAGCCTATATCATGTTGATTAGGCAGCAGGAAGGGGAGAAAGTTGGGACCTAGAAATAAGGGCACATCTGATTTCTGTGTTTTCTGCAATTATATCCAACAACAGAAAAGCGTGTGAATGGGATATGTGGGAGAAATAGAAATTAATGTTTGGAAGTTATTATGAGTATAATACCCCAAATTATGTTGCAGTGGTAAAAAAGACTTTCATCCATTTCAGGATAATGAAAGGGGCACCAAAACAAAAATAAAATATGTGAAAAGTGTCTATTTGCACATAAAATCAAAATGGTGATGGCTAAGGACTATCTGTCCCCAAATTGCATTTGATTTGACTATAATTAGAGTGAAAATTAGTCAATGTCCGGGTAATGATAATAACACTGATAAGCGGGTTCATCTCCTAGCCAGCTTAGAAGTAGAATTTCAGAGAAAAAGGAGCCCAGTTCCAGGAACCAGAAGTCCTGGTTCTTAGTTGTAGCAGAATTATGTGCTCTCTGGGTCACTCGGGTAAGCCTCTTTGCTTCTTAAGGCTTTATTTTAAATTTTTTTCATATTTTAAATGAAAGTGTTAGACTGGGTATTCTTCAAGGTCCCTTCCTGTGCTGACAAATATGTGAAATCAGCAACAGGATGGTATAGTGTAAACATTGCTGGTGCTGGCATCCAGAAATTTGGGTTTAAGTCTCATCTCTTCCACCTACTATCTGTGTGATAATAGGCAACACATTACATCTTTATGAACCACAGTCTTCTCGTCTATAAATAGGGATGATTTTATTTGCATGACTTCCCTCTCTGGGTTGTGAAGATAAGGATAAGGGACTAAACCTGCAATTTTATTAATACAGAAAACTTCCAGATGATGAAACTTCCTATATGAAGCTTCCTATTCTTGGGATTTGCTTAGAGAGCTGAGAGATGTGACTTGCCCAAGGTCACGCAGTCAGTGTGTGTCAGGTAAGACTTTGAACCCAGGTGTCCTTGTTTCTATGACATCTCTCTATTCACAACATCAGACTGACTTTCTTTTATGAGACTGCTGCTTTGAAAATTGTAAAGTGCTGTAGAATTGTGAGCTATTAATATTACCAAACAGGGCATTGAGTCCCCAGAAGGTATATGGTCAAACTGAAGCATGGCAATTTGCTCTATAAATGACCATATCAACACTAACCTGGTAATAATGGGTATTTTCATAATAATTAACCATTCTTGAAATTTGCTTATAATTTAAATTTGAGACCTCATTTCAAGAGCATGTAGTTACTGGTGAAATATTTCATCTAAACTACTTTCTAGACAGAAACATTCAATACTAATGGAACTGCATTGGGAGGATGTCACATCTTGTCATCATCTTGGACTGGGGGATGTTTCAAAAGGAGATGAAACTTCTACTCATTTTATCCCCTGGACTTAACCTTAGCCCATCTTACTCTTCACAAATCAAATGATTAGAAAACATTTAGTCCAAACTCCTCATTTTACACATGGAGAAACTGAGAGAGATGAAATGTTTGTCCAAGCACATAGAGGAAGTAATTCATAGAGAAATAATTTAAACTCAGGTCCTCTGACTCTACTTCAAGGTATTAGGTAGAAGACTGGGCCTTGGGTAAAGAAACCCAGATATTCAAGTCCCTAGTCTGATTTTAGTTTTCTGTCACTGAGAAGATCATAACCTCTGAATGCCCAAGGTATTCCCAAGACCATAAGTTATGGAGAAGTTTAGAATCTACTATGGTGAAGGGAGTTTTTATAGTGGAAGGTCTCCATTGATCAGAACACAGGTCTGAACCAAAAATAAACAATGAAATGAAATCCTGCATAGTACAGAAAGACTGCAGAATCATAAAAACGATAACTGCTTGGAAAGGACCACAAACAACAATTTCCTCCCTTCCTCCAACCAGCATCCCAACTCCTTTCTCTGGGCACCTATACATGACAGAGAATGACAGCTATAATCCTGCCCATGAGGATAATTTAGCCAATGAATGATTATCCTTCACTGGCAGCACATTAATGAATAACTGAACTAATTGTTCTTCTCTGTTTACAGACATCACCACTGGCCTGGGATTTAGTCATTAAATACATCTATGAGTACAAATAGAGAGGAAGATTTATCCCACTGACAACATACTCCACTTAAAAGCTGTGTGGCATGAAACAATACTTAATTTGCATTTGTTATATGACTTAAGTATATCTTAGAGGCAGTGTATCATATTGGATAAAGCACTAAACCTGGAGTCACATAGACTTGGAATAGAGTCTCAAACTTTACTAGCTGTGAGGTCTGAGATAATTCACCTATCCCTTCCGAGTCTCAGTTTTCTTATCTGTAAAATGGAAGGAATAATACCTGTGTTGTAGTTGTTCAGTTATTTCTGTTATATCTGACTTTTCATGACCCAGGTTGGGGTATTCTTGGCTAAGATACTGGAGAGGCTTGTCATTTCCTTCTCCAGATCATTTTACAGATGAGGAAACAGAGGCAAATAAGGTTAAATGACTTGCCTAGGGTCACATAGCTAATAAGTGTCTGAGGTCAGATTTAAACTCAGGGGCATGACTCTTCCTGACTTCAGACCCAGCACTCTACTGCACCACCTAGCAGCCCCTAATAATAACTGCAGTACCTGATATAATGTTTATAAAACCCTTAACAAACTACCTGACACATAGTAGTTACTCAGTCAATGCTTATTCTCTTCCCTTCCCCCTATCTCACAAAGTTATGAAGATCAAATGATATAGTATATGCAAAGTGCATATGCATATGCAAAACTTAAGGCATTTTATATATGTATATGAATATAATCTTTATTATTAGTTATAGTTTATGGTTTTATATCTTATAATAATAACATGATATTTATACAGTGCCTTGTGTTTAACAGAGCTCTTGGCATGCATTATCTCATTTGATATTGCCCACAATTTTGTGAGTTTGGTATTACAGGTATTTTTATGAGGCACAATGTTAGGTGGTAAATAGAGGGCCAGTCTCAAAGTAAGAAAGACATAGGTGAAATTTCCTCTGAAACATATTGTTTGTGTAGCCCTGAGTAGGTCCCTGGACCTTTCAGTGGCCCCACCCAGGCAACTCTCTAAGATTATAAATAGCACAGAACCCCCAAAATACAACAGGAGGGAATTCCCTTATTAGGGAATTTCCCACCCCAGTGAAATTACATGTTTTGTCCAGTTCCTGTAGTTGACATTGTCATTTATTTATGCTAACATTTACTTGGTATCTGATCTTTTTGGAAACTAAACTTTACTGGGATTGTTGGCTCTGGCATCAATTTCATAGGATAAATTACCTCCTGTCCAATTGTAAAGTATTTTCCTGTCTTTCTAAATACACAAAGTGAACTTCTTCAAGGCTCCATCCCTTTCAAGAATATTCTAAGAAGTTAATAGCAATGTTGATGGGAAGAATGGTGGGTTTAAGTTAGAGCATTTCCATATTAATTCTGGATTTGTCACAACCTGTGTGACTGTGGAAAGTGATTTAACCTCTCTAAGCCTCCATTTCTCATCTGCAAAATGGGTTGATATACCTGATGATTACTATGTTCCCTTGTTATTAACTGTTTTGTTTGCACAGGTCTTGTCATATTGCTTAAAGCATCATAACATACAAATTTCTTAGCTTGCATTTAAAGTCCTCCACAATATGGTTCCAACATAGTTTCAGATGTCACCTTTTTCTTCTTCAAGTGCTCTACAATTAAGCCAAACTGGCTGGCTTGCCTTTCTTTAAATTGGCATGCCATCTCCCTCCTCCTTGATCTTACAAAGGTTGGTCCCTATGCCTGGAATTTATTCTCTTCTCGCCCCCAACTTATCAGAAGACCTAACAGCCTTCATCAGCTCTGCCATTTCCTACATAAATGAAACATTTCCCAGTTGTTAGTCTTCTCTGCACTCTTCAGGTTTGTTATGTTCCACTTACCTGAGTGTCAGTTGTCTTGCCTTCTGCTTCTCCAAATAGTAGAAAAACTATTTCAGGTGAGGGACTTTTTGATTTGTAATCTACTACAATACTTCGCACACAGTAGATGCCTCAAAATTTATCATAATAGGATGGAGCTCCATCAAACAATTTCACATTTATGTTGCTTGGTACTCTTTCAAAATGAGTTTTTCATTGGTTTTGAATAAACTTGTAATAATATGTTTCTTTTTGAACATGGATGATTGACTCAATTTCAAAGAGACCACTTTTTGTTTTGGACCCTAAATTGACACTTGGGTGGACTAATTGTATGAAATTTGTGAAAAGATATGGCTAACAGGCAGCCTACTTCATGTTGCAGCCAAACCAGATTAATATATAATTAGGAAATATTTAATAAAATAAAGAAAAATACAATAGAACATAATTTTAGTATGTTGTTTTCTAAGTAAGGATATTTACAAAAGGTTTAGTTGCCCCCCTGCACTTTTTTTCAGTTTGATATCACTAGTCTATAAATGAACAAGCACGAATGGTTGTGATAAATCTTCGTCATTTTAAGGAATGCTCACATGAAGGAGATGATAGTTCTATCAAGTATTAAAACATTGAAGTATCACAATCCACTAGACTGTAAGCTCCTTGATGACACAGACTCTTTTTTTATCTATTGTATATCCTTAGCACAGTGTCTAACACATGGTAGGTAATGAAAAAATGTTGACTGACTGATTGGTTGGTGTATATATGTAGTAGGATAACTTAAAGAGCTCTGAAGTGGTATGGTAAAGTGGAGAGATTGCTGAGTCTGATATCCAAGGATTGATTATAGTCCTAGCTTTATCATTTATTATCTGTGTGCCCTTGCCAAGGAACTTTTGATCTCTGGTCACTTCATCTCCCTGGGTATCAGTGTCTCATCAATAAAATGAGGAGATTGGACTAGGATGATTTCTGAAGTCTTTTCTAACTTTATATCTATGATCCTGTGATCTCTAGGTACCTACATATTTACTTGTATGTTTCACCAGCATTCCCACTTGAACATATCTAATGTCAAGATAATTCTCATGCTTGACATTGCTATTTCTCTCCTTTCCAAGTTTGGGACCTTGTGGTTATGTTTTCTTTTTCCATTTTCCTCTCCTTACATATCCAATTGGTGACTGAGTTCTATTGATTCTTCTCTGCATGATGTATAACAACTTTCCCCTCTTCTCCATGTCCACTGCCACCACCTATCATAGGTCTTCCTTATCATCTACTAAGATTTTTTTAATAACCTCCTAATAGGGGCACCACAATTCCTTTATCTGATTTATCTTTCGTGCCAGTGACAAAGTAATTTTTCTCACATATAGATCTAGTCATATCACTTTTCTACTTAAAATTCTTCTAAAATATCCCAACTAAGTAAAGTTGAAACCTTATGATCCCCTGTGGTCAAGAAGCATCCTCCAAAAGAAGGGAGAAACTCACCCAGCATCATGTCATATGATAGACTGGCATCTCAAGGACATTCATCTCTTGTCACCTCACCTTTTCAGTTTTTTCTCCTATATTGCCATCCACAGACTCTATGCTTGTAGTCAAATTAGACTTCCTTAGGCACCTTTAATAGTGCACTCTCATGCCTTTTCCTCCTATACCTGGAAGTCCTTTTTCCTACTTGTCTGTTAGAATCTATCTCATATCTCACAGCCTCCAAAAAATCTTTCCTTACTAGTCTAGTCAATAAAAAGCCTCATATGTCATAAAGAACTTTGTTTTCAGAAGCCTCTGATGGATTTATATTATTTATTGTGCCCACTTACCCTTTACTCCCATTAGAATAAGTCCCATGAATTAATGAACTCAGTCTCTTAGTACCTAGTACAATTGCACAGAGCAAGTACTTAATAAATTGTGTGTGTATGTGTGTGTATGTGTGTGTGTGTATGTGTGTGTATGTCTGTGTGTGTAGAAGGGGTGATTTATGGTTGCAAGTCTTAGGATACTTCAGTCACTACAGAATTGAAGTTGATTATTACCCAAAAGGCATTGGAAAGGGATAAGGCAATTGTGAAGGGCCAGTAAGTTGTGATAAACTAGTAGATAGATGTTTTTTGTCTATCATTTTTAAAGAGGACAATGACATCACAGGTGATGTCTTGACCCATGGGTGAATTGAATTTAAGTGAGACAGAGTCGGACAAAGTTGTCAGTCTCCCTTTTTCAGAGTCATCAAAGTCCAGTGGCAAGACAAAAGTCAAGGCAACTGCCAATGGCACAGGATGCAGTGGGGCATCTTCTATGTCTCTGAGTGGTCTACTGCGCCTGCGTCAGTCACCTTCATGGCTTGGAAACAAATTTCATCTGCCTATTCTACCAGGGGAAGCTTTCACATGCTTGGGGTAGATAACCCCTCCTCTGTAAAACAAGTAGATAGATACAAGTGGTACAAAGGATCTCATAAGAAGTGTGTCCCTGGTGGGGAAAAGAAAATCATCTTGTGACGCCAATAGAGAGCCCTTCTTGTTCATAGGCATGCACAAAATATTAAGAGAACTTGAGGAATTCTTTCCATTGCCTTGAGTGGAACTACTCTGTTGAACTTTTGGGAAGAAATGCTCCAGGGGTGGTTAGGTGGCACAATGAGTAGAGCCTGGCCCTGGAGTCAGAAGGACCTGAGTTTGGATCCGGCCTCAGACACTTAACACACACAAACAAAAACCTAGCTATGTGACCTTGGGCAAGTTACTTAAGCCCAATTGCCCTCCAAAAAGCAAAAAAAAAAAAAGAAATACTCCAGAGTTGCCCATGTTGGGAAGGCATAAATGGGTTGCAATATGCCTCCATCCTTGCAGGAAAAGACTAATATGGATGAAATCAGAGATCTCCTGGAACACTGGAGTGTGTGTGTGTATGGATATAGTGGTATAATTGAAAGTGCACTAAATTTCATGTCAGGAGACCTTGGTTCTAGCCCTGATTCTGCCATCTTCTACTTTTATGACCTTGGGCAAGTCTCAAGCTCTCTGGGCATCGATTTCCTCATCTGCATAATGAGGTAGTTGGAGTAAATGATTACCATGGTGCCTTCCAGCTCTAACACTCTATTACTATATGCTCCATAAACTTATATGTAAAATCTGCCCATAAGAATCCCTACCCCACCCCCACCTCCTGAAACAAGAACTCAGAATGTGGGTCAATTAATTGTCTCTGTCTGGTTGAACTGTGTGAAATCACTAGGGTATGTGGTACAAAGGAGTACACATCTATAATTTTTTATTTATAAAGAATACATGTTTCTCAAATTTCCTTTGTGCATCACACTAGTGCAGATTCCCTATGGGTAAAATATGCTATCTAAATGAAAGCCATTACCAGAATACTCTTTGTTCTTCAGGAAAAGCTTATTTATGTACCGAAACTCAATATTCCATCTTCCTTATCAGCTGCTGGCGTGGGATTTTAAATTTAAATTACCTTGGAATCTAAATGTTTATATTTGTCAAGCTGAGAAGAATAAGTTGTTAAAACAGTATACGGGTGGGCTGGCTAGGAGATGACATCAGCTTTGTATTTGTATGTGGTCTTGGGGTAGGATTAATGTAGTTACATTTAGGATGAGTGAAGGCCCCTGGATTTTGCTTGCTCAGTAGGTTATGGTTTTGATAGAGAATTGGATTGTCTTTAAAAAGTGCCCAGAATCAAAGTTCTGATTTCATTCTGCAGGATTTAATATGCACAGTAAACAACAAAGATTGGGGACACAATTGCATTCCTTTCAATTTATTTAAAACCCCAGCAGACAGGATTTGCTGTAACCAACTTTTACTTGAACATAAATAAATTGAATATGCCATGTTCTGGGTTTGAGGAAGTCAGACTCTCTCTACCTTGGGCTCTATCAGATGTCTTTGCAAGGTCAATAAAAAACCCTGTACCCAATTCATTTGCAAGCCTCAGGAAATAGAATATCACTTAAAATGTGCAGCATTACAGCAATTGGGCAAGGATTTCTGGGAGAGGTCATCTCTACAGGGATTAGATCATGCACACCAAGGAAATTCTCCCTAGATTGGATTTACGATTACATCAGAAAATGCAATTTTAGATGGCTACTCCAGGATGGCATATATTTCTCCCAAATGTATAATGCAACATGGGAAGAAAGGTTTGTTTGAAATTCAGCAGGTATCACTTGACTTGGAAATGTCATCTGAATTAGTCAATGGTAGGCAATATAACTGTGTGTTGTACAGTAAAGGAGGGACATCATAAACTATATCAGGAGCTATTATCCTTCATGGAGTAAATTCAGAATTCTGAAGGAGGGAATGTTGCAATGCCTAGACTGCTGTTTATTGTACAAAAGCAATCAAATCTATTCCTTAGGGGAGTCATAGGATTTAGAGATAAAAGGGGCTTTAGAGATTATCGAGTCCAGGTTCTCAAAGTGGTCTTTAGGCCTCTGGGAGTCCCACAAGGTTAAAACTATTTTCAAAATAACAATAAGACATAATCTACTTATTAAAATACTCCTCCTTTTTCCAAATATGCATGTCTGTGTAAGGACAGATTTTTTTCACATACTTCAATCAAAATAACATATTCCAACAGATTGAATACACAAGCAGATGTGAAAATATAGCTATGTTCCATTAAGTCAGATATTAAAACAATTTGCAAAAAACTATGAAATACCACCATCTTCACTAATATTTTTTTTGAAAATTAAATTATTTTTCACAAAAATAATTTGTGTTAACATTTACTGGGTTTGTTATTATCCTAAATAAATGGATAGGTAAATGTTAAATTTCTTAACTTTTCATTTGGCAAATATTGATTATATCCAGAAGCATGCTAGAGCCAGCTTGTACCAGCTCTAGCCAGTTGTTAAATTTTCAGTCTCAGGATTCTCAGAACATTTTTTTGTATTCTGTAATATTATTGTTACAATTGGATAAGGGTATATGAAGAAGGTACCATTATTCTTATTGACAGATGAGGAAAACTAAAACTCAGGGATGGGAAAAGTTTAGGGGCCTGGTGAGTTTTTGCAACTCAGGTATCTCAGTAAGAACCTAATCCCTTGAAGGTTTTTGAGTTTAAATCAATAGAAGGTAATCTCCTTGAAGTGAGGACACTTTCCCTTCTGACTTTGTATCTCAAGAGCCTAGCATAGGACCTGGGGCTGGTAGGCACTTCAAAGAAGCCTATTGATTGATTGACAATCTGCTCAGCACAAAAGACTCAGAAAGTAACCTCCATCTAGTTGCCTCAGCAAAATGCCTTAATCAGAAATGTGGAACAAGAGATTCTTTTGGCTAATTGCTCCTTGCACATGGACATGAGCATCTGTATCCCCCCTACATCCTCCAAGACACACCATGGACCCACTCTCCATCTTACCACTTGCCATAAATCCATCAATGCCCATTTATTAAGAGCTATCTGTGTGCCATGCACTGGTATCTTGCCAGTGCTTAGCACTGTTGCTGCACAGAGTTGACACTTGATGAATGATTGTTTATTTGACTTGACCTATACACCTGGTAACCCATATTTCCTTAACCTTATATCCTCCATCCATCTTTGCATTGGCTGATCAAATCATCTGAAATGCTCTACTTGTTGACATGCTGTCTTCCTCTTGTAATCATCATTCAACAGGGCCTCTCAGCTAGGCCTCTGGAAAAAAAAAAGGAATAATGTGTACATGTGAAGACAGTTTCCTAGACCTCCACTCTGACTCCTAGGGGATATTTTAGAGCAGGGGTAGGGAACCTGTGACTTCAAGACCACATATGATCCTCTAGGTCTACAAATTTGGCCCTTTAATGTTTTTCTTTTTAAATTTTGATTTCCAAATTCTTTCCAGACAAAGTAACTGAGGCTTCAAGATGTGGATTGACTTGCTAAAAGTGATGTAACAAGGGTGAACCAAAGGCAGGGCTAAATTTTTTAGAATTCCTGACTCTCTGCCTACTGTCCTTCTATTAGACAATATAGGTACTCATATCTTCATAATTTTAAGAAAAGGAGCATTTTTTAGTATTGGGAAGTAGTTATACTAATAACTGATATTTACATAGAGTTTTGAAGTTTGCAAAATACTTTACATACATTAACTCATTTTAACCTCACAATGATTCTATGAGGTAGATATTTAGGGGAGAGAAGGGAAGAAGGAAGACTTATTTCATCCAGGGAAGGAACTCTCCATTAATGTGGTTCATATCTCATATATTATTTTTAATCTTAAAGAGTTGCCTAGGACATTGAAAGGTTAAGTGATGTGTTCATGGTCACACAATCAGTATGTCAGAACAGGGCTTAAACCTAGGTCTTCTTGATTAAGGCCAGACAGTCTTGCTTCCTTTATAGTATCTAACTTCTCACAAAGTAGACACTACAGGTATCATCTCTCTTTTATTTTTTTCTTTTACAGGAAAATGAGGCTCAGAGTGGTTTCAGAATTTGCCTGCAGTCTCACAGTAGTGTCAGATCCAAGTCCAAATAAAGGGACCACAAATGGGTCAAGTTCATCTCAAGCATTTCACTTTCTTTTTTTTTATTAATTTGTTTGTTTATTTTTAGTTTACAGGATTCAATTCCATAGTTCCTTGAGTTTCAAATTTCCCTTCCCTCCCTCCTCCCACCCCCCACGATGGCATATAGTCCAGTATAGGATCTGCAAATACTTTCACATTAGACATTAGACAGGTTACAAAAGTGGATTGTACTAGATGGGATGAAAAATGGTAAAGAGGAAATAAAACCAAACAATGAAAAGAAAAAGATCAAGTAGTTTGCTTCCATCAGGATTCAGACTCAGTTCTTTCTAGTTCTTTCTCTGGATGTAGACATCTCTTTCCTTCTTTTGGGATTGACTTATATCACTGCATTGCTGAGAAAAGTCCAGTCTGTCATAGTTGGTCATCAGACATATGTTGTGTCTGTGATTGTATACAAATTTCTCCTGGCTCTACTCTTCTCACTCAGCATCAGTGTGTATAAGCCTCTCCAGGTAAATATGAAGTCCATCTGCTCCTCGTTTCTTATAGCACAACGGTATTCTATTACATGCATATACCACAACTTGTTTAGCCATTCCCCAATTGATGGGTACCCCTTTAATTTCCAGTTCTTTGTAACCACGAAAAGAGCAAGCATTTCACTTTCTAAAACTAAGTGGGTACCCAGCTCAAAAGAAAACTGTCTCTTAGCCCTCATGTCCTTTATTGCCAACTATACAGAAAAACTGTAAGCCCAAACCAAACCTGCTTGATGAGCCAATATAAATCACAGTGAGGAACAAAAAAGAAAGTAGGAGAAAGAGAAAAAAATATTTGAACACAAGGGAAATGGGTTGGAAGTGAGGGGAGAAATGACAATAACTGGGATGTGTAAAGCACTTTAATGCCAAAGAATACATGGGAATGCATCTATATTGGGTTAGATTCACACCCTCCCTCTTTGTTTGAGAATCTCTCCACAGAACTGAAACAAGTTAGACAACAATGAGGAAATGAAGAATAAAAGGGAAAATGAGACATTGTGAGAAATTCTGACCAACATTTGTGATGCAGAATGATTGGGCTGCTAATCTCTGCCTTGTATATTTCACTGAAACCCAGTTTTAGCAACTATCCAGGAGGTTGGAAATCAGATGACATTAGAAGCTAATTTCTATTGATATTCAAAAGATTGAGATCCTTCCCCAGAAAGGGGGGGGGGGGCAGGGAACTAGTCTAAAAGCCAACTTCTCCTGGATTCAGATAAAATACACATTAGGGTTAATAATACATTCCAGCTTATTGCATACCTTGGATGCAGCTTATTGCATACCTTGGATGCAGCTAAAAGTCTGTAAGAATGCAGGGTTAGAAAGAAGATATGTCAATGCTGCTTTTAGCTGAAATATGATGTCTAGGCCTTTTTTCATTATAGTTTTCAGGTATCCCAATTAATTTTAAATTATCTCTCCTCAATCTATTTTTCAAGTCAGTTGTTTTTTTTTTCCTGAGGAAGTATTTTACATTTTCTTTTATTCTCCCCATTATTTTGACGTATTTTTATTGTTTCTTGAAATCATGGTGTTATTAGCTTCCATCTGTCCAATTCTAATTTTTAAGGATTTTTAGTAACTTTTGTATCTCTTTTTCTATTTGACAAATTCTTTTTTTAAGGAGTTATTTTCATCAACTCATTTTGTTTTATAAGGTGCTATTTTCTTTAGTATTTTTCCTCTTTTACCAAGGTATTACTTTTCTTTTTATAATTTTCTTACTTTGTTCTCATTTCTTTTTTTTTTTTTTCAATTTTTCCTCTACCACTCTTGGTTGGTTTTTAAAAATCTTTTTTATCTCTTTTGTTGTTTATTTAGCTCTTCCAGGAGGTCTTTTTGGGGCCTGTGTTCAATTTGCATTTCTCTTTGAGGCTTTGCTTTTTGATGTTTTGACATTATTGTCTTCTAAATTTACATCTTGATCTTCCCTGTCACCATAGTAGTAGCCTTTTATTGTCAGGTTTTTGTTTTGTTGTTGTTGTTTGCTCATTTTTCCTAGTTTTTTTGTTTTGTTTTGTTTTTAACTTTTAACTTTATGTTTAAGTTGGGCTCTGCTCACCTGGGGTTGGTGGGGTGCTGCTTCAAGCTTCAGGTTTTTATACACTTATATTTTCATAGCTACTTCTGGGAATATGTAAGTTTTTGGTTCCTTCAAGGTGGTATGATCCAGAGAGAGTTGTGGTCACTGCTCTCCCGGTCTGCTCTTTGGTTCTTTTTACAGGCAGAATCCCTGCTACCTTGAAGCTACAGTCGATATCAATCCTTTCTGCTCTAGAACTCCTTCCAGGGCTCCTGTTCCCTTACAACTACATGAATTCTTCTTTGTTGTGGAAATGTGAACTGGAATTACATATGGGATATGGAGCTGCCAAACAGTATCTCATCCTGTGCCCAGTGTGCCTATCCACAGATCCTGTATAATCCCTTTCTGACTAGCTGTCCAATACCCTTCTTGTCTCCTGGCTGAGAACTTCCAAAGTTGCTGCTACACACAGCTGGTGTTGTAGCCCCTTGCAGTCAGGGCCAGCACCCACCCCTTTGTCATAGACCTCTCATTCCAACCTCCTAAGTTGTCTTTGGCTGGAAAAATATTTCACCCCCACCTTTTGCTGCCTGTGTCACTTTTAAAGTTGTTTGGAGGGGAATGCCGGAAGAGTTGGGCTCTATTGCTTCTCTACTTTGCTATCTTGGCTCTGCCCCTCAGGAGCTTACATTCTAATGAAGGAGACAATGTGTAAATTATTAGGTACAAGGAAGATTTAGGCAAAAGAGGTGGGAGGAAATCTCCAAGGGGAAGGCCGACTGCAGAAGGTAGGATTTGAGCTGAGACTTAAAGGCAGGAAAACTAGGGTTATTAGATGGGGAGGGAGAGTATTTCAGACATGGGGAACAACGAGTGAAAAAACAAAGATGTAAGATAGAGTCTGTATGTGAGGAATAGTAAGGAAAATAAACTTGCATCATAGAATGTGTGGAGGAAAGTACAGCAAAAGAAGAGTGGAATAGTAGGAAGGAACTGAGTTGTAAGTGCCAAGGGTCTTTCTAGTTGATCCAGAGGTGATAGGGAGCCAATGGAATTCACTAAATAGGGGGGGTGATATGGTTAGACCTACACTTTAGGAAAGTCATTTAGGCAGCTGAGTAAAGGATGGATTAGAGTGAGGAGAAATTTAGGGAGACCAAACAGGAGACTATTGAAATGGTTTAGTAGAGAGAGCATAAGGAATTGATCTAGGGTACAAGCTGTATGAACGGAGAGAAAGAGGCATGTATTCTTCCCTCCTTCCTTCCTCAGAAAATTGTACTTTGGAACAAAGGAGAAAAAGAGATAGAAACAGAGACACAGACAGAAGTTCAGCAAAATTAACCAACATAGCAACTGAGTCTCTCTCTCTTTCCATATAGATAGATATTTCCATATAGATAGAGTATGTGTGTGTATGCACAAATATATGTATTTGTATATATATATATATATATGGATGGATGGATGTGTGTATATGTGTGTGGTGTGGATCTGTGCCCACACAGACCCACACCACACACACACACACACACACACACATATATATATATATATATATATATATATATATATATATTTCTATGTGCATTATTCCTCAGCTTGTAAAGAAGAGTGAGAAGGTAATTTTGTCCTCTTTTCTTCAAGGCGAAGCTTAAACATTACATTTACCAATATTCTGTTTTGCTTGCCTCCTGATGCTTTCTCCTATGGGGCAAAGTTACATAACCTCTCTGACATTTGGTTTTCTCACTTTTAAAACAGGGGTAAGAATGCATATGGTACTTACATGATCGGTTTATTGTGAGGTTCTTGTGAGATAAAGTAAGTAAAGTACTTTGCTTTGTCAGTAGAGATACATACTATTAGTTATTATTGCCACTAATTATTATATCATTATATATGTATGATTTCTTTCTCTACTGAATTCCCATATCATTTGTTGTCTATAGAAACCATTTAACACTTATATTCAGACATCGTTCAAACTGGAACAGACCTTTGAAAATATGTACTTCTGGGACTAAAGAATCTCATTATTAGAAGGCATCTCAGAGGTCCAACTCATACTTGAACAAAATTTTCTTCCAGAAGATTACTCATAATTGACCAAATAGCCTTTGGTTGAATAATTCCATCAGAAAGCAACTTATTCCACAATATTTGGAAGTTTTCTTTTCTTTCACCAAGTCTCTTTCCAATGCCCATTCATTGCTCTTAGTTCTTTCTTCTAGAGACAAATAGAGCAAGCACCTCATCCCCTTTTTACATGACAGTTCTATGAAAAATTTCAATACATCTACAAAGGTTGTCTTAGGACTCTTCACTCACAAAATATCCAAAATTTCTTAACTGATCCTCATATAATATAGTCTGAAGACCCATTAGTTGCCCTCTTCTGATGACTCTCCAACTCATCAGTGACAAATTATAAGTAATTTAAGACATTGTACAGAGTGTCCCATGTCTTAGTGTAGTTTTAAACTATTAAAGGAAAAAACTCTAAGACTTATAAAAACTTTAAGGCTCTTGATAACTAAGACTTTTGGGATACCCTGTTTTAATTGTAGTCAATACCTCCTCTCAAATTGATCTGGGTTCCTATACTCTCACTCTTGAATTTTTTTTAATGTGAAAGAATTATTTATATATACACTGTAAAATGTCATAAACTTATCACAATCTTTACCCCCTACCTGGAATTTTCTCAAGAAAAAGATTCCAGATATAGCTTAGATGTAGTTTGTGTTTTGTTTTCCACTGAGATTTCTGACCTGACTCTCGGTGACCCAAAAGAAAACACATTCACATTATGATTTTAAATACATTTACTACATGCAATAGAAAGATAATAAAACATAGTCTTGAGACACCCAAGGGGCTACTCAAGACTCAGTTAGAAGGGTCAGGCATCTCAATGTTCAGCATCACTCATGTTTCCTTAATGACTGAGATCACACATTCATTCCCCACAAGGGAACTTCTGAAGCTGTTGGCAGAGGAGAGCTATCATTCATTTCTCTCCAGTCCCATAGAGTGGTGGAAATATATTGTCTCAACATGACATTTCAGCTTCTCTTTTGTCTGGCTCTGGAATCTTGCAGGTCTCATTCCAGCATCCTAGAAGGATGAAAACTCTGACTCCCAGATGCATGAGAAATAAGAAGCCTTCTTTTAGGCAACATGACCAACATCTAGTGGTGTTTGTCTTTTGGTTGTCTGGACATTTATAGTGATCTAATATGACTCTGGCATGTTACCTTCCAACAGTCCAAAATATCTTTTTAAAGAGCTCTTATTGATCAGCATGGCAATTGTCTGGTATTCCCATTAGTTTCAGTTCTGTACTATCCCTCAAAATACTCATATATGGTCAGAAAATAGAGGTATATGCTGAAAAAAATCTATGCTTCGCTTTTTAAAAAATATTTTGTTTTCTTTTACTTTTTCAGTTATTAAGCATTTATTGTCTTCTTCTGCCACCAACACCTTCCCCCACATCTGAAAAAAAAAAGCAAAATCCTTGAAACACACACACACATGCACACACACACATTCAAATAAAACATATCCCCAAAGAAATCTATCCTTTTTGCAGGAGTTATATTCACAAGACATCATTTTAATAATATATTTTATCAGAAATTGTGGGCAAGTCAGTGGCCCATTGTTTGCTGATTCATGATTGTTCCCTATATGCCTACAGTTCTCTGTGCCTTGACAACATCCCCTTAAATAGCTACCAATCTATTTTAAACTAAGTGAAACATTTCTTCCTCCAGGAAAATTTCACAGATTCACTTCTTCAGCAATGACTTTTCCTCCACTCCAGCTTGTGCATATTACCCCTCAAATCACATAAAATTTGTGCCATTTTTATGGACTCATATGTTAGTTTATATAGTAATTTATATATATATATATATATGTCCTAAGTGGTCAACCCCCATTAAATGAGGAGCTTCCTGAGGCAGAAACAAGTATATTATCTAAATACATGTATCTTTCCTAGTACCTAACAGTGCCCTGCACAGAGGAGATGTTTAAAACTTCTTAGTTTAATTGTCCAAATTCCACCCTTTCTCCTTTTATAAAAACTGAAAAATTGGTAATTGTTCTTCAGTAATCTTCTCCACAGTCTTTCAAAATTTATTGAAGGCAGCTTAATAATTACATCCACCCAGTAACTTGGTAAGTACAGCTTGTGTGGGCCTAGTGGCATGAACTCATCAAGATCAGCTAGTTTCTCTCTTACCACCCTCCCACCCACTTCCTTTGTATTAAACTGCCCATTAACCATTTCACTTTATCTTTTGCATTCTGAAGAGAAAGGCAGAGAAAATGAAAGTGAAATAAAAATCAACCCTTCTGCCTTTTTGCTTTCTCATCTGGTATCATCTTCACGTTCTCCTATTTCTTCTTTGATTCTTCTCTTGCCTCTAATATATTTAAAAAGGATCTACCTGTAGCCCAAACTCCTCACTTTAGAGATAATGTAAGTGAGATTCAAAGAGAAGAAGCAGCTAATTAGTGGCAGGACTAGGCCTTGTACCCAGCCAATTTCAGTGCTTTCTATTGTATTTCCACTGCTTTTCCTTTCTTTTGATCATATATATAACTTTTCTTTTCAGTGCTAACACAGACTCTCATTGGAAGAAATTATGTATTGTACTTCCTTGTATCTTTGTATCCCCCACTACATCGTGCATAAGATCTCACACATAATAAGGGCTTACTTATATTAACCACCAAATATGTCTTCCCATCTCTCCTTTCCCTCTATGTAGTCTCTCATATAGCTTGAACACCAGTCTTCTTTGTTCATAGATCTGGTTATGTGCACCTGGTCAAAAATATTCAATGGCTTCTTATTGTATACTATGTAAAGTTCAAATTATTTTTACCAGGCATTTGAGGTCCTCCACAATCCAATGCCAACTTCCTTTGCAAGTCTTATATCACATTACTTCACTCTTCATACATATTCTGTACTATAGTTAAATCATACCAACTTGTTTTCCTGAGGAAAGTCTTTTTCTATCTTGGAACTATTGTTCTTGATGCTCTCTAAGGCTATAATATTTTCTCTCTCCCTTTTCAATTCAAAAGGCAGCTGCTCTATGAACTTTTCCCTTATCCTCCCAGTCAAAAATAATCTTTGGTTGCTCTATTTTACCTCACTAAACACAGTTTTGCTTCTATATTTCAACAACTTCTTAGTATATAACTTAAGAGCACATTCCTCTTCCCCATTTGCAGGGAAATCCCCCAAGAAGAAGCTACCATAAGTTCAATGAACTCTGTAAGTCCATACCTACTCTAAAGCTCTTGAGCCCACAAGAATATGTTTACCTTGAATATGTTCAGTTGTTTTTCAGTGATATCTGACTCTCCCTAACCCCATTTAGGGTTTTCATAGCAAATATATTGGAGTGATTTGCCATCTTCTTCTCCAGTTTATTTTATAGGGGAAACTAAGGCAAACAAGGTTAAGTCACTCACCCAGGGTCACACAGCTGGTAAATGTCTGAGAACAGATATGAATTCAGGAAGAGGAGTATTCCTGACTCCTGGACCAACACTCTATCCACTGTGCCACCTAGATGCCCTTTTACCTTTAATAGATAGAAATACAATTACTTCAAAGCAAAGGCATTACTGAAATAATATACAAAGAATATTAAAAATATTTTCCACATAAATCTGGAGAACACTCTTATAAATATACCTACTAATTGTGGGAAGAATGATCAAACATAGGACACAATTGTAGAAAATTGTAAAGGTAGGGAGTATATCTAACTCAAGTACATATATGGAGGGGCACATACAGATGGAGAGGCAAATTCATCTCTCTACTGCATCAGGGAGGCTGATGTCTCCTGGGAATGTCATCACACTGCTCTTGCCACCTTTTCTCCTTTAACCTTCACCAGGATTATAGGCTATTGAGATGTGTGATCTTTACCAAACACATCTCTAACAGTAGCATTCCCACTAATCCTAGGGTCCTTAGTGGCTGCCATTGGATAAACAGTTGTAGATTATTATTATTTTTTTGCTTTTTGGAGGGCAATTGGGGTTAAGTGACTTGCCCAAGGTCACATGGCTAGTTTTTGTGATAAGTGTCTGAGGCCGGATTTGAACTCAGGTCCTCCTGACTCCAGGGCCGGTGCTCTCTTCACTGTGCCACCTAGCCGCCCTGTAGATCTTTTTTCCTTCTTCTAACATTTGGTTTCAACTGGAGTTCTTAAGTAGAGGTCTCTCTTCTCAATGCCTAAGGATTTCACTTTTAACTGGCCTTATCCTACTTCTCTATCGAATAATTCTAGTGGGGTGAGGAAGGTACTAGTAGGGAACCTTTCTAGCTTTTTATTCTTCAAGGAGAAGCCAGGATCTTCCTTTCAAAGTCTTTGCTAGAGCTGATTTCTCATATCATACAGGAGATTCTTTGTCCTGAGCACCAGGGTCTCTAGAAGATAGATTAGGATTGTACCTAGCTAAATAATGCTCTCAGACTCAAGTTTATCTTTTGAGAGGACCTTCTCTATACCTTCCTATTTGTCTCTGATGGCTAGACTATACCAAATCAGACTCTGTAAGATCTTGTGACTGCTCTTCTAATAAACTGCCCAGGTTCTGGAGGTTTGCACCCCATTCTCCCAATTCCAAAACTCCTTCCGCTTTTCCCTCAAGCTCAGGAAAGCAGTAATTGTGATGGTTTGAGAGTGGAGAGGCATAGAAACAAAGCCAAGCTCTAGGATCAGAGTAATGATGTCTCTCCGTCCCTATCACATTTCTTCCTTTGTTTGCACGTGTGGCTAGCACAACATAATGGCTTTTCAAGCTTTCAGTTTTTTTAATCAAACGTTATTTTCTACTCTATTCATCTGTTTCTTTGCCTTAGTAGAAACAAAGAAAAAACTGTTGGATTTGGACCCAGATGACCTATGGGCAGATCCCAGTTTTACTATTCACACAGGGACGAACTACTCGAGTTGTTTAAAACATATAATCTCTTTAGGATTCAGATAATTCATCTGTAAAATGAAAGAATTGGATTAAATAACCTTTACATTTTCTTCCAGTTCTAAAATTGATAATCTGTGATCATCATCTCAGGTTATAAATTCCATAAAAACAGATATTGTGTCCTCTTTAAACCTTCTCTCCTGCCAGTGCCTAGAATATTGTACTGCACACAGCAGGTGTCTAATATATGACAGTTTGACTAAATTTAAGTCATATAATATCAGACTTTAATAAATATGCATTTTATTATTTGCTTCAAGAAGTAAACATTTTCTTAAGTGCTTAAGTGTCCAGTGTTAGGAATAGAGGGAAATTGAAAAATGAATTGAGGTCACCATATGTAAAACCAATCATAAGCAGCTCTCATGAGGACTACTGTTGTGAATAACTTTAAGAATCTAATAGCATAGTAGAGTGAACTCTTTATTTCTTCAGCAATAAACTAAAGTAAAATATTCAAGAAACTAAAGCACAATATTCACAACAATATAACATAACAATTTATTACTAAGGTGACTGCATAGTCTAAAACAAAACATATCATTCAATAAGTCACAATCTCCTCAATCAATATAGAGTGCCCAACTCAAACCATTTTTCATCTTGACTCCAGGCTGGCTTCCAATCATCCTTAAGCCAATCATCCTTAAGGAGTAGCAGAAAGTGCATATACCATCCACCCCTAGGTCACAGTAAGTTACAATATCATCAGTCAGCACTGAATATCCAAGTAAAGTCTTCTTTCATCTTAACTCGAGGCTGACTTCCCATGGCTTCTCTTCCATGCCCCCAGCTTTTGCCTGGATTCACCTTACTGTTGCCTGGATTCACAGGTAGGTAGCTCTACCAGCTCTTGCCTGGATTCACACAGAGGTAACTCTCTGCTCTGGTTCTATATTGCAGGTCATGGGCACTACTCCACTCCAAGCTCCTCACAATTTCTGTTTCTAGGAAAACAAAGCTCAACAGGGATACAACAATATTTGCACACATTACTGACACTATCATCTCAATTCATTTTCTGTCTGAGAAACCAATACAGAACAACAGACAGGACTTCTGTCTGAGAAATCAATACAGAGTGCAAACATCACAAATATTTTCTCTCTTAGTTCTGCTTTGATCCAGCTGGCACTTAAGCT
Source organism: Gymnobelideus leadbeateri (assembly GCA_011680675.1). Lineage (NCBI taxonomy): Eukaryota > Metazoa > Chordata > Mammalia > Diprotodontia > Petauridae > Gymnobelideus > Gymnobelideus leadbeateri. Next base: position 76,241 of record WOXC01010907.1, read on the forward strand.
TTTATCTGCTCTGCTACTTCCTGTTCTGCTCTTTTGGTAAACTTCTCCCACTGAGGGCTCCACGCAATGATGTTAGGCTATTAAGGGCAGGGAAGGTTTCCAAATTCCCTTAGGCCTATTAAGGGCAGCACAATGTATACTGTTTCCAGCAAAGACCTGACACAATCAAAGGTGAGGCTTAAAGGCACTTGAATAGCTGAAATAAGCAGCAAAGAACTACTTCACTTGCAATTATACCATCTCTGCTTTAAAGAGCTTATAGATTAATAAAACATCTATAAGCAAACCTCCACTACAAAGTTTAGGAAATGGACTCTGAGTGCATCAGTACAGAGAACTTCTAGGTGAGGAAGCCACCTAGACCAATACAGGTTGACATATTTTTTTTTGGAGGGGGAAGGCAAGGCAATTGGGGTTAAGTGACTTGCCTAGGGCCATACAACTAGTAAGTGTCAAGTATTTGAGGCTACATTTGAATTAAGCTCCACCTGATACCAGGGCCAGTACTCTGTGCCACCTAAATGCCCCAGCTATTTTTTAATAAAATAGGTACCATTTACATTGCATTTTAAAGTTTATAAAATACTTTACAAATGTCCCATTTTGTCCTCACAACCCTGGGAGTTACATCCTTCTACTATTCACATTTTATAGATAAGGAAACTGAATCTGAGAGGGGTAAAGTGACTTACCCAGAGTCACATAGCTAATTAGTGTTTGATGCTGGATTTGAACTTAGGTCTTCCTGATTCCAGACTCAGACTTCTATTCACTGTATTAACTAGTTTATAGTCTTAGAGAATTATGTAGACTACTAAGAGGTTAAATGACTTGCCTAGAGTAATTCAGTCAGTATATATCAGAAGCAGAACTTGATAACTTTCTATCCATTACTCTATGCCTACCTTTCAGATGCAAAAAAGGGGCTTAATGAATGTTTATTGAATTAAAGGTATAATTACCAGAATGTCCATAGTTCTTGCATTTTAAAGAACTTATACACGTTTATCCATATTATGCTCTATTTCCTCAATAGTCCTTCCCTAGATGGGAATACGTTTGTCAGCTACTCTCCAGTGATGAGAAAAATGAAATATAAGAGGCAATAGTGAGAATTACTGAATAGCTCATACCAAAACTTGTCTCATGATCTCCATAACTAATTACTTCCTTGAAAACTGGTTACTATAATTTGTACAGAAAACCTACAAGAACCTGGAAAGAGAAGCTCTTAATGATCCAGTAACAGGGATAATTTGAGGTCAAGGAATGATGGAGAATAAGATCAAAAGTGTTTATTATGCTTTCAAATCCTGCCTCCAGGAAATCTTTGTTCCAAATGAATTTGGACATGGCGTAAAAATGCAAGGGTGAGAATAGGAAGGGAAATATGTAGGCTATTCTGAAGTATTTTATGTACTTATTTATTTTGCTTTTTGGCGGTCAATTGGGGTTAAGTGACTTACCCAAGGTCATATGGCTAGTTTTTGTGTTAAGTGTCTGAGGCTGGATTTGAACTCAGGTCCTCCTGACTTCAGGGCCAGTGCTCTATTCACTGCTCCACCTAGCTGCCCCAGTTCTGAAGTATTAAAAGATTACTTATTGCATCCCCAAGAAAAAGGGAGAGAGGGACTTTGTACATGTCATACTCTGAAACTGTCTCATCTTCCAATACTCCCAATAACTTCGTGTGTGTGTGTGTGTGTGTGTGTGTGTGTGTGTGTTTATGTACACCCCCTAGGAAATACCCTTCTTTCATCAGAACACAAAATCCATGCAAAAGTGTCAATACTTCTCGCATTCCAGAATATGTACTGAAATATGAAATTGGACAACAATAACTTGGTCTTTATTTTAGACTGATTATTTTTAAGCTCTGGTGGTTTTCATGAAATTATCTAGAGTCATTTTGTGTTGACTCCTATTTATGGTTCCTCAATAACCTCCTATGCCTAGAAACATTGATATAGAACTATGAAGAGTGTATCCAATATTCATTCTCTGACACTGATGACTTTTTAGTTCTTACCTAATCTGTCTTCTTACCCTTAAAAAGTTTAGACAAGAAGTTTCATTATCTACATGAAAAGACCTCCATAGTGTTTGCTTAACTAGATCATTTTCTGTTTCTTGGTTCTAGTCCTAAAGGAATTGAGAGGATTAGAACTGCAAGTGACAGTGGGAATTGAGTGAACTACACTGATTCCATCTTGTGACTCCACTCTGGAACTAGCTCAGTTCCATTTATGTTCAATTATGGGACTAGTCCAATTTCTGTCTTGTGAGGAAACTTTATCCATTTGTAGGAATTATGAGAAAAGTTAGTTTTATTGTTTGAACCTAGCCCTTTGTGATTGAGAAACTAAACCACCTCCACTTGCTGCTTAGGGACCCTTAACTAAGGAGAGAAGTTATGCTGCCCAGAAACCCAGACATATGCAAAGACTGATGGAAGAAGCTTTCTCACAATTTACATCTCAAGAAACCCATATGTCTTATCTCACATCTAGTTCTGTACTTATCAGTCAGTTATTTCCATATTTCTTTGATTGAGTAGAGTCACTTGGGGGGAGTGGGACACTTCTTTTCTGATTTCATGGAATTATACCTGTTCACTCTCCCTCTTTCAACCTGGACAGTCCCTAATCTTTCCTCTAATTGAAATCATGTTACCTAATTTTGTATCCTGGTTAATTGTTTCCTTTTAACTAATTAATCTTTTTTGATTAATTGATTTTAGTGCATAAAAATCTGTCTCCCACTGTATTCAGGGTCCAGCCCTAAGCTGAGGAGGTCTGGTCCCAATCTGTTAGGCAATTGACATGCATTGCTTGATAAATTCATAAACTTGGAAACTCGAACCTTTTTTTCCTCAGTCATTTCATTTTTCACTCGCCACAGTACCAAGGATGTGTTTGATGTCTGCCAGGGTCACTTGGTTCTGATATATACTCTAAAGCTCTCAGATGTGTGCCATTGATCATAAAGGAGATTGGTAAAATGGGAGTGTTTTGTATAAAATCACATCTATAGGATGAAAAAACCCAAACATATGCCTTACTAATGAAGAGTGAGGGAAAACATAACAGTGGATAGAGCACTGTACTTGGAGTCATGAGAACCTGAGTTCAAGTGTCACCTCTGACATCTACTAGATTTGTGACCATCAGCAAATAACTTCTATAAGCCTTGCTATAAGCCTTGCTTTTCTTACTTATATAAATGCTAATGATGTACCCTAGATGATCTTCAAGGTCCCTTTCAGCTCAAAAATCTATGATTTGTTGATTCTAACTATGAAGTTAATGTCTAGTCATGATAATTTCAACTCTACTCAGTTAAATTGAGTTCAGTCTTCAATTCAATTAGCATGTATTATATACAAACTCTGTAAAGAGTGCTGTGATAAGTTTTAGATAAGGCAGAGTCCCTGCCCTCATAGAAATAACAGTTGACCAGGGAGAGTTGACATAGATAATTATATATATATATATATATATATATATACATACACACACATAGATAATTATAATACATAAGGGCATTGGAGATACAAACCAAAGAGAACACTAGACCTCTGGACCTGATACTGGGAGAATTCAGATAGTTTGAAAGCTCAGAGATTAGGGGAGGGAGTCTATGTGCCAGAGTAGAGGCAACACTTAGGAGTTGATACCTAAATGCAAGCTGGGTTAGGTTCAGATTGGTGGAACAGTAATTGCCAACAGAACAACATGGAAGAAGCTGGATAGAAACTAGCATTATGTTGATAAAGAATGAGCTAAAAACAATATCAGGAAATTGACAGATTGTTGTCCATAACTTTAATGCCTCTTCATGGCATTAGCATCACCATAACATTCATGCTGATTTAATGAATGTTTGTTAGGTGGAAGAATACTCCAATCCTTAAGCCACAGAGCCATAAATAGATGTCAATCAGACAAGAAGACATCTGCATCAGACCGAATGCTCATCTTTCTTTGTTTTGTTTGGTCATGACTATCATTAAGAAATGGAATAGTTTATTCCTAGTCACAATTTTTTTTATTTTCAAGTGTGCAAAAACAATTGCAGAACATTGAGCGAGATTTACCAAAGGGCCCAGCTCACCACTATTTTGAAGTTAGCCCTCTTTTTAGGTTCTTTAAGTTGAATTCAATATAGTACAGTGCAATGCAATCCCATACAACCACATACATTTCTTTTCCTTTCTTTTGGAGGGGCAATTGGTGAGTGACTTGCCTAAGGTCACACAGCTAGTTTTTGTGTTGTGTCCGAGGCCAGATTTGAACTCAGGTTCTCCTGACTCCAGGACCAGTGCTCTATTCACTGTACCACCTAGCCGTCCTGAATCACATACATTTCAAAGGACCTCTTGTGTAGCAAACACTATACCAAGAACTGAAGATACAAATATGAAACAATATCCAAGATAATATAGATTCAATGTTGGTCTCTACATGGGTCTCTAGAAGACTATATCTATATCTATGACTACACACATGTGTGGATGTGTATGAATGATCTCTATTTATACACATAAAATCACAGATTTAAAGCTAGAAAGAAGCCAGGAGACCATTTAGTACACCATGACTTATTTTATAGTGTGATTTATTCAAGTCATACAGATATTAAGTCTTCTCTGAACTTGAGTTCCGTCACCGTTCTTTTTGTCCTTATCTTTATGTTTTCTAACTGGTCAATACCCTTCTTAAAATGTAGAATCTAGAATTTACCATGGTATTCCAAATGTGGTTTTCATGGAGCAGAGTAATTAGGATTACCAATGAATACTGAATGAACTAATGAATACATGAATGAACAAATAAATATTTATTCTTCTGAAGTGGAATTATCTGTTCTGTTGTATTGACAGAACCTTGTGTTTGAAAAAATGAAGCCATCTGTACAACAGTGTAATTGGCATGATTGGTAGTTTACATATCTTTCCTTGCTCTTAAAAATTATGTTTCATTTTTGCATTTTTCTTTTTATATCAATTATTTTTCTGATATACAATTCTTTCCACCAATCCCAGTTATGTACATGTATTCACTCACCAGTACAAAGACACACTAAACTTTTCCTTGAAGGAAAATAATGGTAAATCAAAAACAACCAGCAGAGGACCTCATTTGACAGTGTATATGATTCCTCTACATTCATTGTCCACCACATATCTATCTAAGGAAGGAAGTATGTTTCATCAGCTTTTCTCCAGTATATTCTAATAAATGGTCCAAAACATTTGAATGGAAGATAAACAAACTTGAAAGAAGATTCTTTTGTTGTGTCACAGTAGACCAAGGGCTATATTTACAGTCCTACAACTTGGGTTTAAATCTTGTTTCTATTTCTTGCTAGGTATTGTGACTTCTGGTAAGTCACATAACCCTACTAGGCCTCAGTTTCCTCATCTTCAAAGTGAGTAGCTTAGACCAGATAATTTCTAAAGACATTTCCAGCTCTAAATCTATGATATTATGATCTACAGTTTTTTTTTCCACATTAAAAATGCAAAGAATTACAGAATAAGAGCTAAGATTAGTAAAGGACCTTAAATATCACCAAGTCAAATGTTACCAAACATAGAAACATACATTTTAACATTCCTAATAATGTGTGATCTCACCTCTGCTCAAATATTCCCAGTAATTGGGAGCTCATTATTCCAAATGAAAGACCATTGTTATTTATTGTTTAAAATGAACATATATATATATATATGTGTATGTGTGTATATGTATACATATGCATATATACGTATATATATATATATATATATTATACTGAGATAACAGAATTGTAAAGAAAAATGACTTTTAATGACTTGAGAATTCTGATTAGTGAAATGATACATGATTCCAGAGCATCAGTGACGGAGCCCACTAAACTCCTCCTGCCAGAGATGTGATGAACTCAAAATACAGAATGAAACACACATTTTTCAATGTAGCCAATGAGTAAATTTGATTATCTTGATATTACATATTTGTTCTGGTATTTATCTTTTTACTTTGTCAGTTTCTTTTTAAAAATTCATTTAATGGTGGTGGTAAGAGAGATTAAATGTTTGTTATTTAATTAAAATATGTTCCATTGAATCTATGATTTCAGCTATGTAGGTACTCTTTCCACCTGGTAAGACTGCAAGCTTTTCATGTCTTCCCAAGTGATTCTTGAACATGAACTTCCATAAATACCCCAAAAAGAAGTATTCCAAGCTTCAGGCTTGCTTCTGGATATTTAGGAGTTCATGGATACCAGTGCAATACTTAGATAGCTCATCTTTTATCTTTCACTCTTGCTATATCACTGTTTCCAGATGTATATGTCATTTTTTTCCAGATCTGAGATTTCAATTATGTAAGGGAGCTCCAGGTAAATTATTTCCCTTGCCAAAGCACATTGGTACCTTCCCTGCAACTTAGAGTTATCTGGGGATGCTGAAAGTTTAAGTGACTTGCCCTGTGTCAAACACCCACTATATGTCAGAAGCAGGACTTGAACCCATTTCTTCTTGACTCCAAGACCAGCTATGTATCCATTATGTCATGTTTCCTCTCATGTTATTAACACTGCATTTCTTATACCATTGTTTGCTCTTTTGGTATTTATTAATGTGTTTGTTTACTTTTAGTTTACAAGATTCAATTCCACAATCCATTGAGTTTCAAATTTTCTCCCCTCCTTCTTCCCTCCACCCCCATTACAGCATGCAATCAAGTATAGGGTCTGCAAATATTTTCACATTAGATATCAGTCAGGTTGTAAAGAAGGAATGAACAATGGGATAGAGGAAACAAAACCAAACAAGAAAAAGAAAGAGAGCAGGTAGTTTGCTTCAATCTGCATTCAAACTCTATAATTCTTTCTCTGAATGTAGACATCTCTTTCCATCATGAGTCTTTTGGAGTTGTCTTATAACGTTGCATTGCTGAGAAGAGCCCAGTCTTTCAAAGCTGGTCCTCACACATATGTTGTGTCTGTAATTGTGTACAAATTTCTCCTGGTTCTGCTCTTCTCACTCCACATCAGTTTGTATAAGTCTCTCCAGGTAAATATGAAGTCTGTCTGCTCCTCATTTCTTATAGCACAATAGTATTCAATTACATTCATATACCACAATTTGTTTAGCCATTCCTCAATTGATGGGCATCCCCCTGATTTCCAATTCTTTGCCACCATGAAAAGAGCTGATACAAATATTTTTGTACATATGGGTCTTCCTCCCACTTCTGTGATCTCTTTGGGATACAACACTAGAAGTAGTATTGCTCAGTCAAAGGGTATGCATTGGACTCAATTCTCTGTATATTTTATAAATGAGGCTTTATTAGAGACACTAGTTGTAAAAATTAATTCCCAGTTTTCCACTTCCCTCTTAATCTTGGTTACATTGGCTTTGTTTGTACAGAAACTTTTCAATTTAATGTAATCAAAATTATCCATTTTGCATTTTACAATACTCTCTAACTCTTGTTTGGTCATAAAATCTTCCCTTCTTCATAAATCTGACAGGTGTACTACTCCTTGATTTTCCAGATTGCTTACAGTATCAGCCTTTATGCCTAAATTGTACGTGCATTTAGACTTGATTTTGGTATGTGGTGTTAGATATTGGTCTATGCCCAGTTTCTGCCATACTATATTCTATTTTCCCCAGCAGGTTTTGTCAAATAGTGCATTCTTATCCCCAAAACAGGGGTCTTTGGGTTTATTAAATGGCAGAGTACCATAGACATTGACTGCTGAGCCTCGTGTACCCATTCTATTCCATTGATCCACTTCTCTATTCCTCAGCAAGTACCAAGTGGTTTTGATGACTACTGCTTTATAATACAGATCAAAATCTGGTATTGCTAGACCACATTCCCTAGCATTTCTTTTCATTAATTCCCTTGATATTCTGGACATTTTGTTCATCTAAATGAAATTTTATTTTTACTATTTTTTCTAGCTCTATAAAGTAATTTTTTGTAGATTGATTATTATGACACTAAATATGTAATTTAATTTAGGTAAAGTTGTCATTTTTATTTTGTTAGCTCGACCCAGCCATGAGCAACTAATATTTTTTCAGTTAGTTAGATGTTGTTTTATTTGTGTGAAAAAATGTTTTGTACTTGTGTTCATATAGGCCCTGAGTTTGTTTTGGCAGGTAGATTCTAAAATATTTTATAATGTCCATAGTAACTTTAAATGGGGTTTCTCTTTCTATCTCTTGCTGTTGGATTTCATTAGAAATATATAGTAATGCTGAGAATTTATGTGGGTTTATTTTATATCCTGCAACTTTGCCAAATTTATTTATTATCTCAAGTAGTTTTTTACTTGATTCTCTAGGATTCTCTACGTATATCATCATATCATCTGCAAAGAGTGATAACTTAGTCTCTTCTTTGCCTAATTTTATTCCTTCAATTTCTTTTTCTCCTCTAATTGCTACTGCTAACATTTCTAGGATCAAGTTGAATAAAAGGGGTGATAGTGGATATCCTTGTTTCACCCCTGATCTTATTATAAATGCTCCTAGCTTATCCCCATTCCATATAATACTTGCTGATGGCTTTAAATAGATGCTACTTATTATTTTATGGAAGACTCCATTTATTCCTGTACTTTCTAGTGTCTTTAAGAGGAATGGATGTTGTATTTTGTGCATGGGTGAGTGGTGTGTGTGTGTGTGTGTGTGTGTGTGTGTGTGTGTGTGTGTGAGTATGTTTTCTTATTTATGTCTCTCTTGAGTCTTGTATTTGGAGATCAAATTTTCCATTGAGCTCTGACTTTTTCATCAGGAAAGTCTGGGCATCCCTTCTTTCTTTCTTTTTTTTTTTAAACAAATGCTTTATTAACTTCTGTTTTACATCATTCATTTCCGCCAGATTTTGAGTTACAATCATTTCCCCCCCCATTATTCCCCTACCCAACCTCCCAGAATAGTAGTCCCACAAGATATTGCTTCCTCCCATCTGCTCTCTCCCATACCTTCTCCCATACCCCCATCGACTTTTCCATTAGAGGAAAGACTGATCGCTGGATCTCCCTACAATTAATTGCAGGCCAGGAGCTGGAGCTGCATCTGAAAACTACAAAATGGAGTGTCTCCTCAGAGGCTTCTAGCCCCCAGGGGAGGGAGCTGACGCATTCCCCAAATACAGGTCCCAAAGTCCATAGGACACTAACCTCTTACTTTGTCCTAGGCATGTCTATGTTGATAATTCTGGAGTCACCACAGCTCTTGGTGTTCTGGGGTTCCTCCAGCCAGCTGCTGGCCCTGCCTCCCTGGGGCTAAAACCTCGGCTCACGCGGACCTGAGCTCAGCTAGGCTCCTGCGCTCTGAGCTCTGCACGCTGCCAGGTCCCAGACCTCTGCGCTGGTCCTTCCTGCAGGGCTGCTGGGCTGTCCTCAGCGAGAGGTTAGCTTCTCTGTGTCGTTCTGTGGGTGCTGGGGCTCCAGAAGTTTTTCAGAGTCCCCTTTTACATAGTTAGGGGGGAATCTGGGGGCAGAGAGGCTTGGACAAGCTGTTTCTACTCCGCCATCTTGGCTCCGCCCCATCCCTTCTTTCATTAAATGACAATCTTCTTGCCTAAAAGATTATTATTATTATTTTTAAAAGCCCATAGCTACAAATTTAATCATCATACAAAGCATTAATGTCTACACATTTGGCTCTGCACTAGCAACTCCATGTCCTTTTTAAATGCACAAAGAGGCCATATACTACTTGGAGCATGATCTGTTAAAAACCAAACCCTATAAGCACCTCCTTTGTTAAGTGAGGCCTTTGTTCTGAGAACACTTGCAAGCTATTGACTAAAATAGAAAATTCTTACAAAGGTCAAAATAAAACAAAAAGATAAAACAGCTAGCGAGGTCCTTGGGAGAAAATCCCAGGAAAAAAAGGAGGTTCAGTTTATCCTTTCATTTCAAAATTTACTAATGTATCATATCCCTACTTCTTATTTCCATCAGGACTTGAAAGAACAAAGCTCAAGGAGGTGCAGGGGCTTTCACAAAGGCCTGGAAGATAACAATTAGCTGCAAACATGCCTCCTGAATGCAGAGTTGGGTCCTCCCCTTCTCTTCTAATGAACCCATAAAACTTCAACTTTATTTGATCAATACCTAGAGAGAGGGCCAACAAGTCTCGTGTCTGTGGATTCCCCTGGTGGTACTAAGGTATACCCAGGTTTCTGGTGTTAGGGCTTGCTGGCTCCACCCCCCTGGGCTTTGGGATCTCCTGCTGGTCAGTTGAGGTGGGGCTTATTGGCACCCCTCCTGCCCTTCACTTTAGATTCTGTACTCCTTCAGTTACACCCTTCCTTTAGGTCTCCCAAGCCTGAGGCTGTTTCTACTATTTCATGATTTTATACTGGGTGGGACATTTATCTTTGGGTTTTGTGGGTCAGGGAGGGGGAGTCAGAGGAGCTAGGGTTTATTCCATTATCTTGACTCCTAGAGGTTTAGGTAGGTGATTTTTAAACATCTAGGCTGTGGGCTGATAGCCCCAGGAGAAGCTGCAGTTGCTGCTGTGGGCCCTGTGCTTTCTCTTACCCAGCTCCAACCAATCTTCTGTCCTGAGGTAAGACATCTGTGGGATGTGTGAGTATACTGGTTGTGTCTCCTTCTCACTCTGCTGTAGTCTGCTCTCAGGTCCACACTGGTATAGCCCTCTCATGCTTCACACTCCCCCTGCCCAGACCTATGTTGGCACTTAGATGGGCTGGGAATCTGCAACACTCCATCTCCCAATGGATTCTGTCTCTCTAAAATCTATTCAAATTCACTTTTTAAAGGTTAGTGACAGAATTCATGGAGGAGCTTAGAAAAGTTCCTGCTTCCACTCTGCCATCTTGGCTCCACCCCATACAATTGTTTGTTAATATGCAACAGTTTCCTTATACTCATTGGTAAAGAAACAAACGCAATGTACAAAATAAAATTAAAAAAAAAAAAAGAAAGTGGACAACTTACTAATCTTCCCCACTGTTTTTGATTTGGACTTTTAGTATCACAGAGACAGAATCTTAATCAATACATTATAGTAGGGTACCCTGTTACTCTGGGAATCTAGATTCTAGGAAGGTATCCCTAAATTGAAGGGATAAGTAGAACACTGGAGGATTTAAGCTTAATTAAGAGCAAAGCTCTGAATGTCAATAATAGGCTAAACCTGCCCTAAAAGAATTGTAGGGATTTTTAAAAACGTATTTCTAAATCCAATAAGAGAAAGGGAATGTTTAAGGTTGATGAGACACTCAAACAAAATTTATGATCATTCTAAAATTGTTGATATTCTGAACACATTTTAAACATATGTCTTTGATAAATAAAATAAATAGGAATAATTAGATATATACACACATATGTATGCATATGTACATACACACATACATTGCACATATTTAAAATTCATTTTAAAATTACTTGGAATTAATCTGGAAATGTGAGAGTGTAAAGATCTATATGGATATAAACAAGGCTAGACTAGGGTTTAAGTGATCTAATAACATCCACAACAATTGGCCTTTACATGGCTTTTTAGCATATGTGACATAAGGTATAGTTTCCATATAAATGCCACCTTCCAAACCTATAAGGTTGTCATGAAAAGAAGTATCACTCCATTTTTATAGTGTAGAAACTGAGGTTCAGATAATATAAGTGACTTGTCCATGGTTACACATTGAGAAAATGTCATAAGTGTTTCCCTACATGATCTAATTTGAGAGGGACTTAAAAGCTTTCCCTTCCCCCTTACTTCAGGCATGCATTACTAGAGGGTTCTACTTATAAGGTTTCTTAAGAATTGTTTCCTGGTACTCTACTAATAGTGAGTAGTTCTTTCCTTAGGGCTAAACCTTGCCCCAGTAATAGTCCTCAACTCAAATTAAAATATGCCTATAAGGCTAATACACTCAGCTTTTTCTAGGTATTAATCACAATCTAGGCTATTTCCTCAAATTGCTTTACAGTGAAACAGGATCTTCTCTTCCTTTTCCTCTTTCTCTTCCTCTTCTTTCATTTTCTCCATCATTACTGCCACCACTATCACCACTGCTTTTCCCCCTGAAAAAAACTTTAACCTGAGACTTTTTTTTTCTTGGTGGGTAACTGTCTTCCAAGACTACTATTTTAGAAGGGGCTTAAGTCATTCTCCCCTTCATTTGTGACTCAGCTATTTGGATTTTTAGAAAATTCTCTTCCTCCTCCTCCTTTTCACCAACTCTCTTTCCCCCTTACAGGTGTCCTCCTCCCCTTTTCCAACTCCCCTTTATATATTGTCTTCCACTATTAGACAAGTCCTTGAGGGTACGGATTGTCTTGTTTGCTTGTGTTTTTACCCCCGTTACTTAGCACAATGCCTGGTTTGTACTAAGCACTCTCTCTCTCTCTCTCTCTCTCTCTCTCTCTCTCTCTCTCTCTCTCTCTCTCTGTCTTTGTATTTGTCTCTGTGTCTCTGTCTCTCTCCCTCTGTGTCTCTCTTTGCCTCTCTCTCTCTCTCTGTCTCTCTGTTTCTCCCTTCCTCCCTCTATCCCTCCTCCACTCTGTCTCTGTCTACTATTTATCACTACCATCTAACTCCATTTCTCTATCATCTATTTATTAAAGAGGGAGCATAGAAAAGTTTTTCAAGAATGAGGATAATCTCTCTAACATGAAATACCAGAATGAGTAAGAAAGGCAGATGTAGAACAAGTGAATGGCAGCGGAGTGGCCAGCTGCATGAGTAGCATGAAGGTATTGGATGGCTATTTTGTGAAAAGGAGAGCAAGATAATAGGCATGGATGGTTTCAGAAATAGAATTTGTTGGAAAATGAAAGAAACATTGAGATGTAGTAGAAGAGATAGACTGGCCAAGTCAAAAGAGGTCTGGATTTCTATCCTACCTGAGAGATTTATCAGTTGGATGGCCATGGGCAAATCATTTAACATCTCTGAGTCTCAGGATCCTCATCAGGTGAATGGAGATCATAAATAATCTGGGTATAATAGATGTTCAACCAACAAACTTATATTAAGGATCTGCGATATGCCAGATACTGGACTAGGTAATTTTACCTTCATATATCTCATAGATTGAGAAGAAACACACCTCTTAGTCTTTGAAAGAATCAATTTAGCAGACATTGAGTACTTACTGTCTTCAAGGCCCTGTGTACTGTACTTGGGAGAATGTAATTCTGAACAAGATAAGATCCTTGCCTTGAAGAAGCTAACAATCTAGCAATAAGGTAAAATAAATAGACAAAGAACATTGGTACAAGTCAGATCATGATTTGTACTATATGAGAGGTACAAGTCAAGTTCCCAGAGGGAAGTGAAATCCTCTAGCTTTTCAATGAATACATAAATCTTAATGGTAAAAGCAGTATTTGAGGTGGGTCATGAAAGTTCCTTAAGCATTTTAAAAGGCATAGATGGGAGAGAATCCATGTGGAAGGAGAATCACAGGGGAACTCCATAATAACGTCAGTGTTGTAGGTCAGCACTATCTTTAGGATTTCTGTGTTTGGGTGGAAGAGACGTCCTATACAAGCCACCACAGTGCACAGAGGAGACAGAATTGACTAGCAACATACTTCACCATGGTCTAGACTAAAGGAAGCCAGAAAGAAAACAAAGGAAAAGATATACCTATCTTCAGAATGGGTAAGAGGAAAAAAGACAATCAAATTAAATTTTTACCAAGTCCCATTTCAATTGTTACCCTAGTAATTGAATAAATATTAAAAGAAGTCCTCTAGAGGATAATGCAATAATTAGGAATGAATGTTCTGGGACTAAGAACAGAAAATTCTACCAGGTGAGTATGATTATTGTTATAAAGACTCACTGAATTAGTTTCTGTGTAGGAACCATAAATGGAGAATAGATGGTCTCATGGAATTTCCTTCGAAAAAATGTATTTATTTTTCCTTTAGACCACAAGCAATGTCAGAGGTAATGTAAAAAGCCCTGACTCTGAAATAAGAGAATTTAGGTTCAAATTTAACTTCAGATACTTCCTACCTGCATGACCTTAGAAGATACACTTAATCACCTTGGGCGTCAGTTTTTACCATATGAAATAATGAAGGTTGGACTAGATGGCCTTTGAGGTACCTTCCAGTTCTATATTTATGAATCCAGGTGTCACTAGGTGAATACCACAGGGCTCTAACCTTGAAGTGGTTGGGTTTCCATTCCTTCTGGCATCAGGACATTAAGTACCTGCATCCATCAACTCACTTGACCAATATTTTCAAAGTTCATAATTTGCACTAAGCACCATGTTGTGTACAGCAATAGGAAATGAAATATATGTGTGTATATAGATAGAGAGAAAGATAGATATAGTGTGTGTATGTATACCTGTATATTCCATGGTACCTGATTTCCCAAATAGCACTCAAATACATTAATAATAAGAGCATCTCATTTACATCACACAACAAATTCTTTATTTTTTTCTTCTTATTAAGCCTATGGGGTAATGTTATTGTTAACACCATTTTTGAAATGAGGTAGCTGAGATTGCAGGGAGTTAAGTGACTTGGCCTAGGTTATACCAGTACTGTTTCAGAGATGGGATTTGAAATCAGATAATTTTGATTCATAACCCATCACCTCTATACTTTAATTGAGTTGAGAAGCTTAACCATTAGACAGATGGTAATGTGGAAAATCCTTGGATATGGGGTTAAAAGACTGATGTGAAATTCCAACAATAAAAGATATCAACAAGGATGTAAATGAGAGAAATGTAGTTGGGCCAATCACATAAGGAGAGACAACAGATGGGTAAACCCAGCAATACATTGGTACCCCTGAGAGGAGGGCTTCTAGCTGGTAAAGAATGAACAAGAATCCTACTGGTTGAGATATTGTGGTAACTACATCAGTGGAGAAAATATCCACACAAATGAAACCATAAATTTCTCAGTATAGCATATACCATGGAAACTTCAGGCATTGAAACTGTCATAGAACTGAGTCGTGTTCCTTAGGCCACACCTGTTTCTCTCAAAATCTGAAAGGTTTGACCTCTCAAAGCTTTGATACTCTTTTTCTAAGTGTTTAAATTGCATTGCATAGAAGTAAACCAATCATTGGATATTTCAGATACCAGTTTATTTTCCATTGAGAATTAAATTCAGAAATTAAATTTGGCTGAGTTTGGAGAATCTCCACTTCTATAAAATAGACATCACTGTCCTTTATATTTTATAATAGCAACATCTCTCTTTAACAAAATAAACTGCTTCTCAAAGGAGCCATGTTTGGCTACCACTTACATTCTCAATGCCAACTTCTTTTTCTATTTTGAATGATCCCACTTTTTTAGGTATTTTCCACAGGTGATTGATGTGCTCATTAGTAACTTGGCTACAGTGGTGTCTATAGCATTTTTCTACCATTTTAATTTTTTTCATGTTTTTGTAAGTGCAATTGTGTACTTTTATAAGTATAGCACTATTAATAATTTGAGGTATAATGGAATTCCATTTATCTGGGGTGAGGTGATCACTGATCTAAGGTGAAAATGGACCTCATAGGCCTTCATGTCCAAGGTCCTCATTTTACAAATGAGTAAACTGAGACCCAGGAAAACTTAAGTCACTTGCCCAGAGTCACACAACTAATAAGTAACAGGTGCATGATGTAAACCTTGGCCATCTGACCCCAGAGCAGGTGCTCTGATTATTGTATCCTCATGCTGCCTCCTCCTTAGTTTACAAATTACTAAACTGAGGTCAAAGGAGATAAAATATTTACCTAAATATTGAGAGCATCTCTCTCTCTCTCTCTCCCTCCCCACCCCTGTGTCTCTCATACACACACACATGTACATACATACATGTGTACATTTGACATGAATATATATATATATGCAGGGAAACGTATAGATATGGATAAATGGATATAGACACAGACAGATGCACAGAAATACATAGACACATGCATATAAATATACTTGCAGCATTTTCTTGATGAAACACTAAATGTGTCATTGCATGTTACAGTTGGGCTTTAAAATGTATATAGTCCAATCCATATACAATTTTTAAGCCTATCAATTGCATACCCAAAAGTGACAACCCAGACTTTATTTATCTGCCTCTAGTGATGAGAAATTCATCAATCAATGAAAACTTAGTTTGTTGTTAAAGAATTTCAATTGTTCTGAAATTTTGCCTTATATTGAGTTGAAATCTGCCTCCATATAACTTCTACCCATTGGACCAAACTGTTCCATCCAGAAATATATCTTTAAAAAATAATATATTATACATTAAATTTGGTATTGATCAGTAAATCAGAAAGCATTTATTATTCATGTATTATTTGCTGGACTCTCTGATAGATCCTCAGATTATAATGACAAAAATGAAATGGCTCTTGCCTTCAAGGAGTGTGCATACTCTCACCCAAGTCTTATTTTAGTATTGAGGGTATTTTACGCTATTCTGATTACATATAAATTGTTAAGTATTATTTGACCATGACACAAATAGTGATCACTTAAATGTTCAAAAAGACCCAAGAGAAAAGATGATTTGGAGGCCAAGATTGTATGTAGATTTATTCCATCAACCTTTCTCACATCTCCCTGAAAAAATGATGGTAAGGACTCTATATTTAGGAATAGGGACATCAGTTAAAAGCCAGAATTATGAGGAAACAGTTGTGAGGGTGGAGGGAAGTATGTTTAAGAGAGGATTTGAAGGAGAGGGAATGATAGAAGTCTTAAAAATAATCTTGACAGACCTTTGTTCAGTTTGACATTACTCTACAAATCTACTCCCCTACCCTTTCTGAACTCATATGAAAGATTAAATTTCTTGAAATAAATACTAGAAGTTCCAGTTTCTGCATTACCCTTCACCCTCCACCCTCTATGCAAGTGGTTAGAGAAAGATCATGGTAGGAACATGGGATATAGGGATAATACCAACTACCATCTTGCCTCTTGTAAATAATATTCCTATGAATAAATATCTACTGAATTTAATTGGATTTGGAGTGCTGGAATAGAGAAGGAGTGAAAAACCTTGAGCAAACTCTATTATCAGCCTAAAGGTTCGGATCTTTCTGACTCCAGGCCCAAGACTCCAACCATTGTACTACCTTGATGCCCCACTCATAAGCTGTACTGTCCTTTGTGCCATTCATGCTTTCCACTCCCAATAGTATGGGGTCATATGGGAAAAATGCCAGAGTCTGACTCTATGATTCCTTCAGGATGTTGCCAACTCATCAGTTCACTTTTATTGATATTAATTATCGCCACACTGCACTAGTGGTTAAATTTGGGGCAAATGAGTATTAACTGAGTTTCTTTCTAAGTGCTGGTGACCTGTTCCTATCCATTTAATGTGATAAAACCAGAGTCCCATTGTCTCCACAAACATCCCCTCCCCAGAGCTTAAAACTTAAGAGCAATGACATATAATCTCTCCCCATAGCCAGCAGGGCTTGTGTTGGAGATATGCCCAGCCCAGCAGCTTTTCAAGGAGAAAGACATCAATACTTCCAAAGTGACAAGCAGATGCTTCTGAGATCCTGAACATCCTGCCCCAAAAGACTAAACACTGACATAAACAATGATTGTAAATGGCCTAAGGAGAAATGGGAACTGAGAGCATCCAAGTCACAGCAGTTTCCCTGTCCAAGGTGCTAGATTTGTGATTTTCCAGTTTCCAGAGTATGGGTGTATGTACATTGTCTGGAGCTTTCTTATAGACTTGCAGTGAGCTGTATGGGCAAACTGAGCTGAATATGAGGAGGGGAAGGAAGGAAGGAGATGCACGTGGTTAAGTATCTGCTCATGTGCCAGGCAGTATGCGAAGCACTTTAAAAATATTCTCTCTCTTAATCCTTAACAATAGTACTTAAAGGCAGGAGTTATTATTATCTCCATTTTTCACTTGAGGAAATGGAGACAAGCAGATGTTAATGACTTGCTCAGGGTCACACAACTAGTAAGTATCTGAGGCAAGATTTGAACTCAGGACTTCCTTACTCAAGGTCCATTGCTCTAGCCACTACTCAAATGGGTACCCTACTACAGGAAGCTAGTATTTACCAGGGCAAAGACAATAAGAACACAAGTAAAGGATAAGAGATGCATGATTAGACCACCTTTTCTCTGGGAAAAAGATTGGGCAGACTCCATGCTCATTATGAGTCAGTATTATTATCCATGTATCAATCAACAAGTGCCTATTATTTATTAAGTGCCTATTAATGTCTGGAATGCTAAGTGTCAGGGACAAAAATAAAAAGAATGAAACAGTCCTCATTATCAAGGAGCCTATATTTTAGCAAGAGAAGTGCATAAATAAGCATATGGAAAATAAATATATAATAAACAGCAATTTATTATATACAAGTGAAATAAGGGGAAAGCACGAGCAGCTGAGGGGGTCAACTTCACATAGGCTTCATTTAGAAGATGGTGCTTGAGTTATGTCTTGAAGGAAAACAGAGATTCTGTGTTGTAGAAGTAAGGAGACAATGACTTCTAGGCATGGGAATGATAACCTGTGCAAAGGCATGGAGATGGGAAACGAGGAGCTTCATGGGGAATAAAAAAAGTTCAGTTTTACAGGCTTACTGCATTGAATAAGGGTAATAATTTTCAGTCAGCCTAGAAAGCTAGGTTGGGACCAAGTTGGTTAGAACTTCAAGAGCTCAACAGAGGCATTTATATTTGATCATAAAAACAATAAGATGCAACTGGAGTTTATTGAGTAGGGAAGTAACATAGTTAAACCTACACTTAGGAGAAATAATATTGACAGCTACGTGAAAAATTCATTGCAGCAGGGACAGACGATGCAAGGAAATCAATTAAGGGACTACTATAATAATCTAGGAAATAACTGATGAGGGCTTGTATTGCATGAGTATAGAGAAGGAATTAGATGAAAAATATGGGGGAAGAAGCAAAACTTGCCAACTGATTGGGTTTTATGGGTAGAGGAATTTAGGGGTCAGGAAGTCTGTGATTAAATCTTTCAGTTAATTGTGTAAAAAATAAGTATAAGCAATCTGGGGGTTGAGCCATGATTTAATTGGGTGATCCACACTAATGTAGAACATATACATATATAAACCCTAGACTGACCACTGCCTGTGTTATATGGAGGCAATTTAGAAACACAGTAATTCCTATCATATGAAAAAGATCCCCAAATTGTGCTTGATGCCCCCAATTACATGTTAGTGTTGGGTTTTGCACATGGTAATTGTCCCTTGATTTAGCAAATGTATCATTGTCAAAGGATCTAAGATATACCACTAGATAGGACTTCATAAGTCAATTAGTACAACCCCCCTCTTTTTACTCAAATGGGGAAACTGAGTCCCATGGAGGCAAACTGACCTGCCCAAGTTCATGTAAATAGATTACACATTAGAAGCAAAATTTGAACCCAGGTCCCCTGACTCCAGAGCAAGTGCTCCTTTTACTGTTATCTCTTTACTAAGTGTGTGTGTTACTCAAGTTCGAGGGTTGATTTAAAGGTTAGATAAAATGTTCTACCCTTAAAATGCTTTTATCTGGATCATCATCCATATCATGCTCCATCAGTATAAATGTGTCTAGGGTGTGTTAGTAAATGATTAATGATTAACTACCAACTCTCTTAAAATGTATGCAAAACACACTGTAAGTTGAACCTGCACTATTATCATTGTCTCCATCACTTTCTTAAGTCTAGGCAATCAATAAAACAACAAATCAAGCCCTGATTCGTAGCCTTTGAAGATTTCCAAGTTACAAGTACTCACATTGACATTGCAACAATTGGTTCTTTTTATCTGGCACAAGCTGGTTCCAGCATACCCCTGGATGTATCCCAGGACTCTCTTCTCTCTATATATATTTCATCCAGCCATCTATATTCACTCCAGTACACACACTGAACTTTTTGTGTTAGGTAACCATAGACATCTCAAACTCAAGCTTTCTAAAACAAAATTATCTTTTCCTCCAAACCCATCATTCATCCAAACATTCTCATTTCTCTGAAAGACACCAGTATAATTCCAATCACTCAAACAGATATGTCAACTGGAATGACTAATGAATTTATATATAATCACTTGGCGAGGTGGCACAGTGGTAGCTCAGGTACTAGACCTGAAGTTAGGAAGACAAGGTATTAAATCCAGTCTTAGACATTTTCTAGCTGTATAACCTTAGGCTCAATGGATAGAGTATTGGTACTGGAGTAAGGAAGACTTGCATTCAAATCCAACCTCAGATACTTACTAGCTGTGTGACTCAAGGAAAATCACTTGATCTCTGTTTGCCTCAATTTCCTCAATGTAAAATGAAGATGATGATAGTACCAACTTCTCAGGGCTGTTGTGAGGATCAAATAAGGTGCTGAGCATAATGCCTAGCACATAGTAGGGGCTTAATGAATGATATCATCATAATTTTAGCATCCCTTCTGTGTATCATTAACTAGAAAACTCAAAGGTGACAGTTTCCTGCTTGCCTGGGATTGGTGCATTGTCCTCCTGAGGATAGACCCAATGTAGGTACCATTAATCAGGACTTACTCAGGTCAGTCTGCACACATGGAAGAGCTGGCCATTTCCTGGACAGATTTCACACGTTTGTGACATGTCCTGAATCAGGAAAAAAAATGGGACCCGGGGACTGTATTACAGCCTGACACATATTCTTATGTATTGCTGTGTTTCTCTACCAATATAGACCTGCTACTATTTTTGAGCTGTCAGGCTCAAAAAGTTTCCTGGGTAAAGTTAAAGTCACTAGTGGGGGAGGGCAGTTCCTGAAGCCTCCAGGCCATACGTGGCCCTCTATGTCCTCAAATATGGCCCTTTGACTCAATTCAAACTTCACAGAAGAAACCCCCTTATAAAAAGATTTGTTCTGTAAAACTTGGACTCAGTCAAAAAGCCACAACCAAGGACCTAGAAGGTTACTTGTAGTCTTAAGATTACAGGTTCCCCACCCCTGCATGATTAGCCCATAGATACTCACTAGGTATGTGTCAGAAGCAGGAACTGAAACCAGGTTTTCTTGAGTTAAAATCATCTTTTATTTAACATCAACATACTATACTAACCACAATGTCTTATACATAATAAACACTTAACAAATGCTTGTTGACTGACCAACCAGGTAAGTTGTCTTTGTATCAAGATAATAAGAAGTTATTAAGTGCCTACAATTTACCAGGCACCAGCACTGTGGATACAAAAGTGCAAAACTAAGTGTCTGGTCTCAAAGAGCTTACAGTCTAATAGGGAATGCTATGGAGACAATTATGTACAATCAAGAGATATGTAAGATGAATTAGAACATGAGCTATTCCTCACTTCCTTGAATCCAAATAAATTGTTATGGTGACCAAAGGCATGGAAATGAGACGGTGTAGGGAAATGCAGAGAGGATTGAGTATTCTATTTTAAATAGAGTATCTCATAGCATACATTTGAGATAACAGTGAAAAGATATATCGAAGCTGTTATGGGAATTCAATCCCTGACTAAGAAGTTTCAAATTTCCATGACAGGGACCATTGGAAGATTTTGAGCAGAAAAGTTATATATTCAGGTTTCTGCATAATGAAATTGGTACTGTTATGGAGAATGGATTGGATTTGGGGTGGAAGGGAGACAGCCCTTTTAGAAGGTTATTATGACAGTCTAAGATGGCAGTAATGAAGTACTGTATTAAGATGATGAGGGGCTGATTAAAGAGATATTAAAGAGATAGAATGGTCAGGCTTTGTCTGAAAGAGGAAATGTCATTATCAACATATAAAGAAAAACAAAGATATGAAATAATTCAGGAAGACAGGAGTCAACAAAATGATAGAAGACTAAGTCAACTAAACAAATAGGGAGACTCATAGACTCTTTGACCTAGAGAGAACTAGAGATTATGTAGTACAACTTACTCATTATATAGGCGAAAAAATACAATCTAACAAATACTAAGCACCCACTATGTTCAAATGACTGATTTTAACATTCAGAATATAAAAAACAAAACCACATTTTATTGAGCCCTAGAGAAGAGAAATATTTTACCTAAGGTCAGACAATTAATTAGTCCTTGAGATGTAATTAGAAGTCAGGTCCACTGATTGCAGTTTTCTTAAAGTGTTAGTCACTGCTTCCACCCATCCACCCCACTTCCACAGACACCTCTTTCCCACATCTCCCTCCTTAAATCCATTAACACAAATACTTAGTCCCTTCTCTCCAGCATCAACTTCCTTCGCTTAGCTCTTGCTCCTCTCCATATATTTGCATTAAGCACAAACTATACCCCTCCCATGCCTCTCCCCTCCACACATACACATACTTTTACCAACATTGTGTACTTGACTCTCTGGAGGACTTTAGGACATGGAGTTTCTTGAGGGCAACAACTTTAGTAACTCTGTAAAATGCCAGATATTCATTAGATTTAAGCCACCCTCATAAACACATCAAGGAAATGATTTGCAGTCAGAAGTTAAAAAAAATTCTCTGGGACTATAATTTAAAAAAAAAAGCAGTGAAAATAAAAGCAGTTAAGAATGTACACTTTGCCAAGCACTATCCATGGTGCTGGAGACGCAAATGCAAAATGTATACTATACTGTACTATAATACAGTACGATATAATATGATATGATATGACATGACATGATATGATATGATACAATACGATACAATGTGATATGATACAATACAATACAGTACAATACACTATAATATAGTATATACACACTATATACATACACATATACATGTGTGTGTGTGCTGGTATATGATAGGGCAACTAGGTGTTACAGTAGATATAGTACTGGGCCTGAAGTCAGGAGGACCACAGTTCAAATTCAACCTTAGACACTTACTAGCTGTGTGACCCTGGGAAAGTCACTTAACGCTATTTGCCTCAATTTCCTCATTTGTAGAATGGGTTGGAGAAATTAAGGGTATACCACTCCAGTATCTTTTTTTTCTTCTTCCATTATTTTTATAGTGAGAAAGATATCATCAGTCACAGTTATTGCTTTTCCATATAGGAATGTAAATAGTTCAACTTTGATAAGTTCCTTTTGATTTCTTTTCCCTGATTACCTTCTCAGGTATCTCTTCCTTCTTGTCTCTGGATGTCAGATTTTCTATTCAATTCTGGTTTTTTCCTCAAGAATGCTTGAAAGTCCTCTATTCCACTGAATGACATATTTTCCCCTAAAACAAAATACTCAGTTTTGCTGGGTACGTGACCCTTGGGTTCATTCCCAGCTCTTTTGCTCTCTGGAATATCATATTCCATGCCGGCTCCCAGACCGCTGTGTTGGTTCTTCCTGCAGGGCTGCTGGGCTCAGCGGGAGGTTAGCTTCTCTGTGTTGTTCTGTGGGTGCTGGGGCTCCAGAAGTTGTTCAGAGTCCCCTTTTACATAGTTTAGGGGGAATCTGGGGGCAGAGTGGCTTGGATGAGCTGTTTCTACTCCGCCATCTTGGCTCCGCCCACTCCAGTATCTTTGCCACAAAACCCAAAATAAAGTCATGAAGAATCAAACATGATTGACCAAAAAGGGTCAAGGAAGGGAGTTGTGGTCTGGGGCATCTCAGGAATGGTGAATGGAGCCATATGTAAAGCAATTATAAAGGGAGAATGATGGATTTGGAATTGGAGGTAAAAGGTATATGGGCAGTTACAAAAGGGTCTTATTTTTGGTCAAAAGAAATGAGGGAATAGATTTTATCCTTTCCCCTCAATTCCCAGCAAATGAAAAGTTTTTCCCTTTACTTGAAAATAAAGAATTTCCCTTAAAACTTGATAGTTTTTATTAGGCCCAAATTCAGAGGGACACAGATCCTTTGGCCCAATACTGACACACACCAGGAATGTAACGCAGTATTTGACAGCTTCCACATTCTTTTCTGACAGTACCAGCAATACATTTCAAGATCCATTTTCTGGGAAGAGTATCTTTGACAGATGGCAACTCCTGGAAAGAACCCATGCCCCTGGCAGCACCAACTCCAAAGAGTTAGAATGCCTCTTTCAAGAGACAAAACTTTTTAGTATGATGGTAGCAATGACATCCATACTAATGGTACAACTGATGATGCTAGCCTGGCAGAAAAAAGTCTGGCCTGTGATCCAACTCTGTGGAAAGTGTCTGCTGATTAAAATCCAAATGTCTGCTGATTAAAATATATCACAAGACATGACTCTGTTTCCCCATTCTCCCCAAAGTTTTGTTGACCTGAGGCAAAATTCCTCTAGCTAAAGGTGTGTGTGTGTGTGTGTGTGTGTGTGTGTGTGTATGTGTGTGTGTGTGTGTGTGCTTGTGGTAGATCCTGTTATCAGTCTATCATTCTACTGGAACTTTTAAAAGAATTTTCAAAATATATTTTTTAAAATTCATAATTGAAGGAAATCCTAAATTTCAGTCAGACAGTGAAAATAGGAAAGTAATTATTTCCCCATCTAAATTATGGATTCCCTCAAATCTAGCCACCTACCCCTTAGGTGTCTGTGGACACCAGGTTAAGAATAAGCTTTGGATAGTCAAGACAGAATGAACCTTACACTCAACATAAAATTCCTTGATGTTATCTACCTCTTTTTTTACATAAAGAATATTTTTTTTTGTTAAATATGACCTTAAATTGTAAACTACTATTTGAAAATATATCCCACTCATTGATATAACAGATCCTTTTAAAGTACTTTACATATGCAATTCTCTGCTAGACAGGTGCCTTACAGTCAAATCACAGAGTTTACAAAATACTTCCACATTCATTACCAGAATTGATCCTCACTATCACTATAAATACTACATCAGTAGCCAGGCATTATTGCCCTTTCTTTACAAAAGAGAAAAATGAAGACTGGAGAAGTGATTCACCTCCCAAGGGCTCCTCTTTCCACTATACCATCGAGTCTTCCTTGTCAAAGGGAAAAATTAGGAATAATATGTATTGGTTTCAGAGAGGCAGGTATAGGCTCAATGTAAACGAAAGCAAACAAACCAAGATTTAAAAGAGGAAAGAAAAGAAAACATCTAACAAAAGGAGCTTTCCAAAAGAAGAAATGTGCTGCAACAAGATTTAATGAATCTCCTATCAGTAGAGGTCTCCAAGCAGAGGTTGGACAGCCATCTCTTGTGGATTTAATAGAGAGTATTTCATTTCAAGTATATACTGGTAGTTATGGGATGTAGAAGCTATTCTCATCCCAATTTTATAGCTGAGGAAGCTGAGGCAGTTAAGTTACTTGCCCAAATAACACAAGCTAATTTGAGGCTAGATTTGAACTCAGGCCTTCTTAACTCTATGTCTAGGTCTCTACCCTCTGACCCCACATGACTGCTTATATAGGGAATGTAAAGATTGTTGTGTTCAAATATTAGCTAAATAACAATTTATCCTTGACTGGGCTAGCCATTTAACTTCTTGAGGCCATGGTTTCCTCATCTGGAAAAAATAAGTTAGGATAGATTATCTTTAAGTTCTCTCCCAAATATAATCCTATGATTATATGAACAGCTTTAGAAGATCTCAAAGAAAAGGACTTAACAGACTAATACCAGAGTACCATGTTGATACAAGCTTGATTCCTATTACAATATAAATGACTAATATAAGATCATTTTCCCCACCAATTTTGCTTGGGAAATAGGATGAAAAATTAAGGCTTTGAGCATCAGTTAACAAAATATTATGATTTAATAAGCTATTAATTTATAATAAATTAAAAATTAAACAAATAGTCAAACAAGACTATGATTAACACCTGAGTATCAGTCTAGTTAAGTTCAGGGAGGCTCATCTTTGGAAGGCGAGCTATTATATACAGAGTGTTTAATAGTTCATTTTTTATAGTGGCTCCCACACTGGGTACATACCTGGAGGCTTTAGAGGTACTGGTGATAGAACCCATGCCAGTGAAAGCACACTCCACAGTTCATACTAATTTTGTCACTTCAGTTCCAATCAATAAATATTTATTAAGTGCCTGATATGTGCAGGTCACTCTTTGAGATTTGGGTCATACAAAAAAAAAAAAAAAAGGACCAGTTCCTGCCCTCTTGGTGCCTGTATTCTAACATGTAAGGGGTAAAGGAAATCCAAATTATACACATATAAGCATGCAACTTATTTATAAACTGAGTACAAAGTTATTTGGAGGGTGCTTACAATTGGAGAATCAAGAATAGTCTGATGAAGGAGATGGCTTCTGAGTTGGGCCTCCAAGAGAGCTGGGATTCCTAGAGGCAAATGAAGTAAGGAAAAGCATCATTCCAGATATAGAGGTGGGAGATGGGGAGAGTCAGCTCAAAGGCAAAGGAGGCTGTTTGTGGAGTCCAGATGAAAAGCCATAGGGGCCAGAATCAAAGCAGAATTTGTGTGAATGAAGAGAGAAGGGAAGAAAAATGTTTTAGGCACTTGTTTATGTAAGACACTGTGGAAGGTACTAAGAATGAAAGAAAAGAACAGAAACAGTTCCTGCCCTCAAGGGGCATATACTCTTCTATGGATACTTTCACTATGTCACAGATCCCAGGTAACCTTGAGGTATGTGAGGTTAAATTAAACTGACTGAAGAGCCCTTTGCATTTATTTGAACTGAACCCTTGTCAACATAGATTAAAATGATCTGTCAAAATTACTTCAGGGAAATAATGGGCTAGTAAATTTGCCAGTGTGAGAGAGCCTAGTAAATAGTTATGATTAAATAAATACTCAGAAAACTGGAGAAAACCAGATTTTCCTTTTACTCATTTATCCATTCTGAGGATTTGGTGAATGGGCAGAACTTTGGTTGAAATATTGTACTTCAACCCCTACCATTGACCTTCTTCAATTTCTCCATTTGGGTTTCCTGACAGTTGGTGGTTAGCAACTCTGAGCATAAAGCACTCCACATTAACATCTTGAAAAGGGGCCGACCTATTTTAAGACCCATCTGTGTTTTAGGAGGAGGCAGATGAACAGATATGTCTCAAATCAGTGTTGTGGAGATACATGAGTGCTAAATATTAACTAAATATTAACTGTGACATAGTGAAATTATCCATAGAAGAGTATATGCCCCTTGAGGGCAGGGACTGTTTCTGTTCTTTTCTTTCATTCTTAGTACCTACCACAGTGTCTTACATAAACAAGTGCCAAATGTGTATAATGGAGAATTGGCAACTGAAACTCTTAATGAAGAAACCAGAGCAAAGATGGAAATCCCTTCTGAAGCACTGACAACACCTGGAAGTGGATAATATAACACTTTCAGGTTAATATCTTCATTCCATAATAACCATATTAGATAGGTAATGAAAACAGCTGTCCTATATACAGTGTCTTAATATTTTCAAAACACTTTACACATACCTCATTTTAACCTAAAAACAACCCTAGGAGAAGATACCACTACTATTTTGCCAATGAGGAAACTGAGTCATAGAGAGATTAGGCGACTTGCCCAAGTGACTCAGGCTGGATTCAAATTCAAGTCTTCTTGACTCCAGGTCAAGCATTCAATCTGCTACTCCACCTAGATGCCTAGTAATAGAAATATTATTCCCATTTTATGGGTCAGTCAGAGAACTGAAACTGTAAGAGAACAAGGCAAATTTTCTAGGGTCAAAAAACTTTTAAGTCAACAGCAACATGACAACTGTCTTCAAATAGCTTAAGTTCTATCAAACAGAAAGAATTCATCAGACTCATTCTACTGGGCCTCAGAGATAGAAAGTAGGAGCAATGGGTGGAAGTTATACAAAAGAAAAATTTCAGTTCAAGATAGGAGGGAAATTCCCAATATGTAGAGCTGTCCTAAGTGTTATGCCCTGAACTAAGAGGTAGTCAGTGTCTTTTAAGTAGAGGTAGTTTTTTTTTTTAAAGGAAATGATCAGTTGGTAGTGTTGTAGAGAGGATTTCTAGTTAGATAAAAAGCAGGCTAGATGAATATTCAAGTCTCTTCCAATGTTGATATTCTCTTATTTAGCAAACTTGGTTCTAGGGCTAGAACAATTTTTTTGACACCAAGGCTGATTCTTTTTAACTACTACATCACAGGACATAAACCCCTCATCTCTCCTAGAAGATCTAAAGCAAACAAGTAGAAGGAAAATGACTAGAACATGTGAAAAATAAGCCTGTGGTTTTTATTAGCTCAAGTGTCATTGTATCAGCGGTCAATGGTGGTGTAGTGGAAAGAGTACTGAACTTGGAGTTGAAACTCCTGGGTTAAAATACTGGTGTTTTCACTTACTATATGATCTGGAGTAAGTCACTTTATTTTTCTTAGCATAATTTAACTTTCAAATCAATGGAATTATTTATGGAAGACCTTTCCAGCATGGCCATCAGTGGGATTTTCAGATCATATCAATAGAACTCTTTCCTTTATTTGTCAGATAATAATGTATCTACCACCAACCTCAGTCCATCAGTCAACAAGCATTTATTGAATACTTCAGGCACTGTTCTAAATGCTAATGTGACAAATGCAAAAACACAGTTGTTTTCCTCAAGAAGTTTACTGTTTAATAGGGGAAGACAACATAGAAATAACTATGTCCATACAAGAGACATATAGTATGAATAGAAAGTAATCACAAAGGGAAGATACTCGGACTAGGAAGGCAGTGAAATGACTGGGAAAGACTTCTTGCAGAGGACAGAATTTGAATTGAAGTGGAAAAGTGAGGAGGTAGAGATGAGGAGGAAAAGAACTCCAGGCATGGATAGAATCAATATATGCAATGTTATAGGTAAGGAGCAGCAAATAGAGCAATGTAGTTAGATTTGACTCCATGGAAGGGAGTAAGGCATAAGAAAATGCAAAAGATCAGGAGGAGTCAGGTTTTTGAAGGACTTTACATGCCAAACAGAACATTATATATTTTATCATGGGATAATAAATAAGCCACAGGAGTTTATTTAACAGGGGTGTGACCAGTCATAGACTTTAGGAAAATCTCTTTGGAAGCTGAGGAAAAGGTGGATTAGAATAGGAAGAGACTTGAATCAAGGAGACCAACCATAAAGCTGCTGCAACAGTGCAGAAGTGAGGTAATGGGGTCCTCTTACTATGGGTCATGTCTTTGTGAGTGGGGAAAGGGGAATATATAAAAGAGATTCTATGAAGGTAGAAATAACAAGACTTGACAACAGAATTAATATGTGGTGTGACTGCAAATGAGGAATGAAACACGGCACCATAATTGTTAGTCTGGATGACAAGGGAAGTGGTAGTATGATTGATAGTAAAGTAGGCTTGATAGGAAATCTAGGAAGAGGGAGAATTTGGGAACAGTGAGTTTAAAAAAAAATTCAGAAAATTCAATTCAAAAATATCTATCGGGGCGGCTAGGTGGCGCAGTGAGTAAGAGTGCTGGCCTCAGAGTTGGGATGACCCGGGA